>BTPG01000001.1:173269991-173382575 GCA_036245525.1 Semisulcospira habei | reverse complement strand
GGCGTTTTGTCTATGGGGGGGGGGGGGGGGGGGGGGGGGGGGGGGGGGGGTGGGGGGGGGGGGGGCGGGGGGGGGGGGGGGGGGGGGGGGGGGGATTTGAAGTATTATTAACACTATGACTGAGTTAACCCCTTAAAATTCTCAGTCATAGTGTTAATGAAGATTCAGTTCTTTCTTTATATATCTAATTACAGAGAAAAATAAAAGGAATTTGACAAAAAGGAAAGGCAAGGTCGTGTGCGTTTTTGTGAGCGAATAACATAGAAAAATGAGGGCCAAAGAAGATTCTCTAAAACTCCCATATCCCCCCTCTCTAGCTGTGGAAGATGCACATACCTGATAATTGATATTTTGAGCAAGTATCGGTCTTGAGCATGTATTATTCAAGCAAGTGTCACGTACCCCAGTACGCACACTGATGCTCATATTGTATAGGATGAACATGACGTAATTGTTTTTGTTGTTTTAGATAATTATAATATTATTCCTGGAACCAAGGCCCTCTGTTTTTACACTGACCCTTAACTATCCTTTTTGTGTGATTAAGAAAGGAAAAGAAAGCAAAACGAATAAGACCTGTGAATGATCTAGAAATCTCTACCATCTTACTCAAAAGTGAAGGAATCGGGGTAGTATTCTGTGGCGAGTAGCTTCCGCTGGCTTTATAACAATGATGTCCTGTGCCCCAAGATTGGCATTGTTCATTGTTATATATTTGACAGATGTATGGACAAAACGAGGATTCTTGGCCAGTATGCTTTTCATTTAAGTCTCCATGGCGTTTTTTTTCTTACGTGCTCCTGTGTTAAATAATCCTCATTAAAAAAAAACTATCTACTAACTCTACTTTTTTATGTTGCTAGTAAAAGTAGTATGAACATACAATTTAAAAAAAAAAAAATTTGGGGGGTGCCTAAAGTGCTTATGAATGCAGTTTTAGTAAGGGCATTTAATATGATGCTTTTGATTTGTGTGTGCAGGCCTGTTTGCAAGGGCGCTTGATGGCGTTAGCATCAAGGACCTGGTGAGCAACGTTGGCAGTTCTGGTGGAGCAGCACCTGCTGCTGCTGCTGCGGCCCCTGCTGCTGCCGCCGCCCCAGCTGGTGAGTTGTTTCCCTAGTCGGTTATCCTGGCATGCATGCTACTGAACTTTATGCAGTACCGGTAGCTGCAGGTACGAGAGGGTAATACCATTACCACTGCCTGGGTGTATGTGTGGGCGTTTGGGGTTTTGATCCATTTTCACTTTCAGTTTACATATTTATAAATTATATTCTCCTGTCCAAGTTTGAATTGCCCCTTTGTGGGATAAAGTTTTTTTGACTTGACTGTTGGCGGTAGTCTATGTTACTTTGATATTTGAAGGTTGGTGCCCAAATAGCTTGGCGCCTGGAGGTGCCAAACTATTCTGGTACCACCCTTCAATTAAAATGGTTGATCTCCTAATCTGCAATGTAGCCTTCATAGGACAATGAGTAAAGGGTGTCAACAGTGAGGTTTCATTTTCTACGAATGAATCCCAACAATAAACGAGCGAAATCACTACAGATAACCAGCTTGTTCAATGAGCTTAGACAACACTTCAAACACCTCCAAGAGGAATTGGTCATCATGGTCCCGCGGGCTCTTGAGAACCTGTGTCTCTTGGAGATGTCTACAGGCTCAGGAGGATCTATCCCTCTTGGAGATGTCTACAGGCTCCGGAGGATCTATCCTTCTTGGGAGTTGTTTGGAGTGTTGTCTGTGCTTACGGTACAAATTGTTTGTCAGCTGTGATTTTACTCTTTCATTGCGGGGGGATTTTTATTGTTAACAAAACCTAGCCATTCTTCAGCCCCGGAGACTGATTCAGCTTTTTCAAAACCCTAGAAAGCTGAATATCAGCTGCCTGATTCAGACTGAACACCGTTGCCCAGACAAACTTTTCCCGCTGCATCCACAAGGCTCATGAGAATTTGTCTCTTGTTGGCCGCGAATCACAGGGCAGGGTTCGAAATACTTTTAAAAAATACAGGGCCCTTTGGGCCCCCTGTTAGTAAAAGTAGGTGGCCCCACAGGAAAGTAAGGGGCTCATAAACCATTAGTCGTACAGGTTCAAAAATATAAACAAAATGTCTGGTTCTGCAGAACATTGTTTGAGGGAGGCAGAAGATACCATGACATGATTTACGGACAAGATAGCAAAACGTAGGAACTCTCCTTTGCAGGAAGAAGCGGCTTTAGCTAAAAGAAGAATAGCGAGCTGTAAACAGAGTGAACGTATCGCGCTAGACCTCTATACAGCTATACAGCAATGAGAGGTTGATGCAATGCGTACCATCTAAAAAATAGCCAACCACGTGTGTTTGGTGAAAAGTTGATGACTTGCGTCAGGACTGCACTGATGCGGTGAGTACCGCCTACCGCTGCTTTGAAGTAGGTCTGAAAGAAGGGGGCACATGGGGTCCCTTGGACATGAAAGTAGAGGGCCCAAGGCCAAAGTAAGGGGCTTTTTGCCCTGGCGCCCCCCCCCCCCCCCCCCCCCCCCCCCCCCCCCCGGTTATTTTGAATTCTGCAGGGCATTGTTAGTCTACGCACCGTTTTCACTAATTTCAGTCATTTCAAATTTCACACCGATACCCTTGGGTCTAGCTTATAGCTGGCAGGGTTTAAATTGCTATGAAACAAATGTGCAGGTTCTGCTCTCAAGCAGGGTTGTCCAAATGTTGGGGGACCTTGGGGGCAAATTGGAGCTGGAAAGTAGGGTAGGGTACTAGTGAGTAAGACTATGTATTGTGTTGTACCCGTCTTTTCTAAGCGTGTTTCTTTCTCCGTTGGGTACTTCTTTATGTATGAGAAAGAGCACAGCAATCGACTTGTTTCACCCTTTGGGTGTCGGTAGTGGTTTTAGTTGAGATGATTCCTGCAGGAATCATCGGGACTAAAACCACTACTGACACCCAAACGGTTAAGGTGAACAGAAGGTGTTGGTGCATAAAGGCTTTTAATTATTTTCAGGATCTGGTTTGTTGGCTTGCAGATGATCACACACAGTGTGATCAGTCAAAAAGATGGGTTAGATGTCATACTGCTGACCAGTTAACCGTGTTTTGTGCTGGTTGATTGTATCATTGCTCATTTAGTGTTTTTCTTTGTGTTCACACTTGCATTTGTGTGTGTGCAGCCGAGGCCAAGAAGGAGGCCAAGAAGAAGGAAGAGTCTGAGGAGTCTGATGAAGACATGGGCTTTGGTAAGTTCACTTTCTTCACAGGTTTTGTCAGTTACTTCAGTCAACTAGTTTTTCACCTGCAGGAATCGCCAATTGTCTTTCAGCTACAAGGATTTCTCTGACGGCATCACAAGTCAGACTGCTTGCTGAGGGAGGAGGGTGGTTAGATGGTGTCAGATTTTCTGGAACCCATTTCATCCTGATGCACTATTTGCAAGAAACAAATTTGACTATGATTGTCTCGGTTGGTGCCAGAAAAGATTGGTGCCTCAAGCGCCAAGCTATTCTGGCACCACCCTTGAACTGAAATGGTTGATCCGGTCTCTTAATCTGCAATGTAGCCTTTGTAGGACAATGAGTAATTTTTTTTTTTAACCCGGCCTCTGGATGTAACGGCCTAAACATAATGTATGATAATTGGCTATGAGTACGATTTTCATGTTTGCATTGGGTGCCAACTATCACTTTGTGCATGCATTTGGCTGAATGGTGTATTTTGCTGGTTGCCATCCTTAGATTTGGATTCGCTTTCTCAACTGAGAACTGCTTAGGTGGCCTACTATGTTGGTGATGCCTGCAGGCATTGCCACAAAAAGTGTTACCAACAACCGCTGGGTTATCTAGTCATACTAATTATCTGTGTTGACCTTTAAAATGCTTTAAGCTGTTGAGAGTTTAGAGTGTTTTGTGCCAGAGCTTATGTTTTGATGTTAATTTTTGTCTGTTTCAGGTCTCTTCGACTAAATTCAAGATCAGAAATGGTTCAAAGAAGGAAGAAATAAATTTTACACAGCAAACGTTCAAGCGTGTTTTGGCCTGGTGTGTGCGACTGAACAGAGTGCACATCCAGATGGGACTGAATGTGTTTGCTTCTCTGTGTGTGTGAGGAAAAGGTGCCTTTCAGATCTTAACCTTCACCGGATCATGCTTTGGACCACACACAAACGATGATGTGGCTACAGGACCCATATTTTTCAAAGAGCAATTTAACCCGTTATCTCTGTTCCGATGGCATATTTTGGGAAGAGCATATTTTGGGAAGAGCGACTTAACTCCTGTCTGGCCCGATGACGTGGGTTCTACAGGACCCATGCTTTTTACACTGTAGTACACATCACCGGAAGCATCTTTGTGCTTTTAGTCATTGCGGAAAGAAAATGGTCTGGAACTTCTGTTTTCCCCACAAACTACGGGTGAAAGTTCACCATTTCCAAGAAACTGAAACAGGTCGATTCTGCAATTCTCTCATCTTTGACTCCTCACAAACTGAGGATCAACATCATCCGGACAGGAATATTCACCTTGCTCTTTAAAAAGTATGGGTCCTGCAAGTCCCACACCATCATTTGTGTGTAGGAAAAATTCAAACATTTGTTTATCTTTTCACCAATTATCAACATGTTTTGGCAAAATGTCTGTATGAGTGGAGCATTTTTGGCTCGCGCATGAAGCAAAAGTGAGTGTTTTGGGCCATTGGTCGTCCGCCATTGTCTCTGGTAAACTTGAATGTTGGCATTTTCTCTGAGACTATTCAGGCTACAGTCTTGAAACTTGGCCCAAGGATACTGTGTGGCAAGACCTTTCTAAACATGCCAATTTCGCTGATCTCTCCCAAAGGTCACGGTGGATCAGGAAATTTATCAACAAGAAAGGCAAAGCCATTATGGCTCGCCTGTATGACCGATCTACATGTGTGACCTTTGTGACAAGGGCTGGCTTACGCAGCAGCAAAATCCACGTTTTCTGAAAATGTAAGCATTTTTCACACGTCGACCCTCCTTGACTTTTGTGATGAGTCAACTAAATTAGTATGCATAGGAAGGTCTTATCATCGGCTATCTTTGCACCAAATTTGGGTGAAAAATTTGGGAATGCCTACAATTTTATAACAAATCAGCATTTTACGCACATTTGCCAGCCTCTTGTGACCCTTGACCTTTCCAAGAGGTCATCCAAATTAGTATGCATACCATGCATTAGTAATAGTATGCTTACCATCAGGTATCTCTGTACCAAATTTGAGTTTTAAGTTGTGAATAGTATTTGAGAAAAAACATCTTTGGTCAATATATGGCTATTTTAAGACCTATTTCCTGAGCTCTCGTGACCCTTGACCTTAACGAGGGATCAACCAAATTAGTGTGCATAGAAAGGTCTTCCCTTCAGGTATCTCTGTAGCAACTTGCGCCTATCACCCCTCCCTGGGTATATGCCGTCGATGAGAGAACTCCAGCGACTCCTGTTATGTGCTCCTTCGATTTTACTCCAGGTGGTTCCCAGTCTCCATGTCTGCTTGGAGGTCTCGACGTCAGGTGTTTCTCAGCCTGCCTCTTCTCCTCTTTCCCTGAAAAGAAAAGGGGAGACAGCCAGTACAGTGGGATATGTGATACGCCCCCCTTCGGGGGGGCTTCCATATGCATTGCTTTCAGTCACTTTTTTAGCGCCCCCTCTCTTTCCTATCTTTTTTTTTTTTGTGCTTTGGCCACAGTAGATCTATGATCACTGGTCGATCATGCACACTTCTCTCCCCTGACAGTGCTATTATCTACTTTACTTTGTAACCTTCCTAAAATATTAGCACTGGCTGTCTCCCCTTTTCTTTTCATTTACTACTGCAATATCGACTGCAACCCCTTCCCCCCTTTTTGGTAGGTTCTCTTATAGGGTGCATGGAAATTTAGCTCTAGATGGTGGCATGGAATGTATGCCCCTGCAGACACCACAGTAACGTGACTTTTGTGGTTGTCATTGCAGGTAGGCAGAAATTCCTGCCTCCTCCAGTATCGCCGATGGTGTGCTGAAGAGGTTGCCAAGACCGAAACGGCTGTCCACACCGGCTACATATCTGGACCCCCCTTGGGGGGACCTAGATTTAAATTTCTATGCACTGAGTGGCTGGAACAGTGGGATATTTGATACGCCCCCCTTCGTGGGAGCTTCCATATGCATTGCTTTCAGTCACTTTTTTAGCGCCCCCCTCTCTTTCCTATCTCTTTTTTTTGTGCTTTGGCCACAGTAGATCTATGATCACTGGTCGATCATGCACACTTCTCTCCCCTGACAGTGCTATTATCTACTTTACTTTGTAACCTTCCTAAAATATTACCTCTTTTCTTTTATCTTTTGTCAAAATATGGCTATTTCAGACCTATTTCCTGAGCCCTTGACCTTTGTGATGGGTCATCCAAATTAGTATGCATAGATAGGTCTTACCATCAGGTATCTCTGTACCAAGTTTGGGTTTGAAGTTGTGAATAGTATCAGGCATGGGAATTATCTGCGAGATTCCACGGGGAAAAAGAAATCATCCGCGAAAAAGGCGTGTCCGCGAAAAACCTTTGTGGGTAGCTAAACGAGCATAGCACCGGTTTTATTCCGCGACAGAATATGACGTGGCACGCTGTGTCTGTGGCCCGTCTGAGTGCGCCGCGCGCTAACTCAGAACTTAGGTGGGCAGACCCAAGGTGCCCTGTTACCCCCTCCACTGTTTGATTTTTCGGCGCCCAGAAGCAAAGAAGGTCCGTTGCCAACCCCCGATCCCCCCCAACACTCTTTGATTTTCCGGCGCCCAGATGCAAGCAAGGTCTGTTGCCTATCCCCCCCCCCCCCTTACCCCCAAGGAAGGTCTGTCGCCTACCCCCCCTCCCCCTCACCGTTTGATTTTTTGGCCCTCACGGAAACAAGGTGCCCCATCCGTCACCCACCCCACCCCCCACTGTTTGATTTTTCAGCGCCCGGAAGCAAGGAAGGTCCGTCATCTACCCCTCCCCGCCCCATTGTTTGATTTTCTGGCGCCCAGATGCAAGCAAGGTCTGTCGCCTACCCCCCACCCACCCCTGCGGAAACGAGATCTTATCTAGCGTGGTGGCCATTTGTATCGGGTTCAAGGTCCCAAAGAAAAAGTTGGACCCCCTCCCCTGGAGCCAAGTGATCCGGCCCTGTTTTGTATCAGGTTGAAGGTCCCGTTTCAGATGATTTTTGCTTGGCAATTTCCATGCCCTGAGTATTTGCGAAAAAACATCTTTTGTCAAACTATGGCTATTTTTCACCTATTTCCTGAGCTCTTGTGCCCCTTGACCTTTCCTAGGGATCAACCAAATTAGTATGTATAGAAACTGAAAGGTCTTACCATTAGGTATCTTTGTACCAAGTTTGGGTTTGAAGTTGTGAATAGTATTTGAGAAAAAATAAATTATGTCAAAATATAGCTAGCTATTTTTGTCCTATTTCCTGATCCCCTGTGACCTTGACCTTTATGAGAGGTCACTCAAATTGGTATGTTTAGAAAGGTCTTATCACAAAGTATCCTTGGGCCAAGTTTGAAGAATGTGGCTTGAATAGTCTCCCAGAAAATGCCAACGTTAAAGTTTACGATGGACGGATGACCACTGGCTCAAAACGTACTCCTTTCTTTCTCCGTTGGGTACTTCTTTGTACTCCTTTTTGCTTTGCGCGCGAGCCAAAAATGTCTATATTTAATTTTTTATCAAAGGCTATTGACAACTTCAAACCCAAACTTGGTACAAAGATACCTGATGGTAAGCCTTCCTATGCATACTCATTTGGTTGATCCTTCGGAAAGGTCAATGGCCACGAGCTCATGAAATAGGTAAAAAAAATAGCCATAGTTTGACATGGTTTTTTTTCGCAAATAGTATTCACAACTTCAAACACAAACTTGGTACAAAGATACCTGATGGTAAGACCTTTCTATGCATACTAATTTGGTTAATCCCACGGAAAGGTCAAGGGTCACAAGACCTGGTGGGGGGGGAAATGAATGGCCAATTTTGACAAAAGATGTTTTTTTCTCAAATACATGTACTATTGACAACTTCAAACCCAAACTTGGTACAGAGGTACCTGATGGTAAGACCTATCTATGCATACTAATTTGGATGACCCCTCAGAACGGTTAAGGGTCACAAGAGCTCGGGCAATAAGTCAAAAATAGCCATATTTTGACAAAAGATGTTTTTTTCTCAAAAGGTCAAGGGTCACGAGAGGTCAACAAATGTGTATAAAATGCCAATGCATGTATTTGATAGAAGGAATTGTAATTCTCAACATTTTTGCAAACTTTTGAATAAAATTTGGCACAACGGTAGATGACGATAAGACCTTCCTATGTATTCTAATTTAGTCAACTCCTCGCAAGGGTCACGGGGGTTTGACAGATGTGTGATAACTGCTTAAATTTTGAAGAAAAAAAAAGGATTTTGTTGGTGAAGAAGCCATCCCCTTACTTATTGTCAGACGTGTGGATCGGCCGTCATACACGTAAGCCATAAGGCTTTTGCCTTGTTAAATTTTCACGCAAATATTTCCAGCAGTCAATGAAATATTTGCAATTAAACACCCTTCTGGGTCCTCCAGGAAGCATGGTGAAGGTTAATCATTCGAGACGTGCCGCCTACGGATACGCGGCGCTTCGCCGCGTATCCGTTGGCGGCACGTCTCGAATGAGTTGAACATGTGAGCAGGCCGGCACACGTAGCACCTAGCCGGTTTCCTACAGTGCCTTGTGCACAGTCGCACATCATGGGAACTCGACTCGGAGGAGCAGGAACGGTTCATTTTAATGCAGCATTATGATGTAAGACATGAAGATCTATAAAGCAGATAATGTGAATTACTAACCCGTAGCCGCGCCTAGAGAAAGTTTAACCCCTTTCGCTGCCAGGAGTGATGTGGGGGCTGAAAGAGAATCGTATGCTTCTTGCTAACCTAATTCATGGTCGACGGCATGCCAGGGGCAGGCATTGTTAACTTGGATGTCTACTCCCAGAATTTGTCTCTTGCTGACAATAGATGCCGTCGGACCTTTTAAATTTGCCAGTCACCCATGACGATTCAAATGCAAGAAGCATAGATCCTCGTAAGCCCCTGCAACTGTGGGGGCTTATGAGGATCTACACCTCTTGCAGACACTATGAATGAATCGGTTACTTGAACTTATTGTGCTCTGTTGGTGTTGACAGAGTTAACTCATTCAGCCTCAGCGCGCCACAGCAAGACATGAAACGAGCAATGATCGTTCAAGGGTGGTGCCAGAATAGCTTGGCGCCAAGCTGTTCTGGCACCACCCTTGAACTATACTAATGGTCAAAACTTAAAGGCCACTTTTTATCGCAGACGTACCGACAACACCACACAAATAATGTAACAATTTGGCTTAGAGTCCGTACTTTGCTAATTTATTCAGTAACAATTTCATTTAGATTTTGAGTAAATCAAGCAATTGTAACAACAGCAGTACGTTAGAATGTTCACCCACTTCTCAGTTGAAAAGTCACTCAAGACTGGTCCAGTCAGTAGCGAGTGTACCCACCGTTTGCAGCCAAGCATTCAATGCAGCGTTGACGCATGGAGTTCACCAGGGTTCGGAGAACATGTGGTATCGCTTCCCACTCTTGATGCAGGAACTGAGTCAGCTGGGGTACGCCTTGAGGTGGGGAGGGGGGGGGGGGGGGGCGGTGTTGCCCCAGCACGTCTCAGAGGTGCTCGATGGGAGCCCGATCAGGTGAACGAGCTGGCCACTCCATCCTCATGATGCCCATTGCTCAAGGTATTCGTCCACCACACGGGCGCGATGAGGTCGAGCGTTGTCGTCCTGCAGAAGAGCAGTTGATACTTGCGACGATAAACAATGACACAAAAAGTGGGGTGGCCCTCAAGTTTTGACCATTATTATATCAATTCATGCTCGATCTGTCTCTAGAATTGTAATACAGTCTTTTATAGGGCAACTTCAGAATTGCGGGGACTGACTGATTTTTGGACTTGTGGTGGAATGTGTTAAAAAGCACGCACAATCGGTAAGCTGACATTGCGAGCTTTAAAGCGACCTACTCCAGTCAAAAAGGGTTAATAGATTGCTATATCTCCTTTATACATCCTCTTAGTATGTCTTAAAATGACGCTGGACAAAAAGGCTAACTTAAATAATGTATTTTGCAGCTCTTCTTGTTAATTGTGTACAGAGATCTATCTCTTACACTCAAAGGACAATGGAAAACCTGGGGTATGTGTGTCTACTCGCATAGATTGTGAAAAGAAGGGTAAAAAAACGTTAGGTGAGACGAGACAACAATAAGCACCCGTTGTATCGGCAAAATTTAGCAGTCGAAGCCTGGCGTGGAACAGATCGCTCTAAAGAAGTTGAGATCATCAGATCTTGGTATACCCCGACTGGAATCTTTATCACCTGTATGTGGCGTACAATTGGACAATTCAGAAGCAACCAGACACGCGGGCATTTTAGGCTCCAAATTCCGGCATGCACTACTGGCATTTTTCTTTAAGTTCGCTCCGTAAAAGAAGTGTGGCAGTAGAGTTGCCAGAACTGATAGACGGCCGGGAATATCCCCCTTATACATGTTCCTAGTATATCTTGCAATAATCCTTGTAATAATAATAAAAAGCAAACTAATGAAGTTTGAACGTCGTCAAAAGAAAGTGGGTAGATAGTTTAACTCATTCGCGGCCAGCCGCATCCGGGTGCGGCTGGCCGCGAATGACTAAGTTGTCAAGACAACGTTGATAACCCGCTGTATCTGCAAAGCCTACCATACATGGAGCAGATCGCTTGCCGATAAAAGGCGGTCGACTTCACTGCGTCCCTGATCACCTCGGTGCAGAGGGATCAAAAAAAAAAAAAAAAAAAAAAAAAAAAAAAAAAATGGATAAAACGAACGAACGAACCTCTTCACTGCCGAGAAAAAATGAACACCGCCATTGCGGGGGCTCATGAGGACCTATGCCTCTTGCTGAGACCAATTTGTATCCATGTTTCTAGGACGGTTTTGGCCTTTGGTTGTTGAATGAACCAAGATTTCAGAAACAGAAATGTGCGTACAGTGGCTGGGAAGGGGTTAAAACAACATGCTTTAGTCGAGATGTTTTTCCGTGAATCAATTTACATGGCTCTTCAGTCCTGGAAGCTGATTTAGCTTTTTAAAAATCCAAAGAGGTGAATTTTAGCCTTTATGTTCAGACAGGAAAGCCTTGCAGCCAGACTGTTCCATCTGCAAGAGGCCACCCGGGTCTGCCCTGGGGGACTTGGGTGGGGTTAGGTATTTTTTAGTTCCCAGGGTCACCCTGGTCAGCCCCACAGGGTGGGTTTATCTCTCTATTCTGGGGCATGTGTTTCTGTCTACCCTTTGTCCATTCACCTGTATTTGCCTTTTTAACACTCTCCCTACTGTCTGCACTGCCTATAGCTCTTGATATTGGATGTGTGTTGCTAAATGGTCTTAGCTTTATTTAGGCCCCATGTGTTTGGTTTATTTAATGTATTTGACCGGCTGGCGACATACATTCAATGTTCTGTTTAGTTGTTGTTTTTTTTTTCCCCACAAGCAGTGCAGGCACGTCCTGAGAAAGTCTTGTTGCTGTCGGGACGTTAAGTAATGTACAATCAATGCAAGAGGCATAAATTCCCATGAGCCTCTGCGGATGCAGGGGCTCATGGGAATGTATGTCTCTTGCTGGTCATGGATTACGGGGTCATAACTTAGTCCGTGGACCGTTTATAGTCATTTGACATTTTTGGCGTTGTCACCCATGAATTTGCAATATCATGATCATCTATAATCCAGTCCACTATTTATAACGGTGGCTAAAGACACTGTAAATCTAACAGGACCTTCAATCTCGCACAAAAGGCCTCGCCGACGCTAGACCATGCTTCCAGCGGCTTAAAAATTAAAGGGGGATGGGGGGGGGGGGGGGGGGGGGGGGCTTGTAGCGAAACCCCCAAATCATCAGAATCTATCATGGTCGATCTAACTCCTGAGCCGGATTTGTAGTCTTCAGACGACTCCCAACCTCAGTTGTTTGGGAATTTCAACTTCGGATTTAATTCTAAATCGTATCATCTTTGCACGAACATGATGCTACTATTGATGAACAAGGAAGTAATTTTGCAGATTGGTGCAAACTCGATAAATACTGCATGGACAATCAGCGTAATGATCTGATTAATGTTCCCAATATAACTTTTATCGTTGTACTATCAGAGTAAAGAGTTGTTTGTCTCTGTCCACATGCTATTGACACTGACTTCGAGTCAGGGGCACCGCACACCTTTTGACATAACTTCGATTTCTCCCTATCTCTCTCTCAACTCCCCCCCCCCCCCTCACCCCCTCCTGTGGTCCAACCTACAGTTGTCTTATCACTTGCCGAAGCTTACGTACCCCACCCGGGTCTGCCCTGGGGGACTTGGGTGGGGTTAGGTATTTTTTAGTTCCCAGGGTCACCCTGGTCAGCCCCACAGGGTGGGTTTTTCTCTCTATTCTGGGGCATGTGTTTCTGTCTACCCTTTGTCCATTCACCTGTATTTGCCTTTTTAAAACTCTCCCTACTGTCTGCACTGCCTGTAGCTCTTGATATTGGATGTGTGTTGCTAAATGGTCTTAGCTTTATTTAGGCCCCATGTGTTAGGTTTATTTAATGTATTTGACCGGCTGGCGACATACATTCAATGTTCTGTTTCTTTTTTTTTTTTTTCACATGCAGTGCAGGCACGTCCTGAGAAAGCCTTGTTGCTGTCGGGACGTTAAGCAATGTACAATCAATCAATGCCTTTTTAAAACTCTCCCTACTGTCTGCACTGCCTGTAGCTCTTGATATTGGATGTGTGTTGCTAAATGGTCTTAGCTTTATTTAGGCCCCATGTGTTAGGTTTATTTAACGTATTTGACCGGCTGGCGACATACATTCAATATTCTGTTTATTTTTTATTTTTTCACAAGCAGTGCAGGCACGTCCTGAGAAAGCCTTGTTGCTGTCGGGACGTTAAGCAATGTACAATCAATCAACCGAAGCTTACGTGATAGAAAAAGAACCGATAATTAACAATGACTTGATCCCCTTTCATATCCAGCGCTAACCCTGACATGGAACGACCATGACAGCCCAAGGGTGATTGTGCCTGATGAGTTTGGCGCCCTTGAGGGAGCCAAACTCATCAGGCACAACCCTTGAGCTATCATGGTCGACCGGCCATCTCCTGTATACTGCAGGTCGTGATTATCAAGCTTTTCGAACTTTGGACGCGGGAAAAGGACACCCTGAGATAATTTCTTTAAATACACTCGGTATCGTACAGACAGCGGATTACTTCATGATTGGTGTCGGGCAGTCGAACAACAGTGAATTACGTATAGTAGTAGTTGCTGAAACTTGTCTAGAGTCAACCGACATTTTCCATGATGGGGAGGCTGCTCTCTTCAGTGGTGATTTTCACCTTCGCCCTTCAAGGTATAGTCAGTATATGTTTGGTTTTTCTTTGGGGTGTGCAATCAAGCCTGCTATTGTCACCTTTGCACAGTGGCCACCCGAGTATTAGCAGTCACCTAAAACGTATGCATCCCTTTCCGTTTTACTATACCATCACCTTGTAACAACTATCGGGGAATCACCCTGCTGTCCATTGCTGGGAAAATCCTTGCAAGGCTGCTCCTGAATCGGCTGGTACCTGCCATCGCTGAAGACCACCTCCCAGAGGGCCAGTGTGGCTTCAGAGCAAACAGGAGCACCACCGATATGGTCTTTGTGCTGAGACAGCTTCAGGAGAAGTGCCGCGAGCAGAACAAAGGGCTGTACGTAACGTTTGTCGACCTAACAAAAGCGTTCGACACTGTGAGCAGGCAAGGCATGTGGCAGATCCTGGAGCGACTTGGCTGTCCCCCAAAGTTCCTCAGCATGATTGTCCAGCTACACGAGGACCAGCAAGGCCAGGTCAGACTCAACAATGACCTCTCAGAACCATTCCCTATTCTCAACGGCGTAAAGCAGGGCTGCGTGCTGGCACCGACCCTCTTCACCATCTTTTTTAGCATGATGTTGAAGCAGGCCACAGTGGACCTCGATGATGACGATGCAGTGTACATCAGGTATCGTCTCGATGGCAGCCTGTTCAACCTCAGACGACTGCAGGCCCACACGAAAACCCTAGACCAACTAATTCGTGAGCTGCTTTTTGCTGATGACGCTGCCTTCGTTGCACACACAGAGAGAGCCCTGCAGCGCATCACGTCCTGCTTCGCAGACGCTGCCCAGCTCTTTGGACTCGAGGTCAGTCTGAAAAAGACAGAGGTCCTCCATCAGCCGGCACCCAAGACAGTGTATCGCCCTCCTCACATCACTATGGCGAGTCTGAACTAAAGTCAGTGCACCAGTTTACTTACCTTGGCTGCATTATCACGTCGGACGCCAAGCTGGACAAGGAGCTTGACAGCAGGCTGGCAAAAGCGAACAGCGCTTTCGGGCGACTTTTCGAGCGGGTGTGGCACAATCAACAGCTGAAAACAGGCACCAAGATCAGCGTGTACAGAGCTGTGGTCCTCACCACCCTGCTGTATGGTTCCGAGTCCTGGGCCCTCTACCGCAGCCAACTACAACTCCTCGAACGCTTCCACCAGCGCTGCCTGCGCACCATCCTGGGCATTCACTGGAGTGACTATGTCACCAACGTCGAGGTCCTTGAACAGGCTGAAACTGTGAGCATCGAGGCTTTGCTGCTGCGGACACAGCTCCGCTGGGCGGGGCATGTCTCCAGGATGGAGGATCATCGCCTACCAAAGATCACCCTGTTCGGCGAGCTTGCTACTGGACACCGTGACAGAGGGGCACCAAAGAAGAGATACAAAGACTCTCTCAAGAAGTCACTTAGTGCCTGCCAAATCGACCACCACCAGTGGTCTTCGCTTGCTGTGGCTCGGACCGTGACACCTGGCGCTCCATCATTTACAAGGCAGCTGTCTCCTTTGAGGACTCTCGCAGAGCTAGCCTTAAGGACAAGCGGCTCAGGAGAAAAAACAGAGATGCCGCAACTCAGAACCCTGGCCATACCTCCCCCTGCAGCCACTGCGGTCGAACCTGCCTGTCCCGGATTGGCCTCCGCAGCCACGAACAAGCCTGCAGACGTCGTGGGCAACTCCTATAAAATCTTCGTTCGCGAAGTCAAGCCAAGAGAGAGAGACCTTGTGAGAAACGGCAACCTGTCTATAGTGTCCACTGACATCTGTCCTGTCCTTTAGGTGGACGTTATAAGCAGGGTTGTCTGTATATTGTTCGGTACATTAATAATGAGTACTTGTATAGTGCCTAACCTCGGAAATTAGAGCTCTATGCGCTTAACAAAAGCTAAGCCGTGTACAAAAATAAAAATAACTAATTACACCACACACACACACACACACACACACACACACACACACACACACACACACACACACACACACACACACACACACACACACACAAATATAATTTTTTTTTTATACAAAAGTATAAAAACAACATGAGGATTCATCCCAAAGTCTACCGTATTGTTTGGAGCTCAGATGCGTTTATCTTTTAGTAGCACTCAGAGTTGTTCATATTTTTAGGCTTATTATGCTGATCTATTTCCCTCCTCTCTAAGCCAACCTTTGATCTCTCACAAACCAGATAGGTGAGGCTAGCGCTGGTAGAATTGTACACAAACCAAGTGGAATTACTCGGAGCTGGACAGACAAACGGTTCACCAATCGCCAGCCCACACAAAAATACGCAGGTATAGAACCAGACGATCATCTACATCCCTAAAAGGATGCATCAGGTCTAGCCGAACCCATGTCTTTTTCTGGAACTTAGGAAGTAGGCAGGAGAAACACACATGCATAAACCTGCGTATTTTTCTGTGGGCTGGCGATAGGCGGGGTCAGGGGATCTAACTGTTTGTCTGTCCAGCTCTGAGTAATTCCCCTTGGTTTGTGTACAATTCTACCAGCGCTAACCTCACCTATTTTTTGTGTGAGTATTCTATAACTGGAGGCAAAACTTGTATCGTTACATTGTTGTGTACTGTCTTGTGGATCTACTGTGGGAAATCAGGGTATTTACTTGACCACATTTAGTAGTGCACCTTCTTGATTGTGTATGTGTGTTTCTCCTGCCTACTTCCTAAGTTCCAGAAAAAGACGTGGGTAATAGGCTAGACCTGATGCATCCTATCCCCGATCACTTTAGTGCCAGCGGGACAATAAACTTCAGTTAGTCTGAGGCATCTTTTAGGAATGTATATGATCGTCTGGTTACATACCTCTGATCAACACACACGTAGGCGCACACAAAGGAACGGACAGACACACTGCGCTTCCCGCCATTAGTACGCTTTGTGGGCTGATTCACACACAGAAATAAAGACGGACACACGGCGATTTCCGCCGGCCATTTCTAAGCTATGTGGTCTGGCGTAGCATAGCTATTCTGAAGAAGAATAATGATAACACGAGCAGCAAAATGACGTCACTTCAAGCTTCATGTCATGGCATTATTAGTCCCACGGCGCTGTGTTCATAGTGACGACTCGATGTTATACGTCACTCATCGCAGTACTAACATTTGACGTATCAGAAAATCAACTTTGCAATTTTCTTGCTGATTTTCAGATCTTACAGGTCACAATTTGACCTAATCCTACCCCAGGGCCGGGACAAATAGCAGGCGTATGCAAACACTGTTTATGGAAAATCATGTGGGTATTAATGAGAAGATGGTTTGTTTGTTTTTCGTAAAAGAAAAATTAAAATAATGTTAGCTGTTTTATAAAATGACTTCGAAAAAGTGGCGCAGAAAACTGTCTGATTTTCACACCTTGGGCATACAGGTCACAACTCACATAATCGTACCCGACAGCCGAGACAAACTGTAGGCTTATGTAAATACCGTATATGAAAAATGATGCGATTATTAATGAGAAGATTTATTTTTTCGTAATAAAGATTCAATTGTTGTAAGATTAACCCACATAATGCGTGAAATTAATCCCAAAAACGTGAAAATATTTTTTTCCCCAAAATATCTTATTATCACTCAAAAAGTTCTAGAAGTACAATGCTGGTTAACGAACTCATATATCCCTTTTATCTAGCTATACGCAAAATATATAGTAAATATGAAAAAATTACGGACTCCAGTGTGGATCAACCGGTTTTTGTGAAACGGCAGGTAATATCATTTTCTCCCCATTGAGCATCTTAATCAAAACATCGAAAAAATGGTCCCGAGATAATTCTTCTCGGGACAATATCCTAAAATTTCAAGCTTGTCCGTCCTCAAACACGGGCTCTATTTGCTGTCACATCCTCACACACACACACACACACACACACACACACACACACACACACACACACACACACACACACACACGCACACACACACACACACACACACACACACAGACACACACACACGCGCGCGCGCGCACGCACGCACGCACGCACGCGGAGCTTTGGCGCTCAAAAGACGTTCTCTGAAAGGTTTGCGTAGCTAGACGTGACGTCATTTTTATCTTGTTACTTCTTTGCCAGAATTTCTGCCCCGCACACCAAAAACGTCATGTGCATGCTCCGGAATGCGCTACGACCAGCCCCATTTTAAAGTATACCGTATTTTAAAAATACGGTAGACAAAAATTGAAAATAAAACGCACTCTATAATCAATATATAATGAAGTCACCATTCAGAAAGTCACCACTGATTCAGTTTTCATTAACTCGTTCAACTCCGACATGCGTCCACGGCAAGACATGGATCGAGCGTGATAGTTCAAGGGTTGTGCCAGAATAGCTTGGCGCCCATAGGCGCCAAGCTATTCTGGCACAACCCTTGAACTACCACGCTCGATCTGTTTCCAGAAGTGTAATACAGCCTTCAGAGAGTAACTTCAAAATTTGCGGATTTCAATCGGTCCTGGAGCAGAATGTGTTAACACGTTCACTGCCGAGAATAAATGAACAGCACCCAACTGCAAGAGGCATAGATCCTCATGAGTCCCCGCATTTGCGGGGGCTAATGAGAATATAATATGCTTCTCAGTTGTTGGGACCAATTTGTATCCATATTCCTTTGACGGCTGTGACTTTCGGTTGTTAATTGAGCCGCAAAGATTTAGACAAAAGAACAGAATATTCTTCCAATGGGAGGGAAGGGGTTTATCACATCTTTTTTTTTAAAATAGTTTTTGTGATAGTCGTGTCTTGGTCTGTGATTTTGGACCATGCGGCATAGAGCCGTAAGGTCCAAAATCACAGAATAAGTTTAGATAGTTACCATGGTGACTGGACATAGACCAAAGTGTTGACTATTTCTCAACCTTGGGATTACCACGTTAATATGATGATGATGGTGAAAGAAACTGAGAGATTGCTAATGTGTCATCGTTTGAACAGATTGTGTGGGGGTGGGGGAGGGGGTTTGGGGGGTGGGGTTTGGGGGGGGAGGGGGGTAGAGGGTGTGTGTGTGCGTGCGGAGTGCGTGCGCCCGAGCGCGCGCGCACGTGTGTGTGTGTGTGTGTGTGTGTGTGTGTGTGTGTGTGTGTGTGTGTGTGTGTGTGTGTGTGTGTGTGTGTGTGTGTGTGTGTGTGTGTGACCCATACTACGAATATGGTCTATCGTCTAGAAACAAACTAGTACATTTATTTATGTATACATTTTTTTTTTTTTTTTTTACTCATTATTCATTTATCTGTTCATTTTACCACCGCCTTATCTTTCGAAAAGGATAAGTAAGCTATTTATTTATTTACTTACTTGTTTGTTTTATTAACGTACTGAGGCGTACACTGGGTGGAAATTCCCAAATTGTCCTCTCAAGAGACAGATGAACCATGAACGTTCATTGGTGGTGTCAGAATAGCTTGGCGCCGCCAGGCGCCAAGCTATTTTGACACCACCATTGAACTGTCGTAATCTAGCTTTTGTTACATTTATTCTTTATCTGTTTATTTATTTATTCACTTCATAGTTTGTCAAGCCTTATTTTGGGATGGCCAGCTGACAGAGCACACTTACGTGGACGTGTGTGAGGGCCAAGAGATTGTGCTGCCCTGGAACTACAATCTCCTGTCAGGGGAGGCAGTGTCCGAAATCAAATGGCACTACAGGTGGGATTATACATTAGATAAACGTCAAACGAACGAAGGAAGAAAAGGACTACATATTTGCATAGACGGATGAATAGACGGATGAGTTTTTGGATGGCTGGCTGGCTGGCTGGCTGGCTGGGATGGATGGATGGATGGATGGATGGTTGGATTTGTACGTCCGTCTGTCCATTCATTCATTCATTCATTCATTCATTCATTCATTCATTCATTGTATTGATAGATGAAGACTGGAATAGTGGAAGGCTGGTTGGTTAGTTCTGTTGTTGCCTTGATAACGGATAAATAAATTATTTGACTGTTTCCGCACCGTTCCTTAACCCTTATCATTCGGAATACACCAGTGTGTGAAATAAGTTTGACTAAAATAGTTTAAGCGTGGTGCCAGAATAGCTTGGCGCCTCTAGGCGCCAAGCTATTCTGGCACCACCCTTGAATTAAAGCCATTGGTGTATATCCTTATCTGTAAGTACTATAATGTAGCTTGCATTAAAAAAAAAATGGCAGTGGACAAATTTGAAGCTTTAGCCTCAGTATGATTTGGGTTAAATCATTCCCCAAACAACTTTTCATCGCATTACAATACAATATAACGTGTGCTGCGCCTGTGATTTTGGACAAAACGCCTGTAGTTCTGGTACTCCGCCGATGTAGTCGTAAGGCCGGCATCAACTCGCACACCCCGGCCAGCACACTTTTTCTTTTAACCCCCCCCCCCACCCCCTCCTCCCCATTTCTCAGCCGCAAAGGAACTCTCAACAATGAACACCTCAGTCACCGCAAATGTTGATGGACAGCTTGTGACCATTCCCCCCTCGAACTTCCGGACGTAACAGCCGGGCCTATTTTTGCTGGTCTGTGATTTTGGACCTTACGGCTGTACAGCCGTAAGGTCCAAAATCACAGACCAGCACACGTTATTCCTCTGATAACATTCAATTACCCCAGCCCTGAGGGAAGTCCGTACTACGAACACCTGATCGCCCTGGAGGCTGAAGGACAGTTTTTGACCATCCCTTTCCTGTCCCAACGCGTGTATCACGTGCCGAATGCTGGGCTGAGACTGAGCAGCGCCAGTGACGCGGTAGCGGGGACCTACAGCGTATCAGTCAGCACGCACTTCGGTCTGAGTCAGTTATTAACGTACACCAGGAGCGCCACAGTCCGTGTCACCGGTAACTATGCTACTTTAGTCCGTTATGTTTGTTTGTGTGACTGTTTTTTGTTTGTTTTGTTTGTTTGTGATTTGTTTGTTTGTTTGTTTTGTCGCTCGATCGCATATCACTAAAAAACACAAGGTAGCACTTTTTTTCGGCCTTTTAATTCTTGTCTGACCTAATTAATGACCCCAATGATTTTGATAACGCTTACAAGGCAGAAGGCTGCATCGATCCGCGTTAAATGATTGCCTGTTATCCCGACGATTTTGCAGTACACTAGGCTGTCGTCTAACGCTGTAATCTTTGGTACAATGGGCTTCCCATTTTGAGAAGCACTAAATCGATTCTTCAAGAATCTGTGTGCGTGTCCGAAAAGCAACGAAAAAAGTGGGGTTTTTTGTTTTTGTTTTGGACAGTGTATCTCAGTAACAGGACCAGTAGACCTCTCTTGCCCACTAGTATGATCGATCGGCGGCACAGGAAGAACTGAAAATGTGTGTTGGTCTGTGATTGTGTACCTTACGGCCTCGGGCCGTAAGATCTAAAATCACAGAGCAGTACACGCGTTAAGCGTGCGAGATTACGCTATTACCGCACGCTTCCCTCGATCTGTGTACAGTTCCCCCAGCTACACCATGGAATCAGGGACTGACCGTGACCCAGCAGATCGTGATTCTCAACCATTCTAGGAGCGACAACTCCAGCGAGGCTGTGAAATGGCACGTGCAACTGACGTGTGGGACTTTCAGCCACCTCGGCAAGCCGGCCATTGATGTGGAGTGGAAGGTAATGAGAGTAAACAGCTAGTACACTGATTGGCTGGTTGTTGGATATGGATAGTAGCTGGCTGGTTGGCTAATCCATTCATTGCCGGGGCAAGAGGCCGAACGCTTCCCAACTCAGTGCAAGAGACATAAATCCTCATGAGCCCCCGCGGTCGCGAGGGCTCATGAGGATTTATGTCTCTTGTTGGTCCTGTGTTCTTTATGCCTTTTTTTTTTTTTTTTTTTTTTTTTTTGGGGGGGGGGGGGGGGTGTCCATAAGTCAGTATTACTATAATTATAATTCTGATCAACAAAAGAAACGCGAATTTTTCACCATAGCGCTTTTCTTCGTAAATATGCTTTAATCCGGGTTATTTTGACGTCATTTATTAGAAAGTGTTATGAAGAGTGTGTTATGTCTTGTGCAAATAGAATGTTTAGTCTTAAAAATCGCCCATCGATGACTTATGGCGTCATCAGTGACACTACCATCACAGGATATTGAAAGTGAAATGGAGAGCATCTGCAGAGGACTCAGCTGAAAGCCAACCAATGCCGTGCAGTGTCACTAGGGTCTGTGTGCATGAAAATCCGGCCGGTTTGGTCTTGACCTACTTTTCGTTTGTCAAAGGCACCTCAAATAATCAACATGACCGACAAACATAAAAATCAAAAAGTTCTTTATTTTTAGGTTAGCGGCCATATTTACCTGATACATGGATATGGGTGTGTTCTTTATCTCTTTGTCAGTCACTGGAACATAAAAAATGGTTTGAAAGTAATTTACATTAAATCAAATAAAATAAGATTTATTAAGAAAATGATGTGCACTGGAAGTTCTGGTTCTCTAATAAAATTTTCGAGTCAAATTTCGTTTGAGGCAGTTAATAACATCATAAGCAGCAATCCACACAACTTGTGTGTTAAAACATCACAGGAAACTTGCTTCACAGAGTTTTGCTTATTTTCACCACTAATGAAACCCTGTGTCCTCCAAGGTAGCCATGGGCGATAACTCATCTAATTTTTGTGTGAAGGTAGCTCAGACAGTAGGCTGAACATCTAAAGTAAGCAAAAAATAAAATGTTTTTGTTTTGCTGTCAGGGTGGCTCTTTATTTGCGGGTACACTTACAGACACTTTTTCGCGTTTTTAATGGAAGTCAGTATAGTGACAGACTTATGTTTGGACCTATTTCATTAATTTTTGTGCTCTTCACGCGAATGTCGGTCACTTTCCGACGCAAAATTTGTGATTACTGGCAGCTAAGGGGTTAAATGTTTGATTGGTTAGTTTGTTTGTTGGTTGAATGAATGAATGAATGAATGAATGAATGAATGAATGAATGAATGGTAGTCTAGTACCTGCGCTCCCGTATCAGTGCTCCATATAGATCTTCGCTTAGCCCGGAAGCGTAGAATTATTCAGTCTTGGGGATCTAGCGACCTGCGCGCGATATGGGATGTATAATTATTTACAACAAGGGGGGAACCCTGCAGCATTCTGGCCAATCTTTGAGTGGGAGGTATGATGCAATAAGGAGATCTTAGGTCCTCCTTTTGCTGACCGTTTAGCACCATCGTGGTGCCTTGATCTTAGGTCTTCCCTTTGTTGATCGTGTATCACCATCGTGGTGGCACATCAGCACTGAGCATCAAAATGCGTTTAATTTGTGATTGTAAATGGGTTCGTTATGTGTGTTTCAGTTGTATGTGTGTGCGTAGATTAAAATTTGTTAAAGGTAGCGAGATTCTGCACACATACATTTTCTGTAAAGCGCTTAGAGCCCACTGCTCGTGGGGATTCAGCGCGATATAAATGCTCTTTATTATTAATATGGTCACGTGATTTACAGTTTCGCAGGCCCTGTCTGCGAGGAGATGTATGGATGGATGGATTTGACGGACGGATTTGTCGGGACTAAAACTACAGCGGCTGGAAGACATTTACTACATCTACATAAAAAAGCACAACACTGAGCTACAAGGGGCCGAAACTTATGTGATTCCCAACTGTGGGAGATTTCTAATGAAGACGACATACCAACTTAGAAGATTGGTCGACCATTTTAGTTCAAGGGTATTGCCAAAATGCCTTGGCGTCTGTTGTCATTATTAAATGAATTCAACATACATTTTTTTCATCTCTTTTGTTTTCATGTTTAGACGCCTTTAGGCATACAGAGAAGCACAGCGAGCAACTCCTACGAGTTTTTCCTGGTTGTGCCAAACCCCGTTCAGAGCGGGAATTACAGCTGCTATCTGCCTTGGTCTCATGCTGTAACCTGCCTTGACACCTACAGCAGCCTGCGGCACGGTGCTTCGGTCTTCATTGACGAAATGGAAACTCGCGTGGTGATGTTGGAAAACGTTCAGGTGTGTGTGGATAGCCCTTTCCAGGCGTTGTGAAACAACCTCCTTCCCTAACCCCCCCCTCCCCCCGACCGGGGGGGGGGGGGGGTAGGGAAGGAGGTTGTTTCACAACGCCTTCCGGCCTTCAAGTCAAGTAAAAAAAAAAAACCCGGTATTTATCCCACGAAGGGGCACACACATAAGTGAAAACAGTGTTGTGGACAAACCCATTCAATTGTTACCCCAGTCGCAAGACGTCTTCGCGGCCACATGGGCCGCAGTGGGCCCGCGCAGACGCGGGCCTAGCGTGGCCGTTGTGTGCTCGAGGACTTTTGCTTGCTGACATACTTTTATCTTATTATTATTATCATTCTACATCTTCTTCTCCTTATACATCATTATTATTAGTATTAGTAGTAGAGTATTATCATAATTGTATTGTCATTATTGTTGATGTTATTATTATTATTAGTAGTAGTAGTATCACTATTATTATCATTTTATTATTATTATTATAATGGATTCAGGCGGACCTACTGAAGGAGAACTATCTCCTCATGAAAGAGAACGAAGAATTGCGGTCGGCGCAACACAACCTGAGTTCACTGACCCACAACCTGGACAACAGAGAGGGGCAGGCAGAGCGCCAGCTCTATGAACTTTATTATCAACTGGCCAACCTTCAGAGCACAAACTCCTACCTTCAGGTACACAGAAATGACTTTGTCGGAGTACGGCCAAGAAATAACCGACCAACATAGAACTTGAAGGAATACGCTTCGGAATAATAATAATAATAATAATAATAATAATAATAATAATAATAATAATAATAATAATAATAATAATATAATAATAATAATAATAATAATAATATTAATAATAATAATAATGGTTTTAACTCATTCAGCCCGACGGCCGCATTTCCCAAATTTTGGAGGCATCATCTAATGACTATGCACCAGTTGCAGGAGATGAATCGACCATGATAATTTAAGGGCAGTGCCAAATTAGATTGACGCCGACAGGCGCCAAGCTAATCTGGCACTACCCTTGAATTATCATGGTCGACCCATCTCGTGATGTAGTGCGTCAGGGCTGAATGGGTTAACGTCGACAGTAAACTGTATTATCTTCTTTTATTTCTGAAGCGTGTTCTTTTAGTTTTTGTGCTACTGCTAGTGCTACTTTTAACGGGATGGGCACTTTCCAGCTCTCGCTGATTTCGTCCAGGGGGGGGGGGGGGGGGCAGGGGGGTGGGGTGGGGGGCATCTGGCTGTCTTTCTGTCGCTCCGTCGCGCAGCGGCTGGTGGTGTTGCAGGGGCCGGGCGGTTGGTGGTGGAGGCGGGTGGTGTGGCCGGAGAACCGTTGCTTAGTAGCGCCAGGCTGAAGGTAGCTGGTGGACCAGCCACTGGAGCAGGCCTTCTATGAGTGGTGGTGGTGGAGGTGGTGACCGGTGGGACCGTCGCATTTCTGGTGGTAGGGATGAAGTGGGCCGTCGGGGCGGAGGCTGATGGCATTGGGATGAGGGGAATCTTGGTGGGGGCGGTGGTGGCCTGCGAGTCTTGGGGTTTGGCGTTGGAACGGTTGAGGGGGGTGGCGATGGTGCGGCGGCAGGCGTGGGTGAGGTGGTGGTGTGGGGAGCAGTGCTGGACGTCGCTGGGTTCTGTACTTTATGGGGGGTCGGTGGCGCTGGCGTGTGGTACTTGTTGACTTGTTGACGGTGGGGGTCGCTGTGTTTGCTGTATGGCCGTATGTTGGTGGTGGGTGTCCGCTGGGGGAGTCTCTGTATTGGTCTCCTTGGTTTCCTTGGCTTGTGGTTGATGGGTGGCGCTCCCTGCATCTCTGGTGGAGGTTGTGAGAGTTCCGGTCAATTTGTTGTTTTTAGTCGGGGCTGCTGAAGTTTCTTTGTTGGCCGTGGCGGTTGTCGCTTGACATTCTCCGTTTTGCGTCAGGGTGGTTGCCTGGCATTCACTGCTTACTGTCATGGAGGGGGAGGGGGGGGGGGGGGGCTAAGTTCGGCCAGTGCGCCTGTCTCCAATAACCACCTTGTGGCGACGTGGGCTCTGTGGCCTGGGTCTCCACCTGCGGCTTGGATGATAGGCGCTACTTCTTCTAATAGTAGTAGGAGGTCGTTGATGTCCATGGTTCGGATTCGGACCTCTTTCTCCTATTCAGTCTACTCCCTCTCCTGTGAGAGGTGTTCTGGAATGACGACTGTAGGGGTGGGGGTGGGGTGGGGGAAGATTCCAGCTCGGATGAAAATTCTGAAGTTTCATCTTCTTCTGTCTGTCGTTGGTAGAGGCAGCGTTGGTCCGGCGCGGGCAGTTTGGGCCATCTGGGTTTTAAAGCTCTCGAAACTTTTCATGAACATGTCCTCGACTTCCTTCGGGACAAGTCCATATGGTAAGGGTGGCATGGGTGGTAGTGTCCACCCATGGTGGATCTCTTGCTGTTGGGGGGTGGGAGTGGGTTCCCACGGCGTTGCTTGTTCTCTCTGTATTGGAGGGGACAGGAGTAGTCTGTACTGCCGTGTCCCTTTCCTGGTCTTGGGTCCTTGTTGCTGCTGCGGCGGGTGGTGAGTTGCATAGTCCGCTGCTTGTTGCTGGTTTGTCCTCCGTCTTGACGCCCTAAAAAGGCCGGGGTTTTCTCTCTGTGCACATTATAGAGTCCGAAATAGCTCAGGCGGTTAAACGTCGGAGCAGGAGAGCGAAGGGAATCGCCGGGTCGTGGGTTCGAATCTGGACTCACAAACCAGGGGAAAATACGGATTTGTTCAATAGCATGTCCGTTGAAAGGTCCTGGTAAATCAAAGTGGCACAGTTGGAGTGCGCCTGAGTTGATCAGTGTTCAGGGCGTACTCCATAGGCAATAGATTTCCCTGTCCCCCATAACCCGCCCGTCAGGGCCGTCCATGATCACCTCGGTGCTGTGGACGTTAAACCCGAACTAACCACCATCTGTGCACACATGCTTGTCGGTGGGCCTAGCGCAGCGCGGTGTCCTTTCGCTGTTGGCTGTTCCGGCCTCGGCTGTGTCTTGGTCTGTGTTGTGAGCTGTAGAGTAGTAGAACGCAGCGCGGAGGTCCGATCGCTGTGCTGTCCGTGGCACGGCCGTTTAGTTTTTGTCTTTGCGTTTTGCATGTACACTATTGATAGTCCCTCTGTTCTTTTCTTCAGTTGTCAGCTCTTCGACCGACTTTAGTGAAGTTCAGCGAACAACACAAAAGTGAAAGAGACACAGATCCTCATGAGCCCCCGCATACGCGGGGGCTCATGAGGATCGATGCCTCTTTTGGGCTGGCACTATTTAAATTTGTGCGTATCCTTCAAGCAGATGGTAACTTGAACCTACCGTGAATTTGCGACGGCTAAAGAGTCGTCATTTCTACTTAACTCATTCTACCCCAACACCGAAATCCCCAAATTTTGCCGTTGTTCTCTGAAGACTACACTCTAGTGCAGGACATAGATCGACCATGATAGTTCAAGGGTGATGCCAGAATAGCTTGGCGCCCATAGGCGACAAGCTATTCTGGCATCACCCTTGAACTATCATGGTCGATTCTTATCTTGCTGCGGTGTGTCTGGGGTAGAATGAGTTAACTCATTGTGCCCGAGGCCGGCACTGACGAAATACCCACAGTTTGGAGTTATCCTCTGACGAAATACCCACAGTTTGGAGTTATCCTCTGACGAAATACCCACAGTTTGGAGTTATCCTCTGAGGACTGCATTACACTTCAGGAGACACATCGACCATGATAGTTCAAGGGTGGTGGCGGCAGAATAGCTTGTCGCCTATAGGTGCCAAGTTATGCTGTCACCACCCTTGAACTATCATGGTCGAATCACATCTTGCTGTGGCGTGTCACGGGAAGAATGAGTGAAATGTAGCAGCGGTCTGGAAAAGGCAACTCCCCGGCATCCAAACACACTTCCGCCCCCGCCTCTCTATCTACCCCCTTCCCCTCAAACTATATCCCTCCCCCCTCCTCCATCTGAAGATCTGAATTGATTCATGTAGTTAATATCCAGACGATTAAACAGGACGGATTCAATATTCCCCCCCGAAGCAAGCCAGCCTATTGCACGCTACACGCTTGAGGGGAGCTGGGGAGCACAGGTGGTAGGGCGTTTGACTCTCGTCCGAAAGGTCATGGATTTGACCCCAACTGGGGTCAAATTTGTTTAGACTCTTTTCGGTGCCTCGTGTGGACAAAAGGCCCATAACGTTTAACCCTTTTAGCCCCAAGGTCCCATTTCTTAAATTTTGGAGGTGTTGCTAACGACTATGTACCAGGAAGGTTACTATGTACCAGTTGTAGTGGATGGATTGACCCTGATAATTCAAGGGTAGTGCCAGATTAGCTTGGCGCCTGAAGGCGCCAAGCAAATCTGGCACTACCCTTGAATTACCATGGTCAATCAATCTCCTGCTATAGGGACTCGGGGCTAAATGGGTTAACATTGAAAGTAAATAAATGTGCGATAGAGAGTAATTTTTTTTTTCTCTCTCTCTCTCTCCAATTATTATTATTATTATTATTATTATTATTATTATTTGCGCCCTGAGCATGCTGCTAGCATGGAGTGGATGCGCATTACAAGTGGACATCGTCATCATCATCAATTGGTGCTGTATTATTTGACTTTCTACTGAACAACCCCATCCCACCTCAACGCTAAAATCTTTAATCCAGTCCTGTGACCGAATTGTTAAAATGTAATGTGATTTCGAAACTTCTGCAACTGTCATTCAGCGAATGTGTGCCAGCTGAGGTCAATCCATCATGAACATTTTAGGGTAGTGCTTGGGCCTGCCTTTGAACTTTCGTGTCTATTAATGTTTAGCCTAAAGTGTGGCAGGCCTGACTGAGATATGCAATTTGTAGATTATTTTATTTGAATGTTGGTACTTTTGTGTTTGTGTTCATGACGTCAGGAGCAGCTGACCACTGAGCAAAGCCGTAACAATGAGCTGCTCCGAAGTGTGCACACACTTGAGTCCCGCCTGGCTCAGCTTGAGTGGTTGGTCCAGAACCCTTACGCCCACACCAGCCCCCATTACGTCACTAACCCTGACGTCACTACCGGTACGGCACCAGCCTTGAGCGCCCACAGGCATGTGATTATCGTGGGAAATAGTTTGCTCGATTGCTATGGAAACATTCGTCTTGAAGTTACCACATCAGACTCGACTGAAACCTTCTCTTGACAATATAATGTAATATACTTACGAGCAAAAGAAATGCGACATTTTTGGAATCCAACAAATAGTATTTCTTTTGCTTGTCAGTATTGTTAACGTGAGAAATAGCTTGCTTGACCGATATGGAAATATGCGTCTCGAAGTTTCAACATCAAACTCTGGTGAACTCGTCTCTTGACAATGCAATGTAATATACATGTGTACTTACGAGCAAATGAAATTCGGAAGTGTTTTCGATGAGTCCAGAAATGTTGCATCATTTCATTTGCTCGTGAGTATAGTTAGCGTGGGAAATAGCTTGCTTGATTGATATGGAAATATGCGTTTCGACGTTACTGTAGTGTTTTCGATGAATCCAGAAATGTCGCATTTATTTTGCTCATCAGTACAGTTAGTATACTTAAACAGCCTTGTCCTAATTGCAAGGTAAAATGCTTGACATACTTGGCACCCTGAAAGTTTCTTCCATTTCCCCTCTTATGGGCAAGACAGAGTTTTTGAGGGTGATACTAGGTGAGCACTTGCTGCCACTGTAGTGATGCATGGTCGAATTTCTGTGCTCTGTCGAACTCACAATCCACGGCAGGGGCGGATCTTGGTGGGGGGGGGGGGGGGGGGGAAGGGTCGTCGTCCAGAGGTTTCGGCCCCCCCCAAAAAAAAAAAAAAAAAAAAAAAATCGTTAAAATGCTATAACAAAGTCCCCGAACTTGATACACAACGCTCCCTCCCCCCACCCCCACCCCCTTTGTTCTTCGAGTTTTCGGCCACTGGAAGCAAGATGTAGCGTCGGGTAGGTCTTTTGTGTCAGGTTGAAGGTCTCAAACAAAATGTTGGAACCCCCCCCCCCAACCCCTCGAGGTAACTGATCCGCCCCTGCAGTATCAACCTTTTCGCAATATATATATATATATATATATATATATATATATATATATATATATATATATATATATATATATATATATATATATATATATATATATATATATATATATATATATATATATTGACCCATTCAGCCCTGACGCACAACAGCAGGAGATGGGTCGACCATGATAATTCAAGGGCAGTGCCAGATTAGCTTGGCGCCTGTACTTAAATTATCATGGTCGATCCATCTCCTGCAAGAAGTGCATAGTCGTTAGATGACGCCACCAAAACTGGGGAAATACGTGCGTCGGGCTGAATGAGTTAAATGAATTTAAAATTAAATTATTTTTTAAAACCAGAAACGCCCATGGGATGGCACTATCCGACTTCTACCTATGACCCTAGATGGTGGTGGACCACGCAGTACTACGAGTGAGTTCCATATTATGTACAGGCTTCAAATTCTCCATTGATAATTTGCATATTTACAACGTACATGCCAAATAGTAGCCATGTAGAAAGCGACAACGTGTAGCCATACATCTACATGACTGCCCATTGTCTCTGTTCCACATGGCTATATTTTTTTTGTACCGTCGGGACACATTTCTTTCACCTTCCTATACTGAGGAGCAACGAAATGCGACATTTTTTTGTAATCATCGGAAACACTAACTAAAGTGTTTCGGATGATTTCAAATATATCGCATTTCTTTTACTCCTCACTATAGATACATTTTTGTATTCTTTTCACATGTTTAAAATGTTGTAATTTCAGCTGAAGATGCTTACACTATTCTTGTTCATAAATGGTAAGCGTTTACTCATATCTCATAGCTTGACTATTACATTTTTTTCTTACCTTTTAAAATGGTTACAAATGGTTACATAAATCCAGACCAAAAAGGTGACTGCCAAGCGTGTAATATGCAAAGAAGTACCCGACGGAGAAAGAAACACGCTTAGAAAAGACGGGTACAACACAATTTATTAATATTTCGGGTAAATACCCTTTGTCAAAATAGACAAACAAACAAACATAGAGATTAGCCGCTACTTATCTTCAATGGCAGAAGGAATGTGGCACATTCCTTCTGCCATTGAAGATAAGTAGCGGCTAATCTCTATGTTTGTTTGTTTGTCTATTTTGACAAAGGGTATTTACCCGAAATATTAATAAATTGTGTTGTACCCGTCTTTTCTAAGCGTGTTTCTTTCTCCGTCGGGTACTTCTTTGCAAATGGTTACATATACTGACGCGCAAAATAAATGCGACATTATTGAAATCATCTGAAACACGTTAGCGTTTCCGATGATTCCAAAATTTCGCACTGTTTTTTGTTGTTCGTCAGTATATGTTACCTTTCTTAATATCTTAGAGGCGTTGCAATCTGGCTGGGGAACGGGATCGGGGTGGAGATGGGGTTGGGGGAGAGGCGAGGGTGTGTAGGTGGGGACCTTACCCCCACCCCCACCCCCACCCCCCAAATGAAAATAGGGGGGGGGGGGGACGGGACGGGCAAAGTATTCCCTCCCTCCAATATTTTGGGAGATATAAATTTTGGGGAAAATTGTATCATAATTTATACTTCTTGTTTAGAGATTTTTTAATTTTTTAAAAAATTAATTAATTAAGTTTTTGTTCAGCTGGTGGCTGATCACAGCACACTCAACAAGCTACAGATATGCCACGACTTCCCCTGTACCTTGGTGGCTGCAGACGACAGTGCCCTATGACCCGTGGGGGTGGGACACCACCGCCGCATCCACTATCTATCCCTACTGGTGGTACCAGGATACAACAACTGCAAACCCCTCCCTGTGGTACCACACGACTCCATACTACTACTATACGTCGCCGCTAACTACTTGGTATGCATTTGTTAGGCCCCTTTACCATTGAGCCGCAGCATGACACGACAAGAGCTATGATAGTTCAAAGGTGGTGTCAAAATAGCTTCTGGCATTAATCTTGGGCCTGGGGCTGCCGATGGCGATTAGGTGCCGTAAGGTGGGGTTAATTATGATTTTGAGTGATAACAATGTCCAAAAGATGATAACAAAAGTGACGATGTCGACATCTATGAGGGCTGTTATGGTGATAGCGACGACTATGATGACGTTGCTGATTATTGTATCCAAAATGTCGTTGTCGATGAAAACTTCAGTGATCGACTCCCAACAAAGAACGAGAGCGAAGTCACCAGCTTGCACCACAAGTATAGACATCACACCAGACATCTCCAAGAGGCATAGATCCTCATAAATCAGCGAGGCTCATGGGCATCATTGATCTGGCGGCTGATTGCGGTCTTCAGACAAAACACATGGATGGCAAACGAATGCATATTGCTGTCGGTTCAGCGGAAGACATCGGTGCTTCGTATAACCGTGCGCGCGCGTTGCTCAGTAAATTTTACTTGTAAATAGATCACGCAGCGAAAAATGCCAGCAGGTTTGTTTACACAGTTCTTTTCTCAGGTTGTCGGTGTCGCCAGCTGACATCTCGTTCACTAGTCAGTGCTGCGACGGGCGTCTGTTCTCCGCATATGTGTGTGTATAGGATATAACTTTCGAGCGTCCGTACACACTAAGAAGTATTTCATTACTACTACACATAAGGAGCTTGTTAATGTTGCAGTATGAACATTTTTTTGCGTTTCCGTTTTGCAAAACTGATGCAAGTGATCATCAAGGTCGAGTCTAGTCTCGGCGCCAAGGGACTTTGGGAAAGAAAGTATATCAAGCAAGTTCGTGAATATTAATTTGCTTGTTATATAATATATCAATATGAGAACAAGCTTTATGGGCCTATAATTAATTGTGTTCAACGACCGGCGGCTGTGGTGTGCGGTGTGTTTAGGCCTACTGGCTGGTGATTTGTCCCCTGACTGCTCTCAGCCTTGAGCACAATGTACACATGCCCCGCTCAGCCCCCTGTATTGAGCTTGTAGCACACGATACGCATACACAACACTCCAAACGGCATCTCCAAGAAGCATGGCTGTGTGCCCGCCGTAATTTCGCTCTCGTTCGTTGTTGCAACGAAAATTCAATAATATCATGATAATACGGACGACGACATCAACGATGGTGATTATGACGATGCTGTTTACTCTTTCTGTCACAGGCGTCCGTATTACGAGGACACGACCTGGCACTGGTGGGAAACCTCGCGCCACTGGTAGAGCCATCCGCGCAGGCCGCGCGGGCCATCTCACACTTGTTGTCTCCCTCGATTCGCTACCGCTGATCAGCGGTAGCAAATCGAATGAGACAACCAGTGTGCGTCCGGGACATGCACGTTTGCCGCATCATCAGCGCTCATACATCGCGCCCTGGAAACCCGCTTTTCTTTTTTTCTAAGAGACCATACCTCGCTCCCTGAAACCCAGTTGCCATCTGCTAGCGTCTGACAGTTTTCGGAAAGCTCATCTGGTCATTCCGTCTAAGCGGTCACACCTCGTGCCCTGACACCCAAGCATTTTGTCCGCTCTAAAAGGACATACCTAGTACCAAGAAAACCTAGGCGTCATTTCCTCTAAAAAAAAAAAACTTGAACCCAAAAAAACAAAACCACGCGTATACGCACTAGTTTTAAAGCATGCTAAGCATGGTGACCCCCAATGTATCCAGTTTGTAATGTTTTAATGACAACACTCCCACCTGTTTGCTATCCGCTTTTTCTAACCCTCGAATGTGCAGAGAGTGCGCATAGCTCGGCATGGGGGATACCACTCTGATAAGAAAGGGAAAAAAGCTCATCTCCCGTTGACCAGCCACGCTCGGAAAATTAACCCATTTAGCCCCGAATCCCTACAGCAGCAGATTGATTGATGATAATTCAAGGGTAATGCCAGATTAGCTTGGCGCCTGAAGGCGCCAAGCTAATCTGGCATTACCCTTGAATATCATGGTAAATCTATCTCCTGCAACTGGTACATAGTCATTAGGCAACACCTCCAAACTTTGAGAAATGGGACCTTGGGGGTAAAAAGGTTAAGGCGATTGCGATTAAAAAAAAACAACCTTCAAAAATACATTTTTTTTTCACGCAACCCCCCCACCCCCCCTGACGTAGCGGAATGGCGTGATGGGTACGTAAGGGTGCCACCTGCAAGCAGGCAAGTGCATCCTTTCAGCAGTTTTGCAGGAGATTACACAAGCCCAGTTAGCGCCCCCAGTAGCAAAAGGTCATCGGGCGTCCTTTTGCGTACTTGGGTATTGATATATAATTTTGTAAATTGTGATCGACTGATTTATTTATTTTGTTCGTGCACACACACACACGCGCGGCATGTATTCTCTCTCTCTCTCTCTCTCTCTCTCTCTCTTTCTCTTCACTTTACCACGTACTCTGTACGTACCCATTTTCCTCTTCAGCTTTTGGACAGATTTAATTGACGTCGTTTTTGTGTTGCTACTTTATTACGCACTTTGAGTTATTCATCTATTGTTCACGTCGGGGGTCTCTCTTAAACACTCAGAACTAAATGACTTCTATTCTATATTCCATACTATATATCGGGTACACGCATGTTACGCACTCTTATTTACTAAAACAGGAGGAGCGTCCATGGTGTTTATGCCTGCGATGAGCAGTATTCAGTTAAACACATTTTGCTGTCTTGTGCCGATTTAATTGACACAAGATATAAACACTTCACAGCAGACTCCTTGAAGGTTTTGTTCCGGGATGTACCCCCGGACAAGATCTTCAGTTTTCTGAGAGAGTGCAATATTTTTCATAAGATTTGAGTAGTCATAGACTATGATAATTCTATTATTTTGACATTTTTGAGAGGCTGTAGGCGTTTCCTTTAAAGACCTGTGCGACATTTCAGCATGAAAAATGTTTAAGATATATTTACAGCTTGTCTTAAGACCTTTCTTTTAGTCTGGCTGGCCAGATATTTTCCCATCCCGCCTGAGATGGCCTTGGTTGCCTGCTCGGCGTTTAACCCAAATAACTAACCAACTCCATTCTATAGAATGGAAGTCATTTAGTTCTGGGAGTTTAAGAGTTAACAGTAACCATAAACTGTCACGCTGTTTACATTTTGCAGTCTGTTGAAAGAGTAAAAGTACGTATGTTCCGTTTAACCCTTTGGCTGTCATCTAGGTAGATCACGCTTACATATAGCCTTCAGCCACACTGACTCGCTGTGTTATGGTTAAAACTCACGCAGAAAGAGGGAAATGCCATACCCATGCACTCCTTGAAAACTTTCGTTGTTATAATATATTCATATTGCAATTGTGATAATGAAAGTGAATAACAACCTGCCCAATCTAATTGTGCCCTGAACGGGATTAATTTGTGATACATTTGTATCTTGTAATTTTTGGACGACATATAATAAAGTTGATGAGTTTCCGGTTACGTACATTTTCACGTGTGTTTTGGTCTTGTGATTTTGGATCAAACTGCTCATTTTTTTTACACTTCGTACAGCAGCAGACTTGAACATCTTACAACACTTTTGAACATGGCACAGCACGCCCTTGTGTACAACATCTACTGGTCCCACACTTTAATCGCAAATTTCACTTAATCTAAACTATGATATGAGAAACATACATACACAAACATGAAGGTGCGCTACTATATGTGGTCGGGTAAATACCCTGATTTCCCACAGTAGATGCACAGAACATTACACAACAATGTAACGATACAAATTTTGCCTCGAGTTATACATGATACTCACAAACCAGATAGGTGAGGCTAGCGCTGGCAGAATTGTCAGTACTCAAACCAAGGGGAATCACAGCGCTGGACCTTCATGTTTGTGTATGTATGTTTCTCCTGCCTACTTCCTAAGTTCCGGAGAAAGACATGGGTTATATAAGAGACCTGATCCATTCTTATTAGGAATGGAAATGATTGTCTTATTCTATACCTGCGTATTTCTCTGTGGGCTGGCGATTGGGTGCCTGATAGGCGGGGGCAGGGGATCTAACTGTTGTCTGTCCAGCGCTGTGATTCCCCTTGGTTTGAGTACTGACAATTCTGCCAGCGCTAGCCTCACCTATCTGGTTTGTGAGTATGATATGAGATTTTCAATCGAAATGTAGATTCCATATTATATTTGTGATCCCAAGCACCAAGTAACGATAACGAACAGCGCTTTTAAGCACTCAACTTTCATCTTCGAAATGAACTCCCCGATCGGACCCTCGAATAGACAAGAACCACTGGCAAAGCCCAACTCTTAATACAACTATGTAGTAAAGCTGTTGCCGCAAGGGTTTCATGTGAAAGGAAAACATAAAATAGAGGTTGAAAACCCTTTAACTCATTCTACCCCAAGACCGAAATCCCCAAATTTTGAAGTCGTCCTCTCAAGACTGCGTTGCAGTGCAGGACACAGATCGACCATGATAGTTCAAGGGTGATGCCAGAATAGCTTGGCGCCTATAGGCGCCAAGCTATTCAGGCATCACCCTTGAACTATCATGGTCGATCCTTATCTTGCTGTGGTGTGTCTGGGGTAGAATGAGTGTTCTACCCCAGACACACCACAGCAGGGAAGATACATGAAACACGACGTTTCGGATCAAAGATCTTTCTTCTGGGTGATATGGAAACAACGTAGAACAGACCTGTTCTACGTCGTTTCCATATCACCCAGAAGATGGATCTTTGCTCTAAAACGTTGTCTTTTATGTATCTACCTTATAGGGTTTTCAACCTCTATTTCAGTTCTGTTTTCCTTAATACAACTAATATTATTGCTATTTGTCGTGGACATAGGAATGTGGTTCGGTGTTTTTTACACACACACACACACACACACACACACACACACACACACACACACACACACACACACACACACACACACACACACACACACACGCACGCACGCACGCACGCACGCACGCACGCACGCACGCACGGACAAATACTGCGGAATTTATTGGAATGAAATTTGTGACAGACAAGTAAAAAAGGGAGCTATAAATAGAGAAAACTCAGCAGTTTGTAATAATACGCAATTGTCTCTACATGATATGTACTCTGTGCTAAACAGCTTTTTCACAAAGATGATATGAAATATACTTATCATGTTCCACCTTGTTCAAGAAAAACGGCTTCATTGATATACAGGTTAAGACTAAATTCTTGGAAAACAAAATTCGCAAAAGACATCAAATGCGAGTGCTTAAACCCCATCTCTGTTAAACATATAATCTGTGAGTGTCCTATTACAATGAATCTGTTGACAAAAAATAACATAACAGTTGATCACTTTAGCAGAAAATTTGTATGACATCTTACATAGAAATATTGCAATTCCAATAGTTAATATAATAATTCATAGTCCGGTGGGTAAACTATTATAATAAGTACTTTGTGTGTGTGGTTAGATGTTAATTCTTGCTATTCTTTGATATTCACAAGTTGTGTGTTTGCTTCTTTTTTTTTTCTTTTTCTTTTTGTCTAATATCACCAATGTGTGAAAAGACGTTAAATAAATTCCTGATCCTGATCCACAAATTCATCACACACACAACAGGTAACGGAAGCTTCTGCTTCTTCTGAAGTTGCATGCAAGGCACGAAGGGAAAAAATCGAATCGATGCAAGAAGCGTGCTTCCGGTACATGTTATGCCCCGTGAGTAATTAGTTAACTCCCTTGGTACAGGTCTTGGTTCCTGACGAAGCTGAGTGTGTAAACAAACACTGCTTGCACTACATTTAACTTATTTTACCCCAAGACCGAAATCCCCAAATTTTGCCATTGTCCTCTAAAGACTGCATTGCAGTGCAGGACACAGATCGACCATAATAGTTCAAGGTGATGCCAGAATAGCTTGGCGCCCATAGGCGCCAAGCTATTCTGGCATCACCCTTGAACTATCATGGTCGATCCTTATATTGCTGTGGTGTGTCTGGGGTAGAAGGAGTTAAACCGCTGACATCGCGTTCAGCAGGAAAGCGATAAAAACATCTGAAAATGAAACAGATTAAAAAAATAAATAAAACGTAGATCTACTGGCAGTCACCTTTTTTTGGTCTGGATTGTAGATCTACTGGCTTTTGCGTTGATGTTTGCAGCGTGAGCTTTCGTGATGTAACAGAACCAATTAACAGCTTTCTCATCCAGCGCCAGCTGTTGGACTTGACGAAGGAACGACCATAATAGCTCAATAGGGCCACGCTAATCAGGCACTATCATTGAGCTATCATGATCGATTCATCTTTCGCAAACTGTGGGTCGTTCTTATCAAACTCTTCTAGTTCTTATGTGATCGGACATTGACTTAGAAACTGAAAAAAGACACCGATATTAACAAGCAAACAAATTTGAAAGAATTGTCATTGTTTGCTTTGTGGGTGTATCGCATTAGATTAACCCGTTCAGTGCCGAGAAAGTGTGAACACACCCAACTACAAGAGGTATAGATCCTCATGAGCCCCCGCAGTTGCTGGGGCTCACTAGGATCTATGCCTCTTGCTGACGCCACTTTAAATCCATGTTCCTAGGACAGCTAGGGCTTGTTGACGTTAAATTGACGAAGACTGCAGAAACACGGTTTCCGTCAACGGGCACTGAACGGGTTAACTCATTCTACCCCAACACCGAAATCCCCAAATTTTGCCGTTGTCCTCTGAAGACTGCATTGCAGTACAGGACACAGATCGACCATGATAGTTCAAGGGTGATGCCAGAATAGCTTGGCGCCCATGGGCGCCAAGCTATTCTGGCATCACCCTTGAACTATCATGGTCGATCAATATCTTTCTGTGGTGCGTCTGGGGTAGAATGAGTTAAGGGCGCGCTTCCATGCAGCTACGCGACAGCGGCGCGACGGTGATACGGGGAAAACGGAGCCGAGCAGCAGACGGAAATTGCGTGTTTCCATATAACGGCGCGACGGGCGGCATCGCGCCCCTATTTAAGTTGTTCAGAATTGTTGCGATTTGTTGTAGAATGTTGAAAGCCACACTCCCTTCAGGGTGGAATTGCGGCTGAATCCCTACTGAATCGCTGGATGCCCCGATACAAGCTTGTCGCGCCTATCACACTCTTTTTTTTTTCTTCTTCCAAACATTTATTTCGATGTTCTCGATTCGTGTTGCTGTCTAACCCCGGCCGGAGCCTCAGTTTTTTTTTTTTTTTTTTTTTTTTTTTTGGGGGGGGGGGGGGGGGCGTGCTCTCTAGAATTGAGGCTTTGGGTCCATTCAATTGAAATTGGTGGTGCACAAACTTATCGGATGATATAGTGGTGACGCATATCATATTTTGGATTCTCACGCTATCGAAAAGTTCACTTTAAATCTGATGCCTCACACGGGAACGTGAGCGGATCCGTTTCTTGGAGTAATTCGTTTTCGTCGTTAGACGCAAATTAGATCTTTATTTTGAACACTGATGTTTTTATTTCCGCCGCATAGTGTCTTGGTTTAATGATATAGCTGGTGGTGGTGCAGAATTACTTATTCTTTCTTTATAATAATAATAAATAATAATACCGTTATTATATAGGCGCTTTTTCTCAATTTTTGGGCAAATCGACTCAAAGCGCCGCGAACTGAAACCCAACATGCACACTCACGTAACAGACACGGATTTACGCCATTTAAGACAAACACAGTACAAGACAGACGAAGGGCCAGTTCAGCTATTGAAGTTACAGAGATTTTTATCGCTTGTATTTGAAATTTGTAAAGTGGCCTGAAACCGGTACCAAAGTGTCGGGGGTGGGGGGGGGGGGGTGTAAAGAGTTTTGTAAAGAGTCTTCTCAAGGAGTACAGTGTTTTCCAAGAATCATATGTACTAGAAGGATGAGGCGTCAGAGAAATTACGTGTTACCTGGTAGTCGTAGTATGATACAATCACACCAGACGCACGCACGTAGGGTTCTTGTAAAGAAACTTCACTCAGCTGCAAATCGTCACACGTGACACAAAGTTGTAGACCACACTGGAGTAACAGTTTCAACAATATTTTATTGCAGCGATGCAATCTCCACACAATGCATCCTGAAATGCACCAACACTGCTCAATGCATCAACACTTTTGACACGCGTCTCTCATATTTCCTAACACTGTCTTTTATACTATTACAGATTTCCAGAATAGTCCAGCAAATTCACACAACACAACCAATCAGAAAAGAAAACGTAACCAAAACTCATTACTATTCATTGAAAAGAACACTATATCAATCCAGAAGTTTCTACTAACATCTAGGCGAATTCGATAAAATGTTACAAAATGTTCCCAACAACTTTGACGTCACATTTGACGTCACTAGAATGATCGCGCCGTTTCGAGAACGTTCTAGGTCAAACAAGGTCGGACTACAGCAACAATGTAACGATTGATTGATTGATTGTACATTGCTTAACGTCCCGACAGCAACAAGGCTTTCTCAGGACGTGCCTGCACTGCTTGTGAAAAAACCCAAAAAAACAGAATATTGCATGTATGTCGCCAGCCGGTCCAATACGTTAAATAAACCTACGACATGGGGCCTAAATAAAGCTAAGACCATTTAGTAACACACATCCAATATCAAAAGCTACAGGCAGCGCAGACAGTAGGGAGAGTTTAAAAAAGGAAAGTACAGGTGAATGAACCAAGGGTAGACAGAAACACTTGCCCCAGAAATACAGAAGAAAACCCACCCTGTGGGGCTGACCAGGGTGACCCTGGGAACTAAAAAGTAGTTACCCCACCCAAGTCCCCCAGGGCAGACCCGGGTGGGGGGGGGGGGGGTAATAATGTAACGAAAAGACGCATCATTTTAGATACACAACATAAATCGATCGCAATTCTCCAAGCAAAAGACAATGAATTCTACCAAAAAGGTACGTAAGTTGATTCTTATCCAAAATAACTCAAATGAATATCGGATCTTTCATATGATTAACACACACAAGTTCTCAAAAGAATAACACAACCACAAACGTAACATTACGAACTACAAGAATATGATGTTATCTTGCTTTCAAGTGACGTAATTGTTGTCTTGTTACCGTCATTATATAGTAATGAAGTGCAAACTATCCCAAAATCGGGCGGACGAAATGGCGGGAGTTTTGAAATCGTTCACATCGCAGTAGCTGTCAGTGGCAGTTTATAGTGGCATAGGATAACCGGGTAGGTACCATTTTTGGTTCATTCCTTTCCTTTAAAAAATATTTTTGTCGCTTAACGCAACACTACGACCTTTACGCGTTTTTAACATAGGAGGGACACCAAGCGCTGTACCGTAACTCATTGGAGACGTGCCGCAGCCTCCGGATACGCGGCTAATTAGTTAAGTAATAATTATGCGCTTAGTATACGAGCTAGTCGCTATCGCCACCGCTTTCGCGTCGCTGTTGCACGGCTACATGGAAACGCCCCTTAAAGGGATCGAGCAAAGACAAGGAAGGTGTAGGCGTAGCCGTAAGCGTATATACCATCAGATTCGGACGGTGAAGCGTGTTAGCGTCAACCGTTGCCATGATGGGGAAGCTGCTGTCTTCAGTGCTGGTTTTCACAGTTGCCCTTCAAGGTATTGTATATTTGTGTGTTCCTTTTTGGTGTATTTTGCTCAGTCTATTCCGTTTTCATTAACCCTTTGCGTGTCGTCAGTGGTTTAGTCGCGATTATTGCTGCGGGAAGCATCGCGACTTAACTCATTCTACCCCAGACACACCACAGGAAGATAAGGATCGACCATGATAGTTCAAGGGTGTTGCCAGAATAGCTTGGCGCCTATGGGTGCCAAGCTATTCTGGCATCACCCTTGAACTATCATGGTCGATCTGTGTCCTGCACTGTAATGCAGTCTTCAGAGGACAACGGCAAAATTTAAGGATTTCGGTGTTGGGGTAGAATGAGTTAAACCACTACCGACACGCAAAGGGTTAATCATCACACCTTTTTCTGCTCTGCTTTGCTTTATTAAGCTGTGCCGTGGTCTGTGTTTGTGGACTTTACGGCCTAGGGCCGTAAGGTCCAAAACCTCAAACCAGCGCACAATTATGGCGGGTTTGACATTAAAGAACCGACCGTATGTTAGTTACTGCTGATGGAAAATGCATCACTGTCATGGGTATCACTGATCGAAAATTACTTTCTTCCATCTAGGCCAGGAGACGGCCATGAACTACGAAGTATGAATGAAAAAAAAAATTAACGATAGTTGGGCTGCTATTTGTAAACTACTTTTAGAGCTACATGAATAATAATATTGATAACAATAATAATAAAGATTTGCTAAGCGCTTATTCTAAAACGTAGCTCTAAGCGCTGATACAAAAGAAAACTAAGAGCTAACACACACACACACACACACACACACACACACACACACACACACACACACACACACACACACACGGCACACACACACACACACACACACACACACACACACACACACACACACACACACACACACACACACACACACACACACACGCATGTGATAGTGGTAATGACTATGTACCTGGTTGGGGATATGGACTAGTCAAAGGCAGCGTTGTAGAGGTGGGTTTTGAGAAGTGATTTGAAGGATGGCAGCGTTTGACACCGAGTTACGGACGGGGGTCGGAAGGCTGTTCCAAGAAGCGAACCGGCCAAGTTGGGAGAAGGCACGACCGCCGCGTGTTTTACACTTGAAACTGGGAAAGAATAAAACTATCATCAAAATAAATTTCATCTTTTGCCCTTCATTCTTGTGTTCTTTCAGTCTCTTTACACTTTATTCGTTTTTTGTGTGTTGTTTTTGTTTGTTTTTTTGTTTACAGCAGGGGCTTTTTAGGATGGGTCGCGGTGAGGCGAATCAGTTTAACAGCATGTCCATGATGTCAAAGGCGGGCAGGCCTAAACCTCTGACAATTGAAGTAACAAGATAAAAATTACGTCATGTCTAGTTATGCTAACCTCGCTGATGAACGTACATTTGGCGCGAAAGTCCGTATGCGCACGCGCGCATGTGTCTGTGTGTGCGTGTGTATTTGCGCGCGCGCGTATGTATGTAGACACGCGAATCTCTCTCAGATATTGCTGTACGCACAAGCCTGAAACTTGGCGAAATACTTTATTTAAGAGGTGGCTAAGAAAGCCTCCGAGCATGTTGTAACTAGATGTCTCATTGATGATATAAAAGACCGTTTATAGAAAGTCGGTTGACTTAGACTTAGAGTCCGTAATGTTTGTCATATTTACTTGAAATTTTGGATATAGCTAGTTTGGAGAAAGACATTGGATGAATTCGTTATCCAGCTTTGTACCTCTTCAACTTTTTGAATTATAATTAATTTATTTTTGCAAGTTTTGGAGCCATCAAACGGTCAGCCCTGGAAGAGGCTGTGTGAAACAAAACAGTCAGCCCTGGAAAAGCCTGCGTGACTTTCGGATATGACGTGAAACATCAATTTCGTCACTGTGTACACGGCGTCGTGAGACTATCGATGACATGACGTCAAGCTTATAATGACATTATTTTGCTGCTCGTGCTATTTTTCTTCAGAACTCCTGTCTCTACTCCAGCCCACAGAGCGTACTAATGGGACGCGCCGTGTGCCCCTCTTTATTTGTGTGTGCCGTCGTGTGTGTTAATCAGAGGTGGGGGGGGGGGGGGGGAGGGGGGGGGGGGAGGAGGGAATGGATCAGAAGGATAAACTTAAAAATATAAACAAATGTAATTGTTCCTAAAAGTAAAACGCATGTGAGCTCCAAACAATACTGTAGACTTCGGAATGAAATCCTCATCTTGTTAAATAGGAGATATTTCAACACCAGAATCAAGCCAAAAACAAAAAATAGAGACCTTTGACAGCAAAGACAGCTTTAACATAGAAAGGACTTTGTGGGTTATGGTTCATCCCATATTGTCCTCATTGGCCTGGCTCTATTCGATATTTTTCCCCTGGTCGTCCGTTCTCAAGGCAATGGGAGTCCCCTTGTCACATGTTACTAAGGTAACATGCCATAAGTAGACTCCCTTATAGCTTTATCCAATCACATCTTCTCGGTACAAACACACGCTAATATTCATTCAGTCAAACCTCTAAACCAAAATATGCCAATAAATAAATGGGGGCTACACAACAAAACGAATTATATGCCGCTTAAAAGTGACGTCTCTGCAAGCAGAGTTGTTTACGTCACTTTTTCAATGACATCAGTTCATTTGTTTCAGTTTGTCAAGCCGGTTGGCTTGGCCCGTTTTCGACACCAGAGCACTATGACTTGACCGTGCATGAGGGAGACGAGATTGTGCTGCCCTGGGAATTTAATCTCAAGATTGGGGTGGGAATCTACGTTATCAAATGGCACTACAGGTAGAGTTATTCACAAACAGACTGTTCGACGAACAAAGAAGGATATCTACATACTACATGGACGGACGGACGGACGGACGGACGGACGGACGGATGGATGGATGGATGGATGGATGGATGGAGGGAGGGAGGAAGGGAGGGAGGGAGGGAGGGAGGGAGGGAGGGAGGGAGGTGTTGGTTTAAAATCAATCAAATTCGATCGTTCGTTTGTTCATTCATGGATGAAAGAAAAATTGGCTGGCAGATTGTTTTAAGACTCATGTGCGATAGAAAAGAGACTGTGTACTGGGCCTGTGGTCGTCCGCCGTCTGTCGTCGTCCGCCTTCAGGCGCCAAGTTCATCCGAAACTACCCTTGAATTATCATGCTCGAACAATATCCTGTTACTGGCACGTAGTCGTTAAGTAACATCTCCAAGAGTTGGGAAATGCGGCCGTGGGGTTAAATGGGTTAAAACTTGGTCCAACTTTGACAAGACCTTTCCAAACACACCAGTTTCAGTGACCTCTCTCAAAGATAAGGGTCATAGGAAATCGAGAAACCGGTAAAAACAGTATGATGATTTCATTCTAAAGTCACTACCGTATTATGATGACATCACATGCGTTTTCCGGGTATGTTTCGAGTTTATTCAACTATGAACTTTTAAATTTTTAATTAAAAAAAAAATTACCTTACCGTATATATTTAATATGCATACATTATATATTAAGTTGCCCACAAGAGCAGGCAATATGTATAGAAAGACTGTAGCACATATATGTACCCCCTCCCCGCCCAACCCACGTTCTTATTTACCACCCCCACCCCCCATTCTCTTAGTACACACACAGCTCGAACACACGACAAATGACAAGCAGAGTTTAGGTTTGGACAGTCACACAAATGTGACCCCTTGGGCATGCTTTCCTCAGTACTATAAACAGCCCTGATGGATATAGGCACAAGGAATCGAGCTAGGTCACCATTGCTACCTTGAACCAACCCTGCATACCTTAGTGAAATAACTGGTAGTGCCAGAAGCCGCCTGCACACTACCGCCAATGATGAGGCTGCATCCAGTGCTCTAACAGTATTACAACCCGCCAAAAAGTGTAGTATCTTAATGATACCACAAATGACAAAACATGTTGCTTTGGCCAATAATTCCAAAATCGGTACTTCTCACATAGGTAGCGATTATTCATAATTCTAACAAAGTGCCTTAAATTAGGCAGGGTTTTTTTCTTTTTAATCTACATTTGTAAACAAAGAACTTAGCAACTAATATTATGAGGTCTAAGACAGTGTCTGACCTAAAGTGCTTAGCTGTGCCAAAGACAATAAGACTCTTTGTGAACTTAAAATTAGTGCAGTTTACACAATTGTCTCGCAACCATTGTCCCATGTCAGACCAGAATATCTGTACACAGAAGCACTCCCAGAACAGGTGAGAAAGAGTTTCGTCCTCATTTTTACAAAAGGTACAAATTACAGATTCAGACAATTTACGCAGAAATAAAAATCGCTTTGTGGGCAACAACCGATGCAATAACCTTACCTGGAACCATTTAAGTTGGGAGTCATGTGTGGTTTTGAAGGGTTTTGAAGCTATGTCATCTATTTCGAAGCATTGAGACCACTTCTGAATACAAGTAGACCTTGACCTTGATTTGACCAATGTTGAATAGATGGTTTTACAACCCCGCAAGATAGTGTTCCAGGCCTTATTGCTGGTACTATTTCCTTCCTTAACTGGCACTACTGCTAACGAGGTTAAGTAAGCCCTGACAGCATTGGCTATACCAGAGCACATCAAGAAATGTGAAGACACATCAGGGAACTGCAACTTAAATGACTCGAAAGACAACAGAGAGCCATTCTCATCAAGCAGATCCCCAATAACCAAAATTCCTTTCTCAATCCATTCGGTGATATGAACCGTTTTCCTGTCTCTAATAATGTTCATATTATAATGAATATTACAAACAATCTTGTAATGTTTGGCAACATCGGCCCAGAAGCAATTATCACAATGAAGCATTAAAACGTTTGCATATTCACCACCAAACACTTGCATGTTACTAAACATAGGGTAGCAGCTGACCAAAATCTGACGTACCAATGAGTCACATGATACACCAAAGACTCTTAGACATGATACGCCAACTGACCTTCATAGACGTCAAAAATGAATATGAACATTTAACATTCGCAAGCCACCTTCGTCGTATGCTGAACAGACAACAGCTTTATTTGTTTTTGTTCTCTTTCCATCCCACAAGAATGTAAACAACATTTTTTCAAGGTCATTCAAAAACTGTGCCAAAGGATCTGGGAGGTTCATAGAGAGATGGACAATCTTTGACTCCACAAGAGTTTTGATGACTGTAATTTTCTCTAATGGTGTAAGTTGACGCTTGGATCAAACATACAGAACTTGCTGAATTTCAGCGAGTTTGCCCTCATAATTAATAGCGGTTGTAATATTAATGTTTGTTGAGAACTTTATACCAAGAACCTTAAAAATCCCAGGGTCCCAAACAAAGTTGAATTCGGGCTTGAACCGAATGTGTGAATTGCTCGTAGGTCCAAGCCAAACCACCTGAGATTTATCCATGTTTATCTTGAGGCCCGAGTTAGATGCAAAGTATTGTAGACTGCCAATGCCTTCTTTGAAATACCTTTTGCTTCCATTTAAGAACAACGAAGTGTCATCTGCCAATTGAGACAGAAGTAAGTATATATCTTTAACTTTTAACCCACTTATATTTTCATTCTGGCGTAAAATAGAGGCCAGAATTTCAGCGCAGATTAAGTAACTGTACGGAGAGCTTGGGTCGCCTTGACGACATCCCCTTTCTACTGGAAACCAACCAGAATAGCGACTATTAACAGCACCACAAGCCTTAATATTACAGTAAAATGTTCTAATCCATCTCTTGACATCTGGACCAAAGTTGAAAACGTCAAGACATTTTTCCATAAAGGACCAGGCGACCGAGTCAAATGCTTTCTCAGTCTATGAGAACCAGTTGACCTCACCTGGCACCTGGTTTACTTGAGTGTAAAAAAGTACATCGTAAAGAAGTCGTATGTTCTCACCAATATATCTGCCCTTCAAAAAGCCTTTTTGGTCTTGGTGTTTAATAGAGGGTAAAACCAGTTTCAGACGTTCTGCTATGCAAGCGGAGGCTATTTTATAACTACTATTTAAAAGAGTAATGGGTCTCTAGTTTTTCATTTTTAAAAAATCCTTTCCTTCTTTGGGTATACAAGGGATCACCCTTTGCTTTTGTGTTACTGACAGCTGACCATGATGAAAACCATAATTTATAGATCTCACCAGAAAATGACCAATATCAGTCCAGAAGAATTAAAACAAATTCTGTGGTGAAAACATCTGAACCTGAAGATTTATTATTACACATCCTTTTCAAAGATTTTAATGTCTCCTCCATCGAAATGGGGCCTTCAATAGACATCTTCTCATCATCAGGCAACGAGGGAGCAACGACAGTGGAGGAGAGAACAACATCAACTAACTCCGTTTCCCTCGAAGAGTACAATTGCTCATAAAAGACTTGCGTTTCTTTAACAATAGCATCCACATTATTTGTCACTTCATCATTGTCATTCTCTAAGTAATTAATTGATTTACTAACAAAATTCCTACTTTCCAAACTACAAAAATATTTTGATCTCTTTTCCCCCATCTTGAATCCACTTAGCTCGGGACCGGACAATCATACCCTCTCTTGCGTAATTCCACAAGTTCGGCTTTTTTAACCTCAAGAAGAGGGATATTAATACACTGGATACTAAGTTCTAAGTTTTTAATCTCTTTGTTAAGGTAATCTTCCTTTTTCTTGTGGCTAGCATATGAGATGGTCCGTCCCCGAATTTCTAGGAGTATGATCTTAAAAAATGTTTGATCACTGATGCAAAACTGTAGGTCCTCATTTCTCACATTATCAATAGAATCCATGTTATAAATCAAGAGTCCATATTGCCTCTTCAAGTCCAAAAATTTTTTTTTTTTTTTTTTTTTTTTTTTTTTTTTTTTTTTTTTTACCATTTCTACACATGACTTGTCCTTAAGTTTGAGAAGTGAATTATTGAATTTCCAGTAAGTTCTATTTTTCTTAGGAGTCGAAGCAAAACATTCAATAGACACAAGCGAATGATCTGAACGATAACCTGAGTTAATTTTTGACTTAGTAACGCTGAGTTGGTATACCTCGCCCTATACCTAGGTTAAACGCACCAGCGGTGCCATTGTTGCTATTTTCGCAGCAGACCGGTCGCTCGGACGGGTCATATGCACCAGAACTGCGCATCAGTATTGCGTAGACTTGGAGATGGCGGAGGCTTGTGTCACGTCCCACGCTCCTGAAACAAGTCCATTGTACTTGTAGTGTAATCATCTCTCGTACTTCAACTACGACGGTGCAACAATGGCGCCGCAGGTGTGTTTAACCAAGGCACAGGGCGAGGTATACCAACTCAGCCTTAGTAACCTCTACCACTGATCAAACATTCCGATATCAAGAAATAATCCAATCTGCCTTGTTGAGCAGTATTGAAGTGACGCCATGTGTACTGTCTAGTTGCTGGGTGAAGCACCCTCCATACATCCACTAGGTCATACACCTGCATACATTCAAGCACCTTTTGCATTGATCGAGGGCGATTAATGATATTTCTATACCTGTATGTATCCATACTAATGTCCAGTACAACATTCCAGTCACCATCTACTATTATATATTAAATAATTACGGTATTTATAATGCGCTTATCTTATAATAATCATCACTCTAAGCGTGCATTGATTATCTAGCCTACCTATTTCCGAAGCTTGCACACAAACACCCACACTCGTGTGCGTGTTGGGGTACCAAAAAGATTCGGACAGCCCCTGCTTAGAATACTCGTAGAACATACCGTGCCAACCTACTCACTCGCACTATCGACACAGATTGTTACATAGGCCTAGGCATTCCGGGCCGCTCTTAATTAAACACAAACAGCAGAACACACACCTACTCAGCCGTCTTAAGCGTGCTCAAGCACACGAACGACTGACTCCGACAGCCCCTGCAGAAAAAACCGAACACTCCGAGTACATACCATGCAGGTCTGCCGAGAATAAGGTATCTTTAGTCCCTAGGCGTGACATGGTGTGTCTTTTTTCTAGAGCACAGTGGCGCAGACAGTGTCAGTACGTGCAACGAGACTAGTATCCGGCCGCCCTTGGTAGAATCGCGCTTCGCACGAAAGGGCCGCACAGTTCACAGGTCACAGTTCAAAGTGGGCGTGTCATGTAAACAAAGGGGGCTCAGTTTCAATACCGCGAACATCCTACATAGTGCAGCTGGCACTGCGATCAGTTGCACATTGGTTCATATTGAGAACAATGAATCAATGTGCAGCCGGATCGCCGAACCGCCTCAGCGTATCCTTGTCACACGCCGTCTCCTCTCCCGTGGGGTGGCTGTGTCGTGGATGTTGCCGATCGGTACCTTACTGTCGCTCATTTTCTGCGGCTGAGTCTATGCGATCACCTTGCAGTCTGACTTGCGTTTCACCAACACACTGCCCCGCTTCGTCCATGCATTCTGGGCCCCATGGTGACCCAACACTGAGACAATAGGACTGACGTAGTTGCTTTTGGTCAGGTCATGGGTGATGATGTAGCTTGTGTTCTTCAGTCTCCGCCCATGCAGAAGCACTGACTAGCTCAGTTGCCTTCCTAGACACGAAACGAACTATCACTGCTCTCGGACCTGTACGCTGCTGTTACCCGTCGCCTTGCTGTCGCTGTCGTAAATGACCGGCCAAGACGGTGACATCCCTCAATATCCTCTGGCTCCAGGCCCGACCCGTTGCAGCTTCTCCGCGCCTTTAAATAGTTTCAGCACCTTTTTCTCACACTCATCCACGGACTCCCAAACAGACCCTGGCACCCCTAGGATGCGGACATTGTTTCTACGCGTGTATTGTTCTTCGTCGTTGGATCGTTTTTCCGTAACAGACGCCCGAAGAACTTTGCTTCCGATGCTAGGCTAATCGCCACCTCCAGCTTCCTCTGGCACTGCTCAAGCTCACCTCTCAGTGTCTCATTTTCTGCCTTAATGAATCTCGCCCCTCAGCTCCTCCACACAGTCATTCACTTTGTCTAGCTTTATAGACATGTCGCATAGCATTTTCATTAAGTCAGCGTCAGCACTCACTGACCTTTTCAATGTCACAGGACGATGCGGTCGTAGCAGACGCCGTTGTCCACCATGTTGACTGAGCCGACTGTGTTCCGCCTTGAAGCTGTGAAGTGACTTGACCGACGAGCCCGACGCTTGCTCTGCCTGGTCACTTCTTCTTCCTGGCCTTTCTAAGCAATGCCGCTTTTCCCTGTCGCACGGCCTCACTCTGTGTAGTCTGGTCAAAGCTTGAATCAGTTGAAGTGGATTACGCCTCCCGTCAGTTTTCCCGGGCATTACTGTTGCTTTCATTTAGGTCAAACTGCAGGGACGACAGGGAAGCAAAGATCACATCTTCGTTTACGTAAAATCTTCCTGGATGGAGTAAGTTAACGAAGATTTGATTAAACCGGGAGCCCCTGAAAACATTTCGACCTCCCGATTGCTCTGAGCAGTGCTCCTCAACTATGAACTTATTTGTTCGAAACTTTCTTCCTTGTTCAGTTTCACTTGTTTTGTCTTCAAGCTCGGTCAGCCAGTTTCATTGGTGAGGTTTCGTTTGCCGCAAACCACAGGCACGAAATGATCGTTGCTTCATCGGCCATCTCCTAAAACGGGTGGTCGTAAACAGAGATAAAGTAGGTCACGTCTGAGAACCCAGCATGCAGTCGAGTGGCGTTATTTAGATTGTCCTACACAGTTTAGTTCAGTTCAGTCAAGATTGTCCTACACAGTTCAGTTCAGTTTCAGTTCAGTTCAGTCAAGATGGGATATCTGCCCATACGCGTTCCATCCCAGCCACCAGAAGGCTTCCCAGAGTTCCTTTCGATATCGCACTAGTATTGGTCTGGTTTACTGTGGATCTCTTATGTCCTTTGAAGTCTGCCCAATGTCCGCTGCCTCTCTCCACTCCTAATCTCCGGAGGCGATCGACTGGAAATGCTTTCTCACCGCGTGTTTCACCACGTCTGATCTGCCCATTCGTAGCCCTTGTGTGACCTCTGCCTTGTCAGCCCGGGTGTTCACCCGATCATTGCCCTGGACTCCAACATGTCCTGAACAGAAGACCAACAAAAGTCTTTGAAGTTGAAATCTGGCCATTGCCCAGTGACAGTCTGGGCTTCCCATTCCTGCGTCCATTTTTTTTTTTGTAGCAGGCATTTATGTGATGATGACGACGTGACAACCAGCGTCCATAACCACACATACACACATTTTTTTTGGGGGGAGGTCAGGGCTGACGTGTCCCCCTTAGCCCCCCCCCCCCCCACACACACACACACACCCACCCCACCTTGATGCTCCATTGAGTGATAGCCTGCCCCTTTACAGGAGGGCCCGAAAACGCGGGGCTGTGCGTAGTGGCTAGAACAGCATTCGCCAAATAAAGATACATATAGCAACAGTAGCAAATAGTACCATAGACGGTGTTAGGTAGACATTTAACCTCGGACGGGGCCTAACTGTGGTTTTTTTTTTTTTTTTTTTTTTTTTTTTGGTGGGGGGGGGGTGGGGGGGGGGGGGGGACTAACGCCCCGAATCCATTCCTTTACAACAGGTGACGCATGCCCATAGCTGGTGAGATGGTGTTGACGCATTAGATATTTTGGATTCTCACGCTCTCGGAATCCACCCGTTTAGTACAGGTGACGCATACCCTTAGCTGGTGAGATGGTGTTGACGCATTAGATATTTTGGATTCTCACGCTCTCGGAATCCACCCGTTTAGTACAGGTGACGCATACCCTTAGCAGTGGTGAGATGGTGTTGACGCATTAGATATTTTGGATTCTCACGCTCTCGGAACAGCTAAGTTCACTGTAGAGTTGATGGCGTACATTGTAAGCTGATCGGATCCTTTGCTTGGGGTGCCGGAATCGTTTTTGTCGTTAGGCCGACACAAATCTCAGTTTTGGCCACGTAGTGTATATGTAAACTGTATTGTTACAATTAGTGTCTTTGTTCAGTTTGGCGATGTTAGTTTGCTTACACTGCATATGCTTTTCGTTCATCAGCCCTGACGGAAATCCACACAACAAGCGTCTCATCGCTGCCTATGTTGATGGAGAGTTTGTGACCTTCCCGTTCCTGCCCCTACCTATTGATCAGGTGCACGTGTCACTGTTTGGCCTGAGGCTGAGCGGCAGCGCCAACGACTCCGCAGCAGGGACCTACAGCATAGCATTGCTCACTTACGACACTCATGCTGGCTATCCTGGGCTGCAGCCGCCGCCGGATGTCTATTATCTGTACACCAGAACCGCTACAGTCCGTGTCACCAGTAAGGACGTGCCCCAATGCGCAAAAGGCCATCGGACCCACATTGACCGCCGTTGGCCCGCGCACGGCCAATAGTTACTCAGTGCGCAAAGGCCATCTGGCAGACGTCGGCCGCCGTTGGCCCGCGCACGGCCGTGCGCGGGCCAACGGCGGCCGACGTCTGCCAGATGGCCTTTGCGCACTGAGTAACTCTTGTTTGTTTGTTTGATTTGGTCGGTTGGTTGGCTAATTTGTGGTTTTGCCGGTTGGCTGGTCACTTAGTATCAATGCCTACGTCAGCGGAGTGTTTTTTTTACTGGACGGCCCTAACGAGGATGTATGGGTGACAGGGACATCGATTGCCTATGGTATACGACCTGAACGCTGATCAATTCAAGCACGCTGCAACCGTGCCACTTTGATTTACCAGGAGCTGCTGGTTGACGGCGGAGCTAACAGTATTGTATTCCTGAAACGGAATCATGTTAACCCACTTAGCCCGGGCGCACTACAGCAGGAGACGGATCGATCATGATAATTCAAAGGTAGAGCCAGACGGTTCGATGTCATTGTCGTGCTATCCGAAGTACGCACTATTTGAAACAGCAAATTTGTGTGCAGAAGTAATACGTCAAATATTTATGACGTCAGACTGAATCATTTCTGTGTGATACACAGGGGACGCGACTCTATTATGCATAGCGAACTTATGGATGCCCGGTTGTGTAAAATTAATGTGCTTGATTTGAGCCGCTAGAATTTCAAACGTTTACCAGAGGTGCTGCTTCTAAGTAGCCAGTGACAATTTCTGCATTTGTAACAAGAAAGTGCAGATTCAAGTGATATAACTTATAGATGTGAGCGCGGGGCTGCGTGGCAAGCGCCTTCATACGGTAGGTCTGATTTTGTAGATGACAACATTTATTGTTGGCATCTTTTACCAACGACTACTGAGCCCAGACAGACATTCAACAATGAATCGAGTTTGTAAAAAAATTGACGTGTCATAGTTCAGTCACATTTTCTTCATTTATTTCTCTTTTTTTCTTGTCGCACGCGTGTAGCTGTCTAAACAGCATACGGGTTGACACGCACAATGGAAAGTTTCGAGCTGTCACAGTTCAGAATTTGGATTGCGACTTATTTGTGTAACACTTAACCGAATCAGCCCTGACGCACTACAGCAGGAGATGGTTCGACCATGATAATTCAAGGGTAGTGCCAGATTAGCTTGGCGCCTATCGGCGCCAAGCTAATCTAGCACTGCCCTTGAATTATAATGGTCAATCCATCTCCTGCAACTGGTGCATAGTCATTAGATGACGCCTCCAAAATTTGGGAAATACGGCCGTCGGGTTGAATGAGGCATGTCAACATAAGGTACATTTCTTCTTTCGCCATTTGATCTTGGTGTTTTCCGTTTTTTTAAGAGTACGTAAGGTCTCGGATAGCCCTGATCTAAGCGTTAGTTCAGACGAATGACCTACGCGAGATTCATGACTGTCTATCTATCTATCTATCTATCTATCTATCTATCTATCTATCAATAGTGAAATCATTGAAACAGTCCAGAACTTTAAGTTTCTTGGCACTACCCTGTCATGTGACCTGAAGTGGGAGGAAAACACTCGCCTTATCGTCCAAAAAGCACAGCAGCGCTTGTTCTTCCTGCGACGTCTGAAAAGTTTCGGTCTCGGTGCACACATGTTGATGCAATTCTACCGAGCTGTGATTGAGAGCGTGCTCACCTTTTCGATCACGGTTTGGTATGGTTCCATCACGGCCAAAGAGAAAATCAGACTGAGTAGGGTGGTCAAGACCGCTTCAAAAATCATAGGCAGAGATCTTCCTAGCCTGGACTCACTGTACCAGCAGCGTCTCTTACGTAGAGCACGTCTTATCTCCAGTGATTCCACCCACCCCGGCAATGAGCTTTTTCAAATTTTACCATCAGGGCGCAGGTACAGGTCCATCAGTACCAGGACCAGCAGATTCCGCAACAGTTTTTTCCCTCTTGCTGTTCACGCTCTCTCTGATCAACCGGACTAATTGGAGAGAGCGCGAGTGGCGAGTGAGAATGATTGTGTACAGTCAGTTTTTAACTGTATCAGATCTCTCTCTCTCTCTCTCTCTCTCTCTCTCTCTCTCTCTCTCTCTCTCTCTCTCTCTCTCTCTCTCTCTCTCTCTCTCTCTCTCTCTGTGTGTGTGTGTGTGTGTGTGTGTGTGTGTGTGTGTGTGTGTGTGTGTGTGTGTGTGTTTAGTCTTAGTAACTGACATCAAGACAAATTCCAATGTTTTTATTGTTTTGTACATGGAAACATATGGCAATAAACCATCTTATCTTATCTTATCTATCTTATCTATCTATCTATCTATCTATCTATCTATCTATCTATCTATCTATCTATCTATCTATCTATCTATCTATCTATCTATCTATCTATCTATCTATCTATCTATCTATAGCCCATAGTCTTGCCGACCGTTGGGGCACCACTGATGACTTAACAACCAGTTCCCTCCATTCCTCTCTGTTCTCTGCTATTCTCAGCGTGTCGTCCAGCTTCAGTCCTGTCCACTCTGAGATATTGTCCTCCCATCGTTTCCTCTGTCTTCCTCTCCTTCGTCCTCCTTGCACAGTGCCTTGCAGGATTGTTTTGGCAAGCCCTGCTGAACGTGTGACATGCCCATACCACTTCAGTTTGCGTTTTCTCACAATGGCTAATAAGTCTTCATAGGGCCCGATGGCTTGCCTGATTCTGCTTCCCACTTCCTCGTTTGTGATGTGATCTCTGTATGAGATGCCAAGCAGCCTTCGAAAACATCTCATTTCAGTGGCTTGTATCCTTCTTTCAAGGTCTGCTGTGAGGATCCATGACTCGCAGGCATACAATAACACTGAGATGACTAAGGAGTGCATCAGTCTGATCTTGGAGCAGAGTGTGATGTTTCTGTCCTTCCATATGGTCTTCAATCTTGTCAGTGCTGTTGTTGTCTGCGCAATCCTGGACAGTATTTCTGGTTTTGATCCCTCATCTGTCACAATGGCTCCTAAGTATTTGAATTTCTTAACTGTTTTCAGTTTTTGGCCTCCAACCATGATTTCAGAGCCAATGCCACTGGCGTTATTGGTCATCAGTTTGGTCTTCTCTGCACTGATTTCCATCCCATATGCAATGGCTGTACTATCCAGCTTTTCCACCAGCTGAGCTAGCTCCTTCTCTGTTCCTGCAAGGCCATCAATGTCGTCCGCAAAGCGCAAGTTCGTGATTGTTCTGCCTCCAATACTGACAGTTCCTTCATGATCTTTCAGAGCGTCCGTCATGATTCTTTCCAGGAAGATGTTGAAAAGAGTAGGTGAGAGCAAGCAGCCTTGTCTGACTCCAACTGTAGTCCTAAACCAGCTGCTTTTTTTGCCGTTGAAGCAGACTGCGCTAGTGGCCTTGTTGTAAAGGTTTGCTATGACTTTGATCAGGTTGGCATTGATGTTGTATAGCTTCATGGTGGACCAAAGGGCTGCATGCCACACCCTGTCAAACGCTTTCTTAAAATCTACAAAGACATGATAGAGGTCCTGCTGGTGCTGGAGGTATCTCTCACATAGAACTCTCAGGTTGAAGATCTGCTCAGTTGTGCTGCGCCCTGGTCTGAAGCCTGCCTGTTCCTCAGCTATGATTTCCTTTGCCTGTGGCTTCAGCCTGTTTAGTAGGATCTTTAACATGACTTTGCTTGGGTGGGATATAAGACTGATCGTGCGATAGTTCTGGCATTGATGTAAGTTGCCTTTTTTGGGGAGAGTTATTATAAGTGATTGGGTCCATGGTGTGGGCCAATCCCCTGACTGCCAGATCTTATTGCAGATTGTTAGTAAGGCGCTTATCGTGTCTTCTCCCCCTTCTTGGACTAGCTCTGCAGGGATGTTGTCTGCTCCTGCTGCCTTCCCTTTTTTCAGCGACTTCACTGCAGCCTCTGCAGATTCATGTGCGATAACATAATTGCTGATTGGCCAGTTGATTAAAAATTACAGGTACGGCAATGGTCCCAGGAGGTAGGTACCCAGTGCTCAAAGGCCATCGCGTCAACGTCGTAGGCCGTTGGCCTCGCGCAGCCGTGCGCGGGTCAACCGCGGCCAATGTCGGCCAGATGGCCTTTTGCGTATTGGGCAATGAGACATTGAAATCCCTGCAATTGTATGTGCTGACCAATCACAGTTTCGTGAAATAAACTGACTGCACGACAGTATATCAGTACGTGTGTCAAAGAATGTAAACGTGACTGGATGGAGCGGGTACATTACTACACGTTAGTACATACTGCAATACTGTTTTCACTGCAGACACTGCAACGTGGGATAGTATACACTGTGTTCCAGTACAGCCTGTTCCACACCTCACCTGTGGCTGTGAAAATTGTAAATGGGACGCAGGACTTGACAATACCCTAGGTACACCATTACCCAGGTTATCGTTTCGGTTTTCAGTGACCACATCTGCGACATCTGTCATAACACGTGTGTTTGTGGAAATAACATGTAATGAGCAGTACTGTTTTGTTACTGTTGCGTGCATCGGTTACTTTGAATCTGTCATATGTTACAGGACCCTGAGCTACACAGCATACAAGCAAGTCATCGCTGATGTTACGGCTGGAGTGGAAAACACAACCCAAAGCCTTCAACATCGTGTGACATGCACAAGATTCGTGAAAGATTCCCAGCAGGGCTTAACAAATTGACCCATTTAACATATAGTGGCCGCATTTCTCAAGTTTTGGAGATGTCACTTAACGACTATGTACCAGTTGCACGAGATGGATCGTTAATGCAAGGGTAGTTCCAGATCAGCTTGGCGCCATTATGCGCAAAGCTAATCTGGCACTACTCTTGAATTATCATGGTCGACCCATCTCCTGCGGTAGTAAATTTGTGGACGGAAAGTGACTTTGTACAAGAGCTCATGTAATCGTTACACCCTTGAAAAGACAACGTTGCGTATATGACCACTACCTTGAGCCATTCAAACTGTGTTTCTTTGCAGTCTTTGTTAATTCAACACTGAAAGCCCCAGGAACATGGTTTCAGCAAGAGGCATAGATCCACACGAGCCTGCGCAACTGCGGGGGCATATAAAGATCTATACATCTCGAAGTTGGGTGTTGTTCAAATTTTCTTGGCACTGAACGGGTTAAGGTCATTAACCACCTGGTACATGCAGGCACTGGTGATGTAAATAGTGACAATGTCTGCATACGTGGGAGACGGGGGTGGGGGGGTGGGGGGGGGGGGGGTAATTATGCTATACGCACATGTAGATGAAATAAAAACATTTTCAGCGCTACCTAGTACCTATTGTTTTGGCTTGTTCATTACTTAGACCAGTGCCCTGTAAAATATACCATTTGCGGGTATATACTGACGAGCAAAAGAAATGCAACTTTTTTTTTTTTATCATCCCGGGAAACACTAAAGTGTTTCCGATGATTCAAAAATTGTCGCATTTCTTTTGCTCTTCCCCGAGTCTGGTAACCTGAGGTAGACACCAATGCCGCGGCCGTTCTGCAGTGCATCATCTGAGGAACCATCATCACGAGTGACAGTCTTCAGTCCCGGAGAATGATCTAGCTTTTCAAAATCCCAGAAAGACGAATTTAAGATTTATGAAACGCTATACGATACTTCCGCAGCTATTGATGCTGCGTGCCTTGAATGAGTTAATTAATCCTGCTTCGTGCCGGAGTTCATGAGTCTCTGTGACAGTTTTTGCAGGTAAAAATCGGCTTCATTTACAATGGGGGGAAAAAAGTATCTTTGTTTTTTATTTACCCCATTAAAATAGTGGGTTTTCTATATTTTTTTTTACAAATTAATTAATTAATTTATTATTTATCAACACAGACGGCTGAGCGCAAGGGGCAAATAACTCGACACCGCTGATGGCGCTTGCGGTTTTTGCTAGTTTGATACGAAAGATGTCGCTTGAGTCGTCTGCTCGTTTGGGAGAGAAATTAAAAAGTTGTGGACGAGTCTTGCAATATTAAGACTATGACATAATAATAATAATAATAATAATAATAATAATTTCATTTATAATATTATTATTATTAACTATGACATTACCACTACTACTACTACTACTACTACGAATCTACAAATGATGATGATAATTATTACAGGTAAGCCTCAGTTCACTGCGCGCATCAAAATATCGTGAAATCGTATTTAGCGGAGAGGTCTGTGGCTCCCAAGTAGACACCTAATGAGCAAAAAGGTACTCTGGCTGACGGCAGCCTTGACCTATTTAGCACCAACATCTTACAGCACGAGATGGATCTGCCATGACAATTCAAATGGCGCCAAGTTAATTTGGCACTACCCTTGAATTATCATGGTCGATCCCTCTTCTGGATCCATCTTTACATAGTGACATCTCTAACATTTACGAAATTTAGCCTAGGGGTTAAATGGGTTAACTGGCCCACGCATAGCCGTACCACAGGCACTAAGCTTGGCGAGGACCAGAGAGCATGTTGCATATTGAGTGTTCCTCTGTACAAACCTGTGGAAAAACGCACAGCACTCCCACCCGTTAGATCTTTTCTCCTGCCTCTTGCAGTGAGCACGTAGTACTCGTAGGGGTTATCACTGATAAGAAAGAAAGAAAGAAGGAACTTTTAAAGAAAGACTAAGAAAGAAAGAAAGAAAGAAAGAAAGAAAGAAAGAAAGAAAGAAAGAAAGAATGTTTATCTCCCGTAGGCCAGGCACGCTCGAAAAAGGCCAAAAATAAACAAGGGCGATCTAGCCGAATGTCGTCATGGGCTTGTTACGCCGTTTGCACATTGGCGTGAGACTGAGAGCGTCAGATTTTCGAGCGGAGCGTGGGCGGCGATACAAGAGCTATATAGATTCTCCTGACTTTTGTAAAGTTTAAGTCCATAATCGCGGCATATTGGCGACAGCGCCCGGGGCGTCGGCAGCAAGCAGCAACTCAGCACACATCCAGCGCACTTGACACTCTCACACACGAGTCGGTCCGACGGGCGCAGATAAAATACATGGCATGTCTCGCTTGACAACTTACAACATCGAAAACGGCGGAATCTTAGACACAATGTATACATACACCTCCCGTGACTTAACACGATCATAAACTACGTTCAATCGGGAGTTTGACAGATTCTCATAACTTTTGCCGTAAAGTTTATTCAGCCTCAAGTCTCCTCCTCTATAATGTCAGCCATTTGAAGTCCCTTCTATTTATAGAAAGGACTTTCATGAGTTAGGACTGTCGCGGTGGGGCGAATTTAATAGCAGGTCCATGATGTCAAAGGCGGGCAGGCAAAAACCTCTAACAATTGAAGTAACAAGATAAAAATTACATCATGTCTGGTTACGCTAAACGTCGCTGCCAAAACGTACATTTGGCGCGAAGCGGCCGTATGTGCGTATGTATGTATGTGTGTGCGTATATATGTAAACAAGAGATTCTCCGACATTTCTGTACACACACGCTTGAAACTTGGCGAAATGCTTTCCTTAAGTGGGTGGCTAAGAGAGCCTCCGAGCATATTGTAATTGAATGTCTCAGTGAAGACATAAACAACCGTTTATAAGAAGTCAATTGACCCAGATTAGAGTCCGTAATTTTTGTCACATTTACTTGAACTTTTGCATATAGCTAGTTTGGAGAAAGACACTATTGGATGAGTTCGTTAGCCAGCTTTGTATCCTTGCAACTTCTTAGTAAAAAATAATTCTTTTCAGAAAAGAATTAAACCACTAAATAACCTTTACTTCTAGAGAAAGTAAGACTGTGGCGGTGACGTAAAAGAGGCAACTCCGTCACCACGCAGACACTGACATTTATAATACTTTAAATATGACGTCATTCTCTCTCTCTCGCGCGCGCGGCTCTCTCTCTCTCTCTCTCTCTCTCTCTCTCTCTCTCTCTCTCTCTCTCTCTCTCTCTCTCTCTCTCTCTGGAAATAAGCTATTACAAATCTCCATCTACTATACCACGGGCACAATTCTAGTCCAGGGGAAGGCGTATGTGGACTGGGTACAAGAGGAATTCGGCAAACTGAGGTCAGTCGTGAATCTCCTCCTCCCCAGCTATAGCATGTCTGGTAAACCTCCTGATCAACGGGCCCTGCCACCATGCGCCACTATGTGCTCACAGCTCCCTAAAGCTGACGATACTGACACGCTCGGTGTAGGTCTCGAGCAGGTAGCAGGAAGTACTAATATCGACCAGGACCACGACAGCGCCAATGATATGGCTGCCAGTGCAGTTTCAAACAACGCGACTGGCAGTGCCGAGGTTGCGTCAGCCGGCATTGACCGCAGTGGCTGTACCTGTGACGCCACCCCTTCGGTGGCCAGTGACCAGTGTGACAGCCCAGGCGGCGTTGCCCCCTCTCGCAGACACCAGTTCTGCCTTGCAACCGTCTACTTCCATGCTCCAAGCTGATACGGCCAAGAAGCTGGCGGAACTCGGCCGTGTTGTTGATGGTCTCGGTGCTGCCGGATCGGCTCTCAACACGACACAGCCATGTGTGCAGTGTATGACTTACAGAAAGAGGTGCGTGAGCTGGTCCGGATTGAGATTCGTGACATCAAGGCCGAGTTCCACCAGCAGCTTGAACAACTTTGTTGTCGTGTCAAGTCACTGGAGGCTGAAAACAAGAAACTCAAGTCTCAGCTTGGTGACCACAACAAAATGTTTAATTCACTGCGCATCACTTCCCAGCCCCCCAAGAAGCAGATGACAGATGCACATGTGGACGCCACTCTGTTGTCAACCAAGCCTGGCCCATCCCTGACCTCCTCTCAGCCCCGACAGGCCGTTCCCACTGACCAATCTCCGCCTGCCATCAACCTAGCCAAGACTCCCTCCGTTGGTATGGCTTCCCCGTTATCCATTCAAAGCTCAGGTATCACTCCCTCCACTCCCTCGCCGACCCAGCCAGCGCACAACACTGACCGAGCCTCATACCGTGACGTTTTAGTCGCCGCCGTGCCTGTGTCCAATCGCTTTGCTGCCGGCCTCTCTGTTGACGACTGCACAAACGTACAGGTCAAAAATATAGGCATGGAATCGCTCAGCAACACGTGCCGCCCCAAGCGTGATCAACATCAGGATCACCCTATCCCCGCTGATGTCTTGACCAAAGAAAGGATTTTGCCTGGGGTCCCTGCTGTGCTAATAGGTGATTCAATCTTGCGAGAGGTGGGTAGCAAGATTGTATCACCGACTGTACCTATGCAGAAGATATGCGTGCCGGGCATGTCCATTGCTGAATAGGTTTATTCCCTAAATGGGAAGTAACTCGTCTTGCAGGAGTGATGTCCCTGAACCGCAGACAAACATGGCGAACTCCTTACGTAGAGTGTCTGAGTTTCAAGCATTTTTGAGAGATCGTGGTGTGGTTGTGTCTGGCCAAAGAAAGGCTGAACTAGCGGAACTGTGTGAGATTGCGAGAGAAATTAACCTGGAGTTTGATCCCGATGGATTATTTGAAGACAGACAGGAAATCATTGTTGACAAACTGACCGACCGCGATGTCACGAACCCTTCTCTCCATGCGGGTAACAGCGACCTTTCTGCGTTGCCTTTTTTCAGCGTTTTTGATGTGTTCACCTATCTGATGAGCACTTTAGACTATGCAACCGTGCGAGAGTACCAAAGGTCAGAAGGATATACGATGATGACGGATGGATATGTCAAGGCGATGGAAGTTGTGTCATTTCCAGACCATTCTGATTATTTTGCATTGAAATCTCATGTGAAACCTAGAACTAGGGATAAAGATCCAGTAACTGGTGCAGCTTTCTACTACCCCTGGATTATCATGTCGACACTGGGAAAGACAAGAACAGAAGCTGCATCTTGTCAGCACTTTGCACTTGCAAAGGCGGGTATGCATACTTTTGAAAACTTTACAGTGTATAGAGAGACTAGGTTTGTGTTCATTATAATCATTAGGAGAGGGGGGAGAGGTGTTTTTTAATTAAATTTAATACTATTCCAATCCTTTTGTTGGGCAACAAATGAAAAATTACAAAGAGAGGACTCCGAGTTGAGTCTGATTCAGTGATTGTTCAATTTTCTGATAATGACAGCTTCATCATTTCCTAACCTGAAAATAAACCTTGTGTACTTGTCTCAAATATATAAGTACATGTGTGATTGTGTCCCTCTGTGTGTGTGCGTGTACATAATATGTGAATTGGTTGTGTCTGTAAACATCATTATCCATAAAGCAGTTCTTAAAATGATCAGATTTGACAAAAGACAATTAAAATGTTTAGAATCTGTGTCCTGAATGAAGGTTGTAATTAGATTCAAACTCTGTGTTTGTGTAAGAGCATATAGGTTTGTGCCAACATAACATTTAAGTTATTGAAGAAACAGTACTATTTCAGTATTTGTAATGTGTTCATTATTGCAGGATTGATGGCTGTTGTCGTCCAGGGCTCGAAATTAGCGGGGGCCCGGGGCCAAAAACCCGCAAAGTTGATTTCGGGCTCGGAAAGTTGAAAAACGAAGGGCCCGCTTGGCCCGCAAAATAATTCGTCTGCTACAGCTAGCTCTACTCGGCAGTTTCGTATTTGGGCCAAGGGAAGCAACCCACACCGGTGCCCTCACTCACAGTAATAGTATTGTGTTCTTTTTTTTTTTTTTTTTTTTTTTGTTATTGTATTTTTAGTTTACTTCTGTTAAGCCTTTCGCTCTCAGCAGCGGATCTATCCGCGGTTCAAGGGTTGCCGCATATTAATTAGCGCACTGACCTACATCCCGGTCACGTGATCTCTAAAACTTCCGTGCAATGGCTGCCTCCACAGTGCATGTTTACAGTGCTTTCTCTGCGATTTTTTCATCTTTTTTGATGCGGTTTTTTGCATTTTCTTAAGCAATCACACACGGAGATTATCAATATGGCTGCCAGACGCTACACTGCCGAGGAAGTAGCACGAATTCTGTTTGAAACACCGTATAATGGTGATGTTAGTGACGATGAAAGCGTAGCAGACGATGGTGATGTTTATTCTAGTGACCTGTCGGACAAGGATTCAGATAAGAGTGATTATCCTGAAGAGGAATACAAACTTCCAAGTACATCAACAGGCAGGGGGCGTGGCAGAGGGAGAGGAGGAAGAAGACAAAATGTTGCATTCTTCCCCTGCATGGGAGTTTTCCAAACTTGTCAGTTCAAAAATTATGTTTATTTGATTCCTAATTCATTTTCCTTCAAGAATATATGCATGTTTACATACATATGAGCCATAGTTTATTTACTACAAATTAGTAGTGCTAAGAAAAGTTGCGTCAGACCCAGGTATCGACTGACATCCCATAATGCACCTCTGACAACATTGTATGCTTAGCTATCAAACAATAGCAATTTGTGGTGATGTGTGACATATTTTAGAACCATTTTCCAGTGCATATTATGAGCATTTGAATTTTTTTATTTTTCAAAACTGCGTTTGTTTTTTTATAATCTTTAAAAAAAGTGGGTTATCTTCCCCTGTGTGGGAGTTGTCCGAACATGTCAGTTCAGAAATTATGGTGACTGTATTCCCCATCCATTTTCCTTTCAGAATATATATACATTTGCATACATTTGACCATTTGTTGATTTTCTGTTAATTTATTTCTAACATTGGTGATTTTTAAAGAAAAAATCTTATTAGTTCTGGGAGTGAAGTTAACTCAAGTGCACATAAGTGTAATATGAATAGATGATTGAAAAAAAAAAAAAAAAAGGCAAAATCTGTTTGTTTAACTTTAGTTTATCAGGAAGAGTACTGTTAAGTTTAGTTCCCTTTCATGGTTTTGTTTTGAACTTTTGTGCATTGAGGTCAGATTTTTTGTTAGGTTACTCATATTAAAAATTTAATGATGTGTATTGTGCAATACTCAGTCACAAAACTGAAAAGTATTATACAAGAGACTCACTTGATTTTTTTTCTATTTTGTTTAATGGCCATTTCAGGCTCACTAGTCACTGGAATATGTGTGTCACTGAATGTGTGTGTGTGTGTTTTTTCCCCTTTTTTGTTGGTAATGTTTGAAAGTGAAAGAAAAGGCAAATAAAAATGACATCACTCAGCAAAATTGGAAATTCAATTGTTTTTATTTTAGATTATCAGACAAATTGTACTTTCTACTTATTATATTGTCAATAATTCTTTTGTTTTTTGTTTGCATTATTTTTCAAAGTTGGGCCCCGAAAGTTGCTTGTGGGCCCTCAAATTTTTCAATCAAGGGGCCCGGTGGCCCCCAAAGAAAAAAGTTAATTTCTAGCCCTGTCGTCATGTCCAAGCGACCCTCTATGAAGTTATTGACTTCAGGGATGACAAGAAGAAGACCAGTGTGACATCAGGTCCATGTCTATGGGTGCGACGTGCTACAGCCCACCAGAATGCTGTCCTCTTAACCGACATTGTAACGACTGCACACAAGGACAGTCAAAAGTAAGTCAGAAAGTGTCCGCTTTAATGATTGCTCTTATTCTTAAATCGCAGGAGGTTAAAATGTTAATGTGTTTCACTTGTCTATAAGTTCATGGTTCAAACCCTTTCTGCAAGGAAATTGTACCCAGATTTATATATGTAGTTCTGGTTAACATGTGTGGTTTAGGAGTGATTTTGTTATTCTTTCATTTCAGATTTATAAGACATTTTTCATTTTGGGACCAGATGTGTGTTTGTGCAAAAAGGGGAAAATGAATTAAACCCACCCATTACAATCAGTGAATCATAAAAACCAATGGTAATTTTTTTTTAAATATACTAAACTCAATTAAAACCAAATATTGTAAAAATGTTAATTGCATGCAATGAAACTATCTTTGAAGCATGTATTACTTGAAATTGAATATAGTCATACTCGTCCTTTTTGCCAACCAATTTACAAACTACGAGTTCTATTGATAACATCACTTTTGATGTGAGTATTGTGAGCATTAGGTTGGGAAAAGCTGTTACTGATTATTCACTGGCTCAGTTTAATTGATTATGTGTGTGTGTATGTGTGGTGGTGATGGGGTGGTGTGTGTGCGTGCGAGCATCTTATCATTTTGATGAAGACGTTAATAAAACAACCAATCAACAAAAACCAAGCCAATGTTCATATGTTCGGTACATCAGTTTCTTTATTCGAAAACATTCTCACAAACTACAAAAATGCATTGCTCTCACAGAAGACTGCCATTTATGCAAGAATTGAAAAATGACAAAAAAACATTACTTGCAAAGTGGTTTGTCAAAATTTGACAGCACAGAAACCACTGTAAGAATTTGATTAAGACAAAATCGCACCTTCATTGGGATCAATCCAGACAGAATTTTAAAACATTTCATGCGATGAATGGCTCTCTCAACATGAATGCGCACAGTTGCAATGCGCCGAGATCTTGTAACTGCTTTTTTAGACAGATTTTTACCCATGCTGAAGGCAGGAATGTTCAGTGTTGCCCCTTTTTGCAACAAGAGATGGCGGATGTTGAAGCCACGATCAGCCATGATATCATCTTGTCTTTCGATGAGGTCAAGGAACTGACTTTTTTGAACTATCGTAGCATCTGGAATTGACCCTACATAGATTCTGGATAGAAACGTTATTGCTCCACATGGATGGATTCCAACTAAGAGTTTTGCTGTGTTTGTGTGTTTGTACTTTGAAAATGTTTGTCTTTGAGCTGCAGGTTGAAATGGTTTTTCAACCCGAAATTCAGTACAGTCAATCACACATCTTGTTTGTGGAAATTCTGCGAAAGACTTTGGAAGATTTCTTTTTGCAACTTCTCGAGTAGGCCACTTAAGGAGAGGCTTCAAGCACTGATCCAAAATATTCACCCACAATATGAAAACGCGACTGACATGGCTTTGAGAGATCCCAAAAAGATATGACATGTGCTTTGTGCCAAAGCCCATTCGGATTCGAACCAAGGTCAGCAGGAAGCATTTGAAAGGTGTAATTTTGTACTGTGTCCTTCCGCGAGGATCTCGGCCTGGTGTCAGTTTATTTTTTCCGTTCCAAGTTTTAACTTTTTGTGTGGCAGGTTTGATCCACTTGAAAAGTTTTTGGAGCAAGTTTCTGTTTGGAATGCCTGTATGCTCAAAGCAATTCCTTTCTGAAGCCATGATGTGACTTATGAAACCAGCCACAGCAGCTTGCTTCTTTTGTTCATTTGTAACAATGTTTGATTTGCAACAGTGTTGGCAAGTCCATTTCAGGTCATTGTCAACATGTACTTTGTGTGTGTGTGTGTGATTCTGTGCTTGTTGGGGTTCTAAAGTGTTCACTTCGACAGTTTGGTCAATAGGAATAGCATTTTCTAGAACAAGTTCATTTTTAGGTACTGTTGGCGAAAGTTTCTCAAGCGAAGGTTTCTCAAGTGCCGCTTCTTTGTTGAGATCTTCAGGCTCAGGCAGTCGTCCACCCACAATCTGCCAATGAAACAGAAAGTATGCATTATAGTTAGTTACAGAAAACAAAGTAGATACAATTAATAATTAACAAAATTAACCTCACTTTTCATATTTATTTTGTGCAGACCACTACGTCCTCTCCAAGGTGTCTACAGACCAGTTGCAGATACCTCAGTGATGGCATCAGTGGAGGATTTTCTGAAAGACGTTAAAGAAAGCAAACCAGATGCATGCATGTTGCACGTATGGGAGGTTCAGCCAAAAGATGTCCCCTTTGAAGCCCCTCCCCTGTCTTGCACAACTCCCATGGAACGCCTGTGTGACTTTGTAAAGGATCATGTGTGTGTGGGTGATGACTGTGACTGTGCTCAGAGTTTTTTGGAAAGGTATAAATATACTGACACAGATGCAGCATCTATTGAGAGAGAAACAAGGGGTCAGCAACTAAACAAAAACTGGCTCTCCATGAGAAAAGGTCTGGTAACTGCCTCAAACACAAAGAAAGTGCTACATTCGACCAACCTTGACAAAACAGCAAATGCCTTACTAAAAGATAGTTCCCTTCGTGAGGAAGCCTTGCCTGCTGCAGTCAAATTTGGTCGAGATAATGAAAAGAGGGCTCTCACTATGTTTCATAGAGCTCACCGTTACCACCACCGGAAATGTAATTTTCGGCAACCAGGTCTGATAATTTCACCCAAGACACCATTTCTTGGAGCCAGTCCAGATGCCATTTTTGAATGTGAAGACAAAGACTGTGGTACATTCTTGGTGGAGGTGAAATGTTCATTTAAGTTTAGAAATGTTCAACCTAAGAATGCGTTATCAGAGTATTGCGAGATGGATGCGGCAAACAATCAGTTCCGATTGAAACCAACTCATGACTACTACCACCAAATTCAATGTCAGATGGCTCTCACTGGACACAGAAAATGCTTCCTTTGTGTTTACACAAAAAAAGGCATCGAAACAGTTGAGGTGCAGTTTGATGAGGCATATTGGGAAAGTGCGGTTGTAAAATTAAAGCAGTTTTGGAAGAAAAACATGTTCCCTAAAATGTCAGCAAAATCCTGCCTTGCTGTATAGATCAATCATTTAGGTTTTTAGCATTGTTTCTTGTGTTGACAAGAATTACAGAACGCAAGTTACATTTTTTTATCAGCTCAAACTAGTAGTAATGCTTGTACAGTTAAAGGAATTTTTTTCACTACCAGAAAAAAAAAGATAGTCACTAAAGTCAACATCAAAAATGATTAATTTAATGCACTTTATTGAACTGCACCGCATTTGTTTTCAAACCTTTTTGATTTATAATATTTTCTATTACTAAATTCTGGAATTTCTTGTTAACCCTTATCAGTCGGAATACACCAGTGTGTGAAATAGGTTTGACTAAAATAGTTCAAGGGTAGTGCCAGAATAGCCTTTAGGCGCCAAGCTATTCTGGCACCACCCTTGCACTAAAGCTACTGTTCTATATCCTTATCTATAAGTACTATAATATAGCTTGCATATGGCAGTAAACAAATTTGAAGCTTTTAACCTCAGTATGATATGGGTTAACAAACGTATCATTTTAATAGTTTTCCCTTCTCCCCCATTCCCAGTCGCCTAAGCGTCAGACTATGCGCCCAAGGCAGCAAGTGGGTGCCTCAGGCAGCTTGAGTTGGATCTTGTATTGACAGCGCCTTGAGCAGCTTTTGAACTGAAAAAGCGCTATATAAGAATGATAAATAATAATAACGTAACCTGATAATAAGGTAACTGAAATCACATACATGTATATGGAATGCCTTGCATTATATAGAACAGAAGAGAAATAAAATGAAATATATGATAAAATCATAAATAAAACTGTATGTGTATAAAATGGTGCTCAAACATCGCACACCAACAACGCGTTCGGTAGCCTGTTTATTCTGGCTTGGCCGTATACACAAAGTTTTATGACACAGGTCTAGATTTTGTTTTGTCACTCATTCCCTTGTGTATTTTCGAACACATTTTTGCTTGCAACAAGCCAGGTACCGTTCTCGTCAGCGGACCAACCTGACCACATTGGTGATAAATACCAAACCTTTCTTTTGTTGTGACCGTTCTGTGGATTTATATTTGTTAGGTCACTCTTTCCTGGGTTTTTTTTTAGAGTCATTGCGTTGTTGGGGGTGCTTTAAGCATTAGGTCTTGTTTTACCCTGCTGTTTTCTCCCTAGTTTTTGTTGTCGAGTTTAATTTGTTTCATTGCGTGTTGGCTTGTTTGCAATGGTGCAGCGTTCACTGTGACGCTGGGCGTTAAGACTGGTTCTCGCGCGTGGCAGTATTTCTGCTGGCTGGCCGCGCGGTCCCGTGTGACTGTGAGTCATCAGTGACCATTGTTGCTGGTGTTTGTTAATTGCGTCTTGACAGACTCTTTGGCTTTTTCTGATGTTACGGATTCTGGCCTGGGATTTTTGTTTTCCCTAGTGTTTTCAGAGTACGACCTCAAGCGCGTCGTGCGTTATTTCTTTTACATGTTGTTTCTTAGGTTGGCTTGTTTGCCTTTGCGCATTAGTTGTGCGCTGAAATGAAATATACAATGATAAATAAAACTGTATGGGTATTTTCATTCATAAGCCTCCCTCTTCAGTTTGATCACACTAACAATGTGTCTTCAATTTTTATATGTATGAGAAAATAAACTGAAGTATGCATCAATGTAAAATAAAAAGTGTTTGAGTATGTGTGTGTGTGAAATGTTAACAAAATATATATTAGCATAAATGAATTAGATCTATTACAAATCTTATCTCAGTTTCAAGTTGATTGTTGTCATGGTGGAGAGTAGCTGCAACCTCAGACCGACCTACTCCCAATCTTTGCCCAGCCTGTAAATCAAAGATCAAGCCTTGTTCGATAACTTGAAATAATGTACTTAAAGCATACGTCATGTAATTTTTTAAAATATTTGTTTTATCTTTGTATTCAGGAGATAAAGAGTGATAGCTTCAAGAGGATCAATCAACTCCCCACGGTGTTTTCAGCGAATAAGTGAATTGAAATCCTTTTGACACAACGAAATGCTAAGAAAAGAGAAATCACAAAACTAGACCATTTTTTTTTTTTGTAAAGCACATGAAAGTATCACAAATTCAGGAGGAGTTTGTCCCTTAAAAATAAAACAGGTTTTTGGTTATGTACAATTTATCTTTAATTTAGCAGAGCACAAATGCAAAAGCACAGTGCTATGTACTCAACAGACAATTAGGTGTCATGTATTGCTTGTTTTATTAGTAATACACATCTTACACAACACAATCACAATGCACTATAAGTTTTCAACCAGCTGGTACAAAGATTGCATACGAGCAGCCTCTGCTACTGAAATTAAGTATTGTCAAAAAGGATTTGTTTTTAATTGTCAAACTGACTTTTGTTTTCTTAATTGATTTTTAGCTTCATGCTAAATTTTTAAAATAATAATAATTATTTTGAATTTATGCGCCTAATCTAGACTTAGCTCTAGAAGTACAGTAATACAGAACAACTTTAACTATAAACAAAATGAGGAAAAAAAAACTATTAACAGTAACCTTATGACTCTAACAAACACACACAAACACTCACTCACTCATGCGCACACACTCAGACGCTATGACTTTGTAGATCTGTTTCATTGATTTCAATCGGTGGAACGAAAATAATTAGTTTACCTGTAAATCCAACAGAGCAGTGGCAACTGAAAGCCTTGACATCTTTGGAGGGGGTGGTGCTGTTCTCTTGGTAGGGAATTTTCTTTTTGTCAAGTTGCCAGACTTATCATCTGCACTCACAGGATCAGGATTTTGTCTTGTAGGTTCAGAATCCACAAAGTGCTAGAAAACAAACACACAATCAGGCGCAATGAAGAAAAATAGTAAACTTTACTGAAGATACACTTTTTCTACTGAAAAAAATTCAGAAGACAAAGTCTGTGATTCAGTCATCTTCCCAAGTCATTTCTGGGCAGCAGTTTGCAATAATGACTTGCAAGCAAATCGATTCAAGTCACATATGCGTTAAAATTGAATGTAATGCCCAAATCAAAAGAAGGTTTGACTTACCTGAGAGCAAACGTACATCCATCGCTGTATGTTGTCGACATTGAGTTGGGAGTGCGGGCGACCACACGCTTTGATCCATCGCAGACACTTCTCTCTGTTGTGGGGTTTTGTCGGTTTAGCAAAGGGGAAAAATTTTACACTGGGGTATCGGTCAGGATACCTGCTATCTGCATTGCAAGTGCCCCAACTACACCGTTTTACCATGCTGTAAAGCTTTAAAACAAAAAACACACCGATAACACGTGCTTTTCAGTGTCAGAAATGACCGGAAGTCCTGAAGTCTGTCTGCGGTTTGGAAACCGTAACTCTTGCAGGCTTGCAGGATTATCTTCTCTTCTTTATCGGAATAACTCCTATTGATGGCGTGGCTCGACTCGCAGCCTCCTGCACCGCACATTGTTTTCGCCGTTCTGCATGTCCCCCCACCCGGGTCTGCCCTGGGGGACTTGGGTGGGGTTAGGTATTTTTTAGTTTCCAGGGTCACCCTGGTCAGCCCCACAGGGTGGGTTTTTCTCTCTATTCTGGGGCATGTGTTTCTGTCTACCCGAGGTCCATTCACCTTTATTTGCCTTTTTAAAACTCTCCCTACTGTCTGCACTGCCTGTAGCTCTTGATATTGGATGTGTGTTGCTAAATGGTCTTAGCTTTATTTAGCCCCATGTGTTAGGTTTATTTAACGTATTGGACCGGCTGGCGACATACATTCAATGTTCTGTTTAGTTTTTTTTCACAAGCAGTGCAGGCACGTCCTGAGAAAGCCTTGTTGCTGTCGGGACGTTAAGCAATGTACAATCAATCAATCGTTCTGCATGTCGGGATCAACACATGCAAACGCCGACAAGTGATCAGTGTGGACACCTGGGCCGCCCTCCTCAAACTGGTAAAAATTAAGTTTCCATGCGCCTCCGTCAAAATGTCGTCTGTTTTGCCTGCTTTTGGTCGACACCCCGCCAACAGCGCCATCATTCCATCCAACAGGAACCTGATGGCGGCGTGTGTTCAGGCGAGGGTTCTGTACATTGACAACATGCCAGTGTTTCTGTCTCGTGGTGGGGCCCCACGTAAGTTGCTCTACAGACAGAATGATAATTTCCATCCAAGCACCGAGGGGGCCTCGCGACTTGCCTTCAACCTTAGGTCCACAGCTCGTGCATCCCTGCCGTCTATGCGGTCTAGCTCTGCCCACCAGCCTGTGCTGCGACCAACTATGTGTGACGACCGCCTGCAATACGGACCCCGCATGCCGCCTCTAGGAGGCTTGCACCGTAACGGTCACCTACCCTTAGATTTCAACTGTAAAGTACCCATCCTCCCCACCCCACATTATCCACCCCAGCCACTGACCAATCAGCGTGTTTCCTACCCCGTGGCCCCTTCCCCCAAATTTTCCTGTGATCCTGCCACTTGGAGTGTTGCTTTCCCTGTGCCACCTGTTGCCCCTAGCCATGGCCGGTACGGCTACATCCCCTGTCCAGAGTATCATGGGCGGCACTATGAGACCCTCGTCTGAGTAAATTTCAGTGTGATCCCACACTGTTTGCCTCCCTCGATTCTCACCAGTGGTTCGACCGGCACAATCAGTGTCGTCTATCGTTCGTCCCTTGACTGAGTGAAGTGATATTCTGAACCCACGCTCGTTGTCTCCCTTGATTCGTTCTGGCGGAGCGACGGAGACAACTTGCGCGGCGTACCATGATGTCTCAATGTCGTATTTATATGTCCACATGGGTTGTCTCCCTCGCTTCTCTCCTGTGAATCGACGGAGTCAACCAGTGTGGCGCTTACCTTCCCTCTCATACGGAAAGACTCAGTGCAGCACAAACCTTACCTCTCATTAATTATGAAATATGAATCTGACAACATGGCAAACTGTTTAGTGTCCGACATTGAATATATAGTTTTTTAATCAAATAGCACTTTGGATTTAATTAGTGACATGAATTTTTTTTCTGTGAATGGTGACGATTATTATCTTCCTGCATTTTCCTTTCTTTCAAAACGGATGAAATATACTCTTCTTGATATAGCGAAGGAGCCAGTGTGTGTATCGTATATTATACGGTCTCCGATCAGTGACTCATTTATTTCGCTTTTCAGAACGTAACCAAAACATTATTTCCCCTACGTGGGATGTGACGCTAAGGAGCCGGTTTAGATATTTGTATATATCGCAGATACGGTATACGTTCAGTGACTCATTCGCCTACAGAACGTAACGACCTATTATTTCCCTGCGTGGGGTGTGACGTTGTCTGCAACGAAAGCGATAGACTGAGCTGAGTTTTCAGCACTGTAGTTTCTCCTGGGTTTTGTTTAACTTTGTTAGAGTTCAAAAGTTTTCATTTGTTCTTAATTGACTTTTGTAAACATTTTCCCCCCACGTGTTGCTTCATCATGCCTGCCTGTAGCCCACATGTACATCAGTGTTCGCTGAATAAGCATGATTTACGGATAGGGCACCTTAACGTTTATCATTTATACAACAAAGTGCCCGACGCCACTGTTTTACTTTCACAACCCCAACCCTTTCATATATTTGGATTTACTGAGTCTAGACTCAGGGAACATATTAGTAACGCCTCGATCTCCATTCATAACTATGCTGTATTCCGTAGAGATGCATCATCCCCCGGTCATACCGGTATAGCTGTGTACATTCATAACTCTATCCGCCAGTACGTTACCCGCCGCATGGATTTAGAGTCTTGTCACGTTGAAAGTTTATTTCTTGAACTGAAATGTGACAAATCTTCCCCCACACTAATTGGATTTATTTATCGCACCCCTTCAGCCACATTTTCATGGTATGATGATTTTGTCACCATGATGGATAAGGTGCAACAACGTCACAACAAAGATATACACCTTCTAGGCGATTTTAATATTGACCTGCTAAAGACTGGTAATGCGGCGTGGAATTGCACCACCTCATTATTTGGCCTGCAGCAGATGGTTCGGTCTCCCACTAGAGTTTCTTTGTCATCCGCCACATTGATTGACCACATCTATACTACTAATGCACCTGCTGTCACAAAGGTCCACGTGCCGAATGTAGCCATTAGTGATCACTTTCCTACTTGTTTTAATCTTTCAGTTAAACGTGATAAACCCCAGCACAAACACCACACTACAATCACATACAGGTCTTACACAAAGTTCAACAAAGATTACTTTCTTCATGACCTCTCAATCACGCCCTTTCACCTTATTTATAACACTAATGATCCCAATGAAGCCCTCTCGCTTTGGTACAAGCTATTTCTTTGGGTCCTCGATAAACATGCCCCACTAAGGACTAAACGCGTTAAACACCCTACCCTTCCGCCTTGGTTGTCAAAGGACATCATTCACGCAATGAAAATAAGAGATGACTTAAAACGACAGAAAAAGTTTGCGGATTTTAAGAAACAATGTAATCTTGTAAAATCTTTAGTTAGAAAAGCACAGAAAACGCTTGCGGAAAAAGTTATCGCAGAGGGTAAAGATACCCGAAATGTCTGGAAAGCAATCAATTTGTTTACAAAGAAGAGGAGTTCCATCAATGCTGCTACCTCTCCAGGCATAACTCCAGACGACTTCAATTCCCACTTTTTAAATATTGCTGAGTCCCTTGTACAGTCTTTTTCCAGTGGCACTGATAGTTACAGTTGTTCTGATAAACTGCGCACACACTGTGAGTCTGCAACAGGTGCGTCATTCTCCATACCTCTTATGACAGTGTTTGAAGTAGGTCAATATATTTCTACTCTAACAAGTAAATCGTGTGGCCTGGATGGAATAAACAACATGGTACTGAAATTGTCCCTTCCATACACAGCTGACACCTTGACATTTATATTCAACCTTTCTATCAAGCAAGGTATTTTTCCAGATGCCATGAAAGATGCTAAAGTTGTCCCCATTCCCAAATGTACAGATCCCAAAAGTTCAAACGATTTCCGTCCTATTTCAGTGTTATCACTATTATCGAAGCCACTAGAAAGACACGTTCATAAGCACCTACTCCAATTCTTGGAGAATCACCGCCTCTTCGTATCTCTTCAGTCTGGTTTTAGACCTAAACACTCATGTCATACTGCCCTCGTTCACATTGTTGACTCTTGGCTCTCATCAATAAACAATTCCAAATTAAATGATGCAGTTTTTCTGGACCTAACCAAAGCATTTGATTTAGTCGATCACAACATTCTGTTAAAGAAACTTTCAGTATATAAGCTTGATTCGAACTCTATAGCTTTTTTCTCCTCCTACCTCAGTAACCGCCGACAGAAGGTGTACTCAAACGGGTGGTATTCGAAAGAAGGTATAGTGATGCATGGAGTCCCCCAAGGATCTATCCTAGGGCCTCTTTTATTTTCTTTATTCATCAATGATCTACCTCTTTCCATCTCAAATCCTGAGGTTAAATGCGAACTCTTTGCTGACGATTCAACTCTGCATACATCAGACAAACGTGAAACGATGCTAAATTGTATCCTCCAGCAAAGTCTCGATGAAGTGTCAGATTGGTGTGCGCAAAATCGCATGCTAATCAGTACTTCTAAAACCAAAAGCATGTTGATAACAACCCGCCAAAAGCGTCAGCTACATCCTGCCCCTCTGAAACTGTCACCTGGCAATAAACCTATCCAACAAGTATCCAGGCACCGCCTACTGGGAGTTGTAATTGACGACCAGCTGAACTGGTCGCCACATATCGACAGTTTGTGCAAAACCTTGTCCAGGAATGTATTTCTGCTATCTAAACTTAGACATATTCTTAGTACAAAGTGCTGTACATTGTTCTTTCACGCACACATTAAAAGCCACTGTGACTATGCGTCCTCTTTGTGGGACGAATGCAGTGAACTTCATTTTAAAAAAACTAAACTCGCTGTATCTTCGTTCAGTTAAGTTAATTATTCCTAACCCTATTTCTACGGCTGAGAAAATAAAATCCCTTGGCCTGCTTACACTGAAGGAACAACTCAAATTTAACAAATGCGTCCTCATGTACAAAATATTTCATTATCAAGCCCCGGAATATCTGCGCATGATATTTAACTTCAGCCCTCGGCATCAACAACATACGAGGAATGACTTGCTTCACTTACCCCGCCCATGGATAGATCTCTACAAGTCAAGCCTTCTATTTTCTGGTAGTTCTGTCTGGAACTCATTGCCATTAAACATTAAATCATTTTGCGATAGAACCCATTTTAAACGTGCATTGCACACTCACTTCCAATCAGCATGACTTCACAGTTTGCCATATAAAAATAATTCTGCTGATAACACGTAAACGTCAAATATTTTTCTCTTTCTCCTTAAATTTGCTACCTGATCATCTATTGTCTTGTCGGTGTCACTATACGCTAATGATGCTGCTGATTCTATGACACTGTCTTAGATGAGTATAATATTAATGCTGTGCACGCGTTTCGTTCTCTTGCTTTTTGCATCGGAGGCAGTTACAAATTCTCCATTGTGTTTTTTCCCCCGTAATTTTTCTTCCTCTTCTTCTTCTTCTTCTTATTATTATTATTGTTAGTATTTGCATGCTCTGTTTATTTTCCTGTTATGTTGTTTGTTTACAGGACAGCTTGTAAGACAGGCATTGAGTTGCCTAATAGCTTTATCCTGAATAAATAAAGATTCATCATCATCTCTCTCTCTCTCTCTCCCTCTCTCTCCCTCTCTCTCTCTCTCTCTCTCACACACACACCAGGCCCGCATCTCCAGGAGGAATAGATCCTCATGCGCCCTCCAGGCGCATGGAGATATATGCCTCTTGAAGATGTTTGGAGCGCGCGCGCACGCACGCACTAACACCCACACACACATCGACGGTCCTTTCAAAAGAGCATGCAGGTGACCCGTGTACTTAGTATATAATGTAGCTAGGTAAAGTCAACCTGATTTCACACAAATTATAGCAAGACTGAAATTGTATCGTGAAGTTCTAGTCTTGACACCATTTTCCCAAGCATCTGAAGCGAAAGTGAAACTCATATCACGTAAAATATAAAATTACGTAGAAACTAAAACTTACGTCATGACAAATGACGTTTGACAAATCAATGACGCGTATGTCCTGCGCCCCTTATAGAACTCACTGACGCATTGGCAGATCTGCAAGACTTTTTTCAACAGGAGATAATTCAACATCAGAATGAGGTCAAAGACAAAAGGTAGAGACCATTCACAGCGAGGGCAGCTCTCATATAGAAGGGACTTTGTGGTGTATGGTTCATCCCATCTTGTTGTTCCCGAAAACAAACTGAGATCTCCATTCTGATTGGCTGATTCTGGGCGATAAGCGGCGCATCAAGCAGCAGACATTATTAGTTGTATTTCGAGTTAGACTTTGCCAGTTTTCTTGTCGCCTCGAGGGTCCGGTCAGGATGGTCAATGTCGGAGGTAGGAGTCGCCGGAGTGCTTTAGCCCGAGACTCTTACCTCCGACATTGATACCCCTGACCGGACCCGCGCCGAGAGGGGACAAGAACCACTGGCAAAGCCTAACTCTTAACACTCCGATTTTGTCTTCAACTTTAAAAAGTAACAGGCTGAAGTATACCCTTGAAAGGACCCCAAACTTTAAGTGTGACGTAGAGATTCAGGGGGGACGTAATTTTCCATACTTCCGACTATCAGTAGACAACCTCGCTCGAACTGCATTCGAGTGGAATTTCTCTTTCAGGTATTTTTTAAATTTAAGACATTTTCAGTCATTCTTTTGTATAAAGTTGGAAATATAGGCCAAACACAACGCGTGCGTATAGTTATTTTGTTGCTTAACCCCCCTCTATTTGTATTTATCCAGCTTTTTGTCTCTTCGCCATTTCGAATACGGTCAGTATGTGATAGGCGGTATTCGCTTCAGTTAAAATTTCCTGTATTTAATATTATCTAATTTATCCAATTATTCAGTTATGTTTTGTATAAAACTGGTACCAGCGGTATCACAGAAAGCCTACATATAGTTCTTTTTGTTGTGTAGCCCCCTAAATTATTTATTCATTGGCATATTTTTGTTTAGAGGTTTGACTGAATGAAGATTAGGGTGTGTGTGTACCGAGACAGGTGATTGGCCAATGATTCATTTGGGGGAGAAAGCTTTGCTCAGCGAGTAACGTTGTCATTGTAACAATTAATAAGGGAGTCTACTTAAAATAATAATAATAATATAATAATAATAAAGAGGTTTTATACGGCGCGTATACATAGGCGCCGTACATATTATGAACAAGAAAAATATTACACAAAAAGTGACCCCAAAAAAGTCACATGTACAATTACACAGAAGAACACAAAATGACTAAATACATGAACACTGATAGTCAAGATGGGAAAAGATGTGTTTTAAGACAGAGTTTAAAACTGGCACTGGACTCATTGTGTCTCAAGGATTTAGGAAGATCATTCCAGACTGATGGAAAGAAAAAGATCTCTGGCCAAAATCCTTTAGTCCTTACTGTAGGAATCCGGAGTACTGTATTGTCAGAAGAACTGCGCAACTGCCTGGAAGTGATATAACAGCGAAGGCGCTCTGAGAGATAAGCTGGTCCTGTGCGAGACAGGGAAAATTGACAAATGGACAAGACTTTGTATTTTACTCTCTCCTTCACTGGCAACCAAATGAATGGAGAGCGTGCAGGATGGGGGAGACATGATCTGACTTTTTTGCTTTCATAACCAGACGTGCGGCTGAATTTTGGACTCTCTGGAGTCGATCAAATAGATACTGTGGGCATCCAGATAAGATTGAGTTGGCATAGTCAATGCGGGAAAGAGCAAATGCACAAACCAGAGTTTTTGTAGCCTCGGAGGTAAGGAACTGTCGAATGGAGCTTATACGACGTTCTCCAAATAGGCTGCCCTGCAAATGTTAATCACCTGTTTATCCATGGACAAGTCATGCTCAATTGCAACACCCAGGTTCTTCACTGACTGAGACAAGCTGATGGTGGTGTTCTCAATCATGATATGCTGAGGCAAAGCGGCAGAAGAAAACATTCTGAGTGATGCAGTGAGCATGGCTTCCGTTTTACCTTCGTTCAGTTTGAGCTTGTTTTCAGACATCCACAGCCTCACACCAAAAATGCAATGTGACACGCTCTGAATGATCTCGTCGACCTGACTCAAACTACCTGACTTATAGAGCTGTGTATCATCACTGTAAGCGTGATGTGAAACAGAGTGTCCAGAAATACTACTAGACAAAGGCTGTACATACAGTAGGAGAAGCACTGGGCCTAATACTGAACCTTGTGGGACCCCAAAACGGAAGCTGGCAGGTGCAGAGACATGGCCACAGACACAGTCTGTGATCGCTCAGTAATGTAGGAGTGGAATCAAGACAGGGCAGCGCCCTCAATGCCAAAAACAAGCTGAAGACGATTAATCAGGGTAGTGTAGTCGATCGTGTCAAACGCACTAGAAAGATCTAATAAAGCGAGCACTGACACCTTACCATCATCCAGAGCAAGTAACAAGTCATTCATGTTTCTGAGAAGTGCTGTTTCCGTACTGTGGCAACATTTATATGCTGACTGAAATAGATCCATAAGATTATTCAAGGCCAGGTTATCCAAAAGTTGTGAAAGCACAATCTTTTCGATCACCTTTGACAGAAACAGTATGTTTGAGACAGGTCTATAATTGTTAAGGTCGTTGTGATCTAATGAGGGTTTTTTTTTCAATAGGGTTTTCGCAACAGCACATTTATACAGCGGAGGGAAAACAGCAGATGCAAGCGAATCAAATGCTATCTTTGTAATATGTGACAAGGGACCTCCCGTTGCCTTGAGAACGGACGACCAGGGGAAAATATCAAATAGAGCCAGGCCAATGTGAAAACGTGTAAAGAGACTGAAAGAAGACAAATAACCCGATCTATCCTTGCGTCGTTTGTTTATGACGCCTGGCATCAACGCTGCCGACGCCTCGTTGCTAGCGGCAGAACTCGCACACAAAGCAGCGCGTCAAAATCTTTTGTCTTCTTTCAGCCGGTTTCATGAATGAATGAATGAATAAAACTTTATTTTTTAAGGATGGAGACAACAGGCCTCTTTTCATATCTGTCCTTGCTAAACTACGGATCGAACATAAACAACAATTCAATAGAGGCAAATGACATATACATACATTGATAAAATAAGCTTAGTTTGTAAACAAAGCAAAATCAGTTTAACGTCAGTACACACACATACATGCACACACGCCCACCCACACGCCCACCCACACCCACACCCACACACACACACACACACACACACACGCTAGCACCGCGCGCGCGCACACACACACACACACACACACACACACACACACACACACACACACACACACACACACACACACACAATGCTGATATTGCCGAGGGCGTCACAGTGAGTTAGATGTGCGAAGTCAAATAAACAAACTATAAAAAGACTATGTATCAGAAATTTTTGGCCTTTGACACGTACTCGAAAACTCTCTTCCTAAACAAAGGCAGGCTTTAGTTAGCTGCAAATGTGAAGGAAGTGAGTTCCACAGATATGCACCCGCATACGAAAGGCTACATTTAAATAGATCAATACAGGGTCTCTCAATGGCGAGATTCTTCCTGGAGGTGCCGTAAACCTTTGTGCCTTGACTAAATAATAATAATACATAGTTCTTGTATAGCGCTGTTCTCCAGGAAAACACTGGACTCACTGCGCATGCACAACACCACACCCTCTCTCTTAGACACACACACACACGATTATACACTACTTTAAACCACCCCATCTCTTCCCAACACCTTACATTCACTTCCTCTAGGATCAGAATAAAAGGCAGCTTAGACAAATAGAAGGTGGTTTTCCCTTTCAGGGCCTTGTGCATCAGCACGCATTTGTTGGTCAAAAGGTGTTTCTTTAGTGGAAGGAGCCCGGTTGCCTGAAGCCTCTCATCAGAGGTTAAACAAGGGATGGGATTAATCAGTTTAACTGCGGCGCGTTTGTACAGCGAGGTAATCCTCTTAAGGTTAGCCTCGCTGCAGCTGTCCCAAACAGTCGAGGCGTAGTCAATGCGTGGCTTTATATAAGAATTAAAAAAAACAATTTGCGTGTTTTGAGGTTAATAATAGACTTACGTTTTGACAATAGGGATATTTTTGGGGCCAGAGTTTTCCCCAACAGTATTAAGTGGGATTGCCAGCATAGCTGTTCATCAACAATCACCCGAGCAGTCTAAGCTCCTTGACTTGCTCGATTAGAACAGAATCAAATGCTAGATTAAGTAGAGGAGGGCGCAGCTGAGTTTTTGGTTCGTTGTGAGAAGCATGCTTTTTGTTTTGGGTGGATTAACAAGCATTTCATTGTTTCTACTACTGGGAGACCTCTTGAAGACTATGTTGAAGAGTGTTTGATATTTCAGGTACAGTTTTCCCGCCCTCATGAATGAAGAGTTGAATCATCAGCGAACATGTCACACTCGGCGGTATTAGGACTGGATATATAATAATAATTAATAATAATACCGGTTGTTATTTAGGCGTTTTTCCCAATTCTGCGAATCGGCTCATAGCGCCGCGAACTGAACACAACACGCACGCTCACGTGACACACACACATACACTCTGAAGACAAACACAGTACAAGATAAACACAGGACATTCACGTGGTGCGAAGCGTCAGCTCAGCTACTGAGGTTTGGGAAATTTTGATCGCTTGTATTTGAAATTTTATAAAGTGGACTGAAACCGGTACTACACTGAGGAGGAAAAGCCGGAGTACCCGGAGAAAGAACCCCCGACGATCCGCCCGAATTAACGGTGACACTTACTAGAGGAGAAAAGTTCGACGCCCGAACCCGTAATCGAACCTCGCACCTTTAGCATTGGTGGCAGGCGCTTTAACCACTGCACCACGGACCGCCCGTATATGTAATGGTAAATCATTTATAAACAAGTAGAATAGTAGAGGTCAGGATGGATCCCTGGGGCACTACGATCTCAATGTACATTTCAGAAGCGTAACTACCATTGACGTATACAATTTGAATTGTCCCTATAAGATATGAACGAAAAGGTGGAGTGCCCTTGGGCTTTATAGTTGAAATAGCAGTCTAGTGTCTAGTTTCTTTAGTAAAATCTCATGGTTAATAAGGTCAAAAAGCCTTTTTGAGATCTAGAAAAACAGCTCCAGACATCTTGCTCCTGTTTATATTGCAGAGCCATGTGTCGATCATACGGACTAAAGCGGTATGACAAGATGATTTAGTAGAGACTTTTCTTCAAGAAATTTCAGCAGATGATTGTGGAGCTTTTCAATGGGCGTTGAAAGAACGAATAGTAAGGAAATGGGTAGGAAATTGTCGAGATCAGACGTGTCTTTCCTTTTAGAAATGGGTACAACTTTTGACTTTTTGAAAGCAGAGAGAGTGAGAGAGAGAGAGAGAGAGAGAGAGAGAGAGAGAGAGAGAGAGAGAGAGAGAGAGAGAGAGAGAGAGAGAGAGAGAGAGAGAGAGAGAGAGAGAGAGAGAGAGAGAGAGAGAGAGAATAAATGGGTGAATTTGACTTTTGATCCCATGATTTTTCGGCCACCAGAAGTGCTCCAAAATCAAGTTGTTCTGAGGAGACACAACAGGCTGAATATCATTTTCGATTGGTTTCAGTATTCCCGCAATAAACGCAACAGCGATGTCACTAGCAGGGCAGATTGATACAGGAGGTATAGTCGGTGCAGATGAATACCCGAGTTTTCCGAAAATGCTTTGAAAACTGCCGATAAAAAAGGACATCACATTACTGCAAGAGGTATAGATCCTCATGAGCCCCCGCAATTGCGGGGGCTCATGAGGATCTATGCCTCTTGCCAAAACCACTTTGAATCCATTGTTCATGGGACGGCTGGAGCGCTTTCGCGTTGAATATACCCAGATTTCAGACATATGCATGTAGCTGAATACCCGAGTTTTTCCGAAACTGCTTTGAAAACGCGAGCCCTCGGTCTGTGTTGAATTGGCACAACACCCGCCCCAGCATCCACTCCTCTGAGATCCGAATGGGTGTATAAGTTAACACCTTCACTGCCGATACAAATGGATACCACACTACTGCAAGAGATATTGATCCTCATGAGCCCGGGCAATTGCGGGGGCTCATGAGGATCCGTATGTCTCTTGCTAAAACCACTGTGTCCATTGCTCATGGGACAGCTGGAGCTCTTCCGCGTTGAATTCAGTTCAATTCAAAAAAACTTTATTTATTCCTCAAAGGGCACTTGCAGTTTCAGACGTACAATGTGCGTTCAGTGGCCGTGAAGGGGTTAACCCCCTTTGGTACACGTTTCGGCGGCTGACAAGCCTGAGTGTGCAAACAACCACGGCTCACAGTTACACTACGCTTGAATCACTGACGTCGCGTTCCTCATGAAAGCGAAAAAAAAAAAAAAAATCTGAAAGTAAAACAGACCCCCACCCCACTCCCCACCCCCCACCCCCGCCCCAAGAAAACAAAGACGTAAATTCTCTTGAGCATCCGCATCCTACGGGGGCTCATGAGAATCTGTGTATTTTTTAGATGCTGGTAGTTTTGTCTGTACCGTTGGTAGAGTGTTCTAGATTACCACCTTGTTGGTGATGCGGATGACGAGGTCAGGCTGAACTACAAGCCACGTTTTTTTTACACGGGATGAAATAAACTTCACGTCGTGTCAACGCAGAGGCAAGTGGACGGTTCCATGGCAAACTAGCCAAGCTGGGGAAGTGCCGGGGGGGTGGGGGGGGGGGGGGGGGGGGGGGGGGGAGGTGGGGGGGGGGGGGGGCAGTAACAGATTAAGTATTATTTCAACCCATTACATCCTGAGGCTGATTTCTTTAAATTTTCTTATTGTCCTATGCCGGCTAAATTACAGATTAGGCAATAGATCAATCGGTTTAGTTGAAGCGTGGTGCCGGAATAGCTTGGCGCTTAAGGTGCCAAGCTATTCTGGCACCACCCTTCAACTATCATAGTCAAACTAATGTCAAGCAGTGATGAATCGGGATAAAAAGGGTTAAAGCAACCTATTCCAGACAGTAAACGGTTCCTAACGCGATATGTCTATAAATGTTCTTAGTGTGTCTCACAATGATGCTGGACAAATGGGCTGACTTCAATTATGAAGTCTCAATGTCGTAAAGTAACAACAGTTTTTTTTTGCTTTTCTTCTCCTTTGTATGCAGGAGAGTTCCCTCCGTTACGCTCAAAACACAGGGGAAAATCTACGTACCCTGACTTGTGAAAAGAAGGGTAGAAAGGTCATAGTTGAGGCAAGACAACATTGATGACCCGTTGTATCGGCAAATTTTAACAATAAAAGCCCGCCATGGAGAAGATCAAAGATCGCTTAAAATTTGAAACCTGTTGAATAACATATCAGTTAACGAAGTCATCCAATGATAGGCCGGAAATATGACATAGTAATTAATACACCATAAAATAGTTCACTGTGAGTTCTCCTGACTATGGCAACTCTAAAACGTATGGCGTTCGGTTCTTAACACTCACACACACACACACACACACACACACACACACACACACACACACACACACACACACACACACACACAAACACACAAACACATACACACACATCACACACGCACGCGCACACGCACACGCACACACACACCATCACACACGCACTCACACATACACACACACATACACACACACATACACACACACACTCACACACACACACACACACTCACACACACTCACACACACACACACACACTCACACACACTCACACGCCACACACACACGCGCACACACGCACACACACACACACATACATACATACATACATACATACATACATACATACGCACAAACGGCGCTTCGCGCCAAATGTACGTTCAGCAGCGAGGTTAGCGTAACTAGACATGACGTAATTTTTATCTTGTTACTTCAGTTGTTAGAGGTTTAGGCCTTCCCGCCTTTGGCATCATGGACATGCTATTAAATTCGCCCCACCGCGACCCGTCCTAAAACGTCCCTTCTATAAATAGAAGGGACTTAAAAACCACACACAAAGCAAACAAACAAAAACACACATATTGCGCATACGGTACTCGTAAAAATTTGTTATGGTTCGAGACTACCAAGTATCTCATGAGTCTCAAGCCTCAAGTGTCTGGAGAAAATTGATATTTATTTTCAACGGATTTCAAATTTAAAGTAAAAGTCGGAAAATGTGTTTTCCTCTCTTGACTAGTGTCAGCGTAGAACCGTGTACTCGCTTTTGTGTTGATACAGCGTGAGCTTACCTGGTGTAACAGAACCAAGGAACAGTTTTCACATCCAGCACCAACTGTTGGACTTGAGATGGAACGACCATGATAGATCAAGGATAGTGCCTGATTAGCTTGGCGCCCTTTAGGGCGCCAAGCTAATCAGGCACTATCTTTGATCTGTCATGGTCGACCCATCTTCAGTATACTGTGAGTCGTGCTTATCAAACATTTCTTTTGCGGTCGGACTTGTAAGGCCCGTATGACTCAGTCATTGCTTAAAGGGCGTATCACATTAGAGTGACAGTGGTCGAGCAAATACAGCGATTTACACGTCGTAAGCTTATAGGCCATCAGATTAGGACGGCGAGCACCTGCTAAAACGTGTTCAGTCATCCGGCACCATGATGGGGAAGCTGCTGTGTTCAGTGCTGGTCTTCACCGTTGCCCTTCAAGGTATTGTACTATACGAAGGTGTTTTGGGATATTTTGATAATCAATACATTTTTGACATTATTCTCATAACCAAGATCTATATTCTAGTGGAGCTGATAGAACCACATTCCTCCTTACCGCCACACACTTGTTTAGTCGTCCTATCCACTGCAGAAATGCTCCAATGAAGTCCTGTTTAGGGGTAGATGACAAACACTGGAAAATGGCAATTTCGAGGGTTGTGCGCATGTTTAAAACGCTTCCAATAAGGCATTTGTTGAAGTGTGGAAAAAAGAAAAAAATGCTTGGAGTCGGACCATGGCAGTGGGCAGGTTGTCGGACACAGTTTGGACATTCTCCTATTAAAAGTATTCTTGTACCGGCCATTACTTGTTGCGCAGGTGCTTTTTCATGCAGGATTTTTACTCTAGGCATCTCAGTGTTTGTTTTTGCATTTTTCTGGACTCTGTGCACTCCAGCAAGTACAGAGTTTGTGTAGTACGTGGTAATGATGGTGTTTACTGTCTTGCACCGTACTGGTAGAAAGGTTCCTTCAGTATCGAAGAAGACAGTGTACACAACTTTATTTTGAGAGAGACGCATTCTTGCACTTTTAGGAGAAGGACCGCATTTGTGCACCCTGGTTTGTACTCTGGAACTTTCTGTTAGGCTCAAACTTATACACCCAGAGCTATTTGCATGCCGGCAACTATCGCCTTGTGAAAACGTTCAGTACAAACGGTTTCCAAACGACTGTGAGATGTCATTAAGGAAGACGGTACTTGGTTGTCTTGTAAGGGTAAGAAATATGTCCAGTCAGGAGTGGGCGGTCACTGATGAGAAGAGACTGGCGTTTCTTTTTTCGGATATCGAATGGACGGTAACATTTCCCCATTTCTTAACTCATTCGAGACGTGCCCCCTCAGGATACGCGGCTTATGCCGCGTATCCGGAGGCGGTACGGTACGTCTCTGTTACGATTGTGGTTGTGTTGTCCTGTGAGAGCATACACTGTGTGTTAATCGTAGGAAACGATCCGATATTTATTTGAGCCATCATGGTTACGAATCAGTGAATCAAGTACCTTTTTAGTAAGTTTTTCTCTCGTTTGCACGTAGAGCGGATTTTGTTAAGTTTTACCGGAAGTTTCTAGAAAAGTCGCACGGAGAATAGCGGTCGATCTTTGTTTTGCGTAGATTAGAACCTTCGATAAGGTCGCACTGTCTAGTGAACTCGTATGTGTGACGTCGGGGAGTTCGTAACAGTTTGCAACATTTCAGTTGTTTTTCTGTGCGCGTGAATTGAGCAGCCTTTTTTTGTTGTTGTTGTTTTGTGAAAATTCTTGAATTTTCTAGAGCGGATATACAAGGTCGTGATAGGGCTACCATACTTTTATGTGACTTCATTATACACTAGGATTTAGAGCTGAAGTTAGCAGCCGAATTTTCGTAGCCTATTGTAGTTTTTATAGAAAAATTATTTTAATGAGTTTCGGTTGCGTGTTTCGTTTTGATTGGTTGCGTTGTATGAATTTCGTAGATGATTCTGGAAATTGGTTGCGTTGTATGAATTTCGTAGATGATTCTGGAAAGTGGTTATACTATATAAAGAGGGTGCTTGAAAGCACGTTCATACATTGTCTTGCATTTGTCAGTTGTAGAGACACACAGTTATCGTAGGTACGTGGCCCGTATAGGGTGTACATTGTGAGAGATACAGCGTAACAGTGTGGTGTACGTTGTGTGAGGAACTTTGTGTCGGCAGTGTGGACATTGCAGAAGAGACTTTGTATCAGTGTTGGTGCATTTGGAATTGCATTGTGTGGAGATCGCATCGCTGAATTAAAATATTGTTGGAACTGTTACTCCAGTATTGTCTACATCCTTAAGCCACGTGTGACAGATTGCAGCTGAATGAGGTTTATTTAAAAGAACCTTACATGTGTGTGCGTCTGGTGTGGTTATTATACTACGACTACGATTCTACCACGTAATAGTCTCGAATGAGTTAATCTTAGAGGTCCATGCCATTGTTCACAATTTTACCAGCAGAGTGTGCAGTCAATGCAAAGTATCATGTACAAATACATTTTCCAAAGGGCTGAAGTCTGAGCAGCAGCCAGTTTCGGGAACGCCTTTGTTTTGTCTTGGAAATGCCACCCAGTAAGTAAAGCTGCTTCAGGCCACTGATGATATCGTGGGCCCGAAGACGTTTTGCTACTGGGGCAGTGTCCATAAAGCCAAGGCCACTGTGTCCTACACAGAAGAGCAAATCGCTGGTGTTCTTCCCTGTCACGACCCCCGCTTCCGGGGCGCAAACTATGAGCGCTACTGCTCGAGATACACCCAACCCACACTAACACAACCCTAACACAAACACCAGAGGAACAATAACGACGACATTTATTAAATATAACCCTAACAATAACCAACTATACCCTCATTCAATCCTAACCACGCGTTCACATGTCACATTCACGCCCACATACACCCAAACTCCCTAAACCGATTAACCACTATACACAATACAAAATAACAAAATGTATAATAAACTAACTATCTCTAATAAAATACAAACGAACAATATATAAATAAAACTACTATCCTTAATACAACAGATTGAAAAGCTTAAACCCAAAAGCCACCGGACCCTGACGGAAGCACAAGCATCAGGCGCTAACGCCAGTAGACCAACGCCTTTGCTTCCGCGAAGTGTCCCTCACAGCACGTGGTTCCCTAAGTACTATAGTATGTCAAATAGCACGATATCAAATATACGATCAACCAAATATGTTTACTAACACACAAATGAAGATCGAGAAAAATGAATATTGTTCATAAGCTACTACATCTCCTCAGCGGGAGCACGAACCACAAGTTCGAATTAAGCTCTAGCAAACTAGACATTCACAGCACAAAGCTTTTAACTAGCACCTCTCAAAATACACAAGGCTCCTTTAACTAGCAACGTTTCAGAATAAACAATATCACATATGCAAATGGAGCAACTGTCCTTAACTTAATATAACTGAAAGTTGAATAAACAATATATTTCACGTCACGGGACCTTCTCGCCGGAAGCACAACCGTTAAGCGCAGCTCAACTCGACGCTCTTGCTTCCGCGATAAGGTCTTCCGCAACACAGTCTGCTTTTAAATAATACAATATCTCCAGATCTTTTCGTCACTGTGACAAAGCTCCTCTCACAATACAGTCACGAGGAGAATCTCACAATGTTCCTTACAAGATTATATGCGAACAAAACTTAACTTAAACAGGTTAGAAAATAATAAACAGGACGACCCGACCTGACTAAACACGAGGCGCGCCTCGACACTCGCAAAGGCACTCAGGTTCGGCGTCGTAGCCCCACAAGGCGGAGTAACACAGTCAGCAATACAGTACACCAATGGATTAGGATAGGAACCAGTCAGAAATAGGATGCACTAAAACACAAGTGCAAAAATACACATATAAATAACTAACAAAAGAAGATAAGATAATCACATCGCCCTTCCCGCAACTTCAATTGCTGCCTTTATATTCCCTTCACCTCTTTCCCGCAACAATAAACTCAACCTCCACAAAATACATATTTACAATCGCATCACGCTTCCCGCAACAATAGATTCAAACTCGACAGAATACATATTTACACGTCACCCCGTGACTCACTTCCGAATTCACCCTCCGCCGCTAAATAGTGAGATGGCCCTATTCGCCAGCTCGGCGTTAAATCCCAATAACTAAAATGCCGCTAGATACTCTAAATATTACAATAGCTAGCATTTACTTCTGCACTCTATTCTCTTCTATTCTACGCCTGCCCACCAATACACACTAGCCGACATAATAATACAGAACAAGCAAACACAAACACCCCCCCCCCCCCCCCCCCCCGAGCAAATGGCCACTAGAGAATTGTCGCGTGTACTCACTGTCATCCGTGAAGACGCCCCGGCTAGGACGAAGACAAACAAGACAAGACAAGCCAGGGGTTCAGTCGTCGCAGCTCTTTCTCTCTCTGCTCTCCTTCTTCCGACACCGGCTCTGGGGACGACTCGAACCGTATCGCAGGACCGATACACAGGACCGACACAGCTGCTTGTGGCCTCCAGCAAATGGCGAACCACGCCTGGAAAACCACCCTCGGAGACTGTTGGCAAAAGCGACCGACTCGTTCGCTGGTGGAAATCCGACTCACTAAAATTTGGATAACGTTAGGTTGGCAAAAAAACTGCTCACTACATCATGTGATGTGGAAACACTTGAAACAGGTACCACCCGATGGCGTTCAGACTGGGCGGCCACGTGTTTTACGGCGACCTCCAAACTCTCGCACAGCAGCAAATACTCGTGTACAGGCCAAATACTAGACATTTACGTTTTCTCTACCCGGTGACTAACTAGACCCTGTCACCCCTCTAAACTTACTCCCCTACAAAATTAGGCCAAAAAAATCCGTGTCGTGACATTCCCCACCCATCATACCGTCCTTGCCTCGCAAAATTCCACTTTTGGTTGTTCCCTACACTAAAAGAGAGATAGGTAGGACGGAGGTTTTTCAATCACCCAGGACCTAGAACAGCTGTAAATTCACCACTCTGACCCTTGCCTGCATCATCATCGTCGTTCGGTGAGAGGTCATTCTGTGAGAGTGCTTGGAATGACCTCCCACGTGAACTGAGATATGTGGATTCGAGAGAGGCATTCAGGCGAGCCCTAAACACTCATCTTTTTTTTTTTCTGTCTGCTACGAATGACTTTTGTCACAGACCTGTCATGTTGAAGTCATCTCTATCTCTATTAGAAGTAGTGTGTGTGTGTGTGTGTGTGTGTGTGTGTGTGTGTGTGTGTGTGTGTGTGTGTGTGTGTGTGTGTGTGTGTCTGCGCGCGCGCGTGCGTGCGTGAGTGAGAGTATGAGTCCATAAGCGTAGCATTTTGTGAATAGTGACATTATAGATTCTTTATAGAGTGCGATGTATTTTTCAAAAAATACTTTTTGTAAATAATTAGTTATTTTTGTACATTTAGTTTTTGTTAAGCACATAGAGCTCTAATCCGAGGTTAGGCGCTAAACAAGTACTCATTATTATTATTATTATTTATTATTATTATTATTATTATTAATTATTATTATTATTATTAATTATTATTATTATTATTATTATTATTATTATTATTATTATTATTATTATTATTATTATTACTATCAGAATACCAAAGTGCCTTTGAGTCTTGGCTGAAGCATCAGAGGTTTTGCGTCAGTAGTGGAGGATATTATTATTACAAAGTGCGAAACTATCAAGTAAATTGGGCCAGTGGTTTCGGTTTTATAGGATGCCCCCCCTGCCCCCCCCCCCCCCTGGATCCGCCACTGGTGCAAGCTTGCCGTGCGAAGTGTCAAAAGTGAACAGCACGATGTTCCTCCCCAAACAGCGAAACGTCTTCGGGCCCACGACGGCCGCAGTGGGCCCGCGCACAGTTGTGCCCGGGCCCACTGCGGCCGTCGTGGGCCCGTGGACCTTTGCTTCCTGGGTCATTATGTGTTCTATCAATGCAAAATGCATCTCGGTTCTTCCCCGTGAGCATGAATGTGCCTATTTGTTTCAGTTTGTCAAGCCTTTTGGTGGCTTGGCCCGTTTTCGACACCAGAGACCAATTCCGTGACCGTGAGAGAGGGAGAAGAGGTCGTGCTGCCCTGGGAATTTCATCTCAAGCGTGGGCAGGGAGTCTACGATATCAAATGGCACTACAGGTAGGTTATTCCGTCACCAGCTGAAAGCTACAATTAGTTTATGTGTTCAGTGTAGTGATGTTACTGTTTGCTTACTACTACGAATGCTTGTCATTCATCAGCCCTGAGGGAAGCCCCAACAACAAACACCTCATCGCTTTCGACGTTGAGCAAAACTTCGTGCCCGTCCCGTACCTGCCCCGACCCGTGTACCGCGTGGGCGAGGCTGGGCTGAAACTGAGCAACGCAAATGCCGCTGTAGCAGGGACCTACACCTTGTCACTCCTCATCTACGAGGTTCATATCGACTGGCCTGGCCCGGGGCCGCGACCAGCGGATATTTATTTTCTTCAAACTAGAACCGCTACAGTCCGCGTCAACAGTAAGGACGTGACTCTTGTGTGTGTGTTTGTGTGACTGTGTGTTTTATTTGCCCCGCCATGAGATGGCCTTAACCGCCTGCTCGCCCTTAAACCCAAATAACTAACTTGTTTTGCCGTCAGGGGGTGGCTAGGTGGTTTTGAAAGGTCGTGTGTTCAAACCCAACTGGGGTAAAAATTTATACAGGCCTCTTTTTTTTTTCGGTGCCCCTGTATTGAAATCACCTTTGAGGTGGACAAAAGCCCTACACGTTTAACGTTGAACGTTTTGCCGTCAGCTTGTTCTGGTTAATGAGCTGAACCAACAGCATCTATTCCTGCAGCAGAATCAGGTTAAACCGAGCAGCGCCGATGCACGCCAGCAGGAGACGGATCGACCATGATAATTCAAGGGTAGTGCCAGATTGTGTCGGGGTTAAATGGGTTAAAAATGACCGTACCTATAGGTTACTAGTCAAACCTGATTCATCTGCAAGAGACATACTACATGGAGCTCGCCACTGAGGAGCACTGTCTTCCCAATGCGCAAAGGCCATCGGGCCGACATCGGCCGCCGTTGGCCCGCGCACGGTCGTGCATTGGGTTTTAGTATATCGCATATAGCCGAGAATCGCACGGCAGCACTCTCCTTTTGTCTCACAGCAGTAAAGAACTCAGTGAACAACAGTTTTTCATTTATACTGTTCTACTTTTAGTCAGTATAAGAGTTCAATTATAATTAAGTTACTGTGTTTACTGTCGGTACTACTACACTGCAAGTACAATGTATATTATATTGAGCAACATTTTGCTTGCCGGATATAGTGCCGATAACCGGCAGATGTGATTATGAGACCCGAATCGAAATGTCTGAGGACATTTTGATTCGTGTCAACGGGTCAAGAAATCACATCAGTCGGTTATCAGCTCTATATCAAGCAAAATGTGGCTCAATCTAATTTATGTACCCAGTCCAAAACAAAAATTAATCTCGAGTCATTCAGTTTGCGGGCAGACAACTGCGTCATTGGTCTGTCGACTCAGTTCGCGATTTTGCCTGCGTAAACTTCAATGCTTTCTATAATCGTAGGTGTTATGGAGTAAATTTTGCTTGTAATTACATCAAGGATAGTGACGGACACTGCCAGCAGGCTTGTCTATCTAGTCTTTTTCTCAGGTTATCGTTTTCGTGAGAAATGCTAGCGTACATCTAGTCACATACCAAGGGGAATTACTCACTGGGTGCCTGATATGCGGGAGCTATCAGATCTGTTTGTCTGTCCAGCGCTGAGTAATTCCCCTTGGTATGTGTACAGTTCTACCAGCGCTAGACTCACCTATCTGGTTTGTGAGTACATCTAGTTCGCATGTTTGCTGCTGTCTGTTCTTCGTTCGTTTGTGTACGGGAAAGAAATTTTGAAAATGCGTACTAGTGGGCATAAGGAACTTGTTCATGTATCAATATGAGTATATTTTGCGTTTTCGTTGTGACAAATATGCAAGTAGCCAGATTGTATCCTCTTCGCCTGCAAGGGCTTTTGGGATAAAAGTATGCAAGAAAACTGACAAAATTCAATTTGCTTGTTGTACAGTATATCGGCACACGAGTCAAAAAAGGGGAAAATTTTATGGAGTGGGTACATTATTACCTGTTACCAGATAATGTACTACTGTTGTCACTATAGACACTGTAACGTGCAATAACTCGTCACATGGGACATTGCGCACACACTGTGTTACAATGGAACCTGTTCCCCATCTCACCCGTGGCAGTGAAAATCGTAAGGGACACGGGACGAGACCCTAGGTACACCATTGCCCAGGTTATATTTTCAGTTTTTAATGACCACATCTGTGACATTGTGGAAATGTGTGATTGTGGAAATAGCATGTAAATGCCCAATACGCAAAAGGCCATCGGGCCGACGTCGGCCACCGTTGGCCCGCGCACGACCGTGCGCGGGCCAACGTCGGCCGACGTCGGCCCGATGGCCTCTGCGCACTGGGTGGTAGTGATATTTTCCTACTGTTGCATGCATCAGATACGTTGAATCTGTCACTATATGTTACAGAACGATGAGATACACAGCGTGCAGACAAGTCATCCGCTGGTGTTACCGCTGGCTTGGGAAACACACCGGAAAGACTTCAACATCGTGCGCCATGTACAAGATTTGTGATGGATTCCCAGCAGGGCCAAGTGGTTCCACTAACTCCATGATCGCACTTCCCATAACGACACTATGTACCAGTTGCAGGAGATGTATCGACCATAATAATTTAAGGACAGTTTTCAAGGAGGAGTTTTCCAAATTCCCTAAAAGAAACATTGATACAATATTTTAAAGTATTTTGAGGCTGAGGGGAGGGGGAAGTCCTGGACACCCCCCCCCCCTACCAGATCCTCCCCTATCGTATTCGACCCATCTCCTGCTGCGAAGTGTTTCGGGGCTAAGTGGGTTAAATTTGTGGACAGAAAGTGACTTTGCACATGAGCCTATAAATATAATTACAACAAAACGACAGCGTAGCGTATGACCGCTACCTTAAGCCCTTCAGTGCCAGTGTTAATTCAACACCTAAAAAAGTGACATACCAGGAACATGGACTCATAGTGGTTTCAGCAAGAGGCATAGATCCTCATGAGCCCCCGGTACTGCGGGGGCTCATGAGAATCTATACCTCTTGCAGTTGGGTGGTGTTCAAATTTTCTCGACGCTGAACGGCTTAAGGTCATTAACCGCCTTCTACATGCAGCCACTGGTGATATAAACAGTACCAATGACTGCATGCACAAGGGGGGTAATTATGCTGTGTGTGCATGCAAACGAAATAAACATTTGCAGAGCTACCTACCCTTTGGCTTGTTCATTACTTAGACCAGTGCGGCCTTACAGGCATTGTGTCTGAAAGATAACAGTTGCGAGTATATACTGACGAGCAAAAAAAAAAAAAAAAAAAAAAAAAAGCGGAAAAGGGGCTGTACGTTATGAAGTGACCCTTTGATACCGGTTTGTTAAGGCGCCTGCCACCAATGCCAAGGGTGCGAGGTTCGATACCGGGTTCCGGCGTTGGACTTTTCTCCTCTGGTAAGTGTCACCGTTAATTCGGGCGGACCGTCGGGGGTTCTTTCTCCGGGTACTTCCATCCCCCCCCCCCACCCCCCACACTTTCGTACCGGTCTCAGGCCACTTTACAAATCTCAAATACAAGCGATCAAAAATCTCTGTAACTTCAGTAGCTGACTGGCCCTTCGTTTGTCTTGTACTGTGTTTGTACTGTGTTTGTCTTAAATGGCGTAAATCCGTGTCTGTTTCGTGAGTGTGTGTGTTGGGTTTCAGGCGCGGCGCTTTGAGTCGATTTCCCCAAAATTGAGAAAAAGCGCCTATATAATAACGGTATTATTATTATTTATGTTTCAGGCCACTTTATACATTTTAAATACAAGCAATCAAATTTCCGAAAATTCAGTAGCTGAGCTGACCCTTCGCACCACGTAAATGTCCTGCGTTTGTCTTGTACTGTGTTTGTCTTTAGAGTGGATGCGTGTGTCAATTCGCGGCGCTTTGAGCCGATTCACAGAATTTGGTAAAGTGCCTATATGTAATGACCGGTAGTTATTATTATTATTATTATTATTATTATTATTATTATTAGTAGTAGTAGTAGTAAGGAGACACTAATTTTTTATAATGGTATAAGATTTTAGGGATATCGAGTCGTCTAAAAAGCATGAGCTAAAAAGTCATATTATATGTAAATTATACTTTTTAAATGATTTCAACCGACTGGTCACCAATGCTGGAGAAGAACTCATGATCACTAGCTTTAACTCTTTCAGCCCCGACACACCACATCAAGACATGAATCGAGCATGATAGTTCAAGAGTGGTGCCAGAATAGCTTGGCGCCCATAGGCGCTAAGCTATTCTGGCACCACCCTTGAAATATGATACTCGATCTGTCTCTAGAATTGTAATACAGTCCTTCAGAGGGCGACTTCAAAATTTGGGGATTTCGGTCCTGGGGTGGAAATGGGTTAACATGCTGCGCACGGTGTCCCCCCCCCCACACTTCCCTCCACCCCTCCCCCTCACCCCCCCTCCCCACCCATGTATCTACTTTTTAAGCTGTTCTTAATGACAGCACCCCACCTTTTGGCTACCTTTTCCTACCCCTAACATGCTAACACAGTGCGCATACCTCGGCGTAAGGGTTACTACTCTGAAAAGAAGAAAGAATCAAACAAAGTTATCTCCCGTAGACCAAACATGCTTGGAAAAGGCTAAAAAAAATTGATTTATATTTTCAAAAACACCTTTTTTCACGCAATCCCCCTCCCCCCCCCCCCCCCCCCCCCCCCCCGCAACCCGGACATAGCGGAATGTTGTCTTGATCTGTTTGTAAGCGTGTCACCTGCAAACGGGGAAGTGCATCCTTCCAGCGGTTTCGGAGGAAACGATACTGAAAACTCCCAGTTAGCGTATTAACCCATTAAACCTGAGGTTGAGTTTTTTTAAATGTGCTTATTGTCCTATGGAGGGAGGCTACATTACAGATTAGGAGAGAGATCAACCATTTTAGTTCAAGGGTGGTGCCAGAATAGCTTGGCTCCTCAGGCGCCAAGGTATTCTGACACCACCCTTGAACTATCATAGTCAAATTTATTTAAGCAATAGTGTATTGAAATGAAAGGGGTTAATACATAGATTACTAGTATGACAAATTTACTTCGGATGATTGGGTAGAATTCCGCTCCGTGGGTAAATTCCCGATCGGTAGACTACGTTTAAATATGGCGGTTGACCTCTTCAGGCGCACTGGCTCCCTTTGGTATTCTTAAAACTTACGTAGAAAGAGTGAAATACTACAACAATGCACTTCTTGAAAACTTTCGTTCTTATATTTTATTTATTGCAGTTGTGACAACGAAAGTGATTTTCTGTGTCTCTGTGCTGAAAAGTTGAAATTTTTGGACGACAGAAACAAACTGAATTTCAGTCCTTGCACTGAATTAACGTGCACTTGACACTGTTCTTAATTCATTGTGCCCGAGGTACGAAATACCCACATCTTGGAGTTATCCTCTGAAGACTGGATTACAATCTAGGAGATAGATCGACCATGATAGTTCAAGGGTGGTGGCAGAATAGCTTGGCGCCTATAGGCGCCAAGCTATTCTGCCACCACCTTGAACTATCATGGTCGAGCCATATGCTGCTGTGGTGTGTCGCGGGCAGAATGAGTTAATTATTGCAATAGTCGCGTGTGTTCTCGTCTATGATTTTAGACCTTACGGCTATAATATGGTCTACGATCACACACCAGTACTTATATACAAAGTCATATACAAAATCTATCCACAAATACCTGTAGTTTGATTAACAACAACCCTCCCTCTCCTCAACCCCCCCCCCCCCACCCCTCGCCACCATTCCTCCTATCTCCCAACTTAACCCATTCAGCCCTGACGCACTACAGCAGGAGATGAGCCGACCATGATAATTCAAGGGTAGTGCCAGATTAGCTTGGCGCCTGTCGGCGCCAAGCTAATCTGGCACTGCCCTTGAAATCATGGTCGATCCATCTCCTGCAACTGGTGAATAGTCATTAAATGACGCCTCCTAAATTTGGAAAATGCGGCCGTAGGGCTGAATGAGTTAAAGTAGATGACAGAGCAAGTTACACTGACTGGACTCATTTTGCGCGTTTTGAATTACTATACCGACTTTGCTGTGTGTGTGTGTGTGTGTGTGTGTGTGTGTGTGTGTGTGTGTGTGTGTGTGGTCTTTATTTTTTAAGTACTTTGTACACACGCACGTACGCTCACACGAGTGTGCGTACACAATTATACTTTTCATGCATGAATACAAGATAAAAAAAAAAAAATGTTATGTAGGTGTACGCAGAGCATCATCATATACAGTTATTTCAGTCCCACATCCATCCCAGTGTAATGATAATTATTCAGTCCCTTGTCACAGGTTGTCTAGTATAAAGACAATCATCTTCATTCACCATCTGTCAAAACCCAGATGAAGGACGCCAAATAACAGATCAGAAGTAACGTGCACACATTGCTGGATGGCGCAGTGCAAATACTGTGTACTACGTCTCTTATCTATACAGACTCGAGTTCCGTGACAGCTTCTGCTTTTGTTGAGTTCAGTAGCGCGTGTAATGAACACCAAATTGCAATGTGTGTGCTGTTATGTGATTTTGGACCTTACGGCTAGTAAAAAAAAAATCACAGAACAACATTTGTTTTTCAGCCATTGTCCTTTTTACACCCTTGTGTCGAGTCATCTCAGTCGTCAATTTTGCACATTTTCGTGGCCAGCTCTGCAACATACAATGAAATGAGACAAATGTCATTCAGCCATGCTTTTCTTGTGACGTAGGAACCAGTATGAATTGATAGGGCGGGACCTGTTTCCCCTTTGTGACATGGTAGGGCTGCAGTTATCCTTTGGCCTCACGTCATTAAGAAAACGTCAGTTGTTAGGGCCACGTTCAGCACTTTATGTTGGTCATATTCTCCTCTGACAACTTGGATAAGACCCAAATATTTTTATTGGAAGAATACAACAATCTTATTATAGGTGCAAACTGCATTGTTAATGTCCGTAATAGTTAGTTTGACAAAATGTATCTTAACGTTACCGTTTCAGGAGCACAAAAAATAATCGGAATCATACAGTTGACTTCGCCATAAAAGAATGCCGATGGATATAACAAAGTCGAGAATGTATAGCACACGCTGGGTGTCGATGTCGAGGTAGAGAATCGAGGTAGATAACCAGTGTCTCGTGTGAGCAACGCGTCTATGATTACCTTCGTAGTCAATTTTCCCATCGTGGTTTGTGTCTAGCTGATCGATGACTTTCTGGAACTCCTCATCAGTTAAAGGCTCCCCCTTCTCCAGGAGAACCTCCTTCAGCTCGTCGTAAGTGATGTAGCCATTGCCGTCCTTGTCTAGATGATGGAAGGCCTCTTTAATACACATCTCCTGGTAGTCCAAGGCCCCAAACCGGTCGCGCATCATTTCCACAAACTCTGGAAATTCTATCTGACCACTACCTGTTAAATCAGACAGAATTTTTTTTTTAATATTTCAATTTTAATCCTTCACTGACAGTTGACACAGACTGCGTTTTGGGAATCTCAAATAATTCAACGTCAAAAATCCCAGCCAGGAACGTCAGTGGATTCAAAGTGGTATCAGCAAGAGGCTTAGATCCTCATGTCCCCCGCAACTGCTGGGGCGCATGAAGATCTATGTCTCTTGCAGTAAAAGTTGGATCCTGTTCACTTTCTCTCTTATCAACCAATCAAGCAAGAAAGCAAGTAGCCAGCTACCCAACCAACCAGTCGGTGGGTCGGTAGTCAGTCAGTCAATCGATCCAACTGCAGTTAACCAACCAAACAACGAACTAGTCAGTCAGTCAGTGAATCAGTCAGCCAATTTGTCTGCAGTTAACCAACCAACCAACCAACCAACCAACCAACCAACCAACCAGTCAGTCAGTCAGTATGTTTGCCTGCAGTCAACTAACCAATAAACCAACCAACCAACCAGTCAGTCAGTGAATCAATCAGTCAGTCAGGCTCTCTGCAGTCAACCAACCAAGAAACCAACTAACCAACCATCCAATCAGCCAGTCAGTCAATTACTCACTCAATCAATCAGTCAGTCAGTAAGTCTGTCTGTAGTCAACCAGCCAATAAACCAACCAACCAACCAACCAGTCAGTCACGTAATCAATCAATCAGTCAGTCTGTCTGCAGTCAACCAACCAACCAATCCAGTCAGTGCGCGGGCCAAGAGCGGCCAACGTCGGCCCGATGACCCGATGGCCTTTTGTCCACTGGGATTACCGTCCGTATCCACAGCCGCAATCATCTCCTGCACTTCTTTCCGTGTGGGGTTGTAGCCCAGGACTTGTGAGGCACGCTCCAGTTCACCGGCTGATATTTTCCCGTTTCCGTTTTCGTCAATCTTGCGGAACGCTCGTCTGCAATCTGCCGAGAGAGTTAACTCTTTGGCTGTCGGTAGTGGTTTTTGTCGCGAAGATTCCTACAGGATTCATCGCAACAAAAACCGTTACCGACAGCCAAATGTTTTTCACGTTCAGCCAAAACTGCCCCAAAACTGCAATGCATAAAATCCAGACTAATCATGAATAGCGACAGCCAATGCAAAGAATAACCCAACAAAGTTACAGATGGAAACACTCTTATAAAAACTAGTACGTTACAGTTTTTAAACTGTGTCGGGCTTGTCCTTCCTAAGCGTGTTTCTTTCTTAGTTACTGAACTACAATGTATGCCACGCTGCGAGCGATATTTCGAAGCCACGTTCATATGTAGTAAAGGAAAGTAGTAGAGGAAAACAAACCGGAAAGATGTGTGTGTACGTTTGTGAAGAAACCTGTACTAGTGTACAACACGAAATCCATTTACGATCCAGCTGAGCCGGGGTGAGACCACACTTCTGAAACGGAAAACAAAAGCTTATTAAGTATCAATAATCGTGGTCACTAGAGTCCTACAAATATATCGATGTCAAAGGCAAGACTACCTGTGCCGTTTGCTCCCATGCATACCCACTCGGGGAGCACGCCACAAGTACACTTTTATTTAAATAAGATGATTCCGTTCGCGGGAGTACAGCTCAGATACACCCACTCCAGGAGCGCATTAAGGTCTTCCTTTTGTTGACCGTGTTGGCACCATCGTGGTGGCACACCAGCATCATCAAAATTTCCTTTTTTTGGTGATGGTTTTCAGGCTTCAGTTTGTGTGTGCGTATGTCTGTGTGTGTGTGCGTAGCTTAAATTCGTATTGAGGCAGTGCCTGATTGTGTATACATGTGTATAGTGTAGTATAACTTTTTTTTTAATATAACGCACTTAAAGCTCACTGCTTCTGGCTTTTAGCACAGTATACAATGCTCTTTATAATAATAATAAAATAATAATAATAATAATAATAATAATAATTATTATTATTATTATTATTATTATTATTAAAATCATTTTTTTAAATTTAATTAATTATTATTAAGTACAATCCTGTTAAATGAGATACTCAGTAACTCGGGGAGTACGTCACAAATACACTTCTATTCAAATGAGATGCTAAGCATCTCATTTGAATAGCAGTGTACTTGTGGCGTTCCCCCCGAGACGGCCTATCAGAGGAGTACTCCTGCAAACGGTACGGGTATTATACGGGTATTATAAGTTCTTATACCTCTTTTCAAAACACTTCAAACAGCTGTCAGAATTTGACACGCAATACGGCGTAATTTGAATATTATTTATCATGTTGAGTGCTTGTATCAGGCTTTGTACCCTTTCTTATTTGTTGCCTTTCTACCGAAGGCACAAGTCCCAACGTCTACACAATAAGAGTTAAATGCTAACCATTGTACAGTACGTGTGCTAAGGGTGACCTCAATATGATGAATAAGGAATCTCTCTCTCTTGGCTTGACTTCGCGAACGAAGATTCTATAGGGCTTGCCCACGTCGTCTGCAGGCATTTTCGTGGCTGCGGAGGCCAATCCGGGACAGGCAGGTTCGACCGCAGTGGCTGCAGGGGAAGGTCTGGTCAGGGTTCTGAGTTACGACAGCTCTGTTTTTTCTTCTGAGCCGCTTGTCTTTAAGGTTAGCTCTGCGAGAGTCCTCAAAGGAGACGGCTGCCTTGTGAATGGTGGAGCGCCAGGTGTCACGGTCCGCAGCAAGCGAAGACCATTGGCGGTGGTCGATTTGGCAGGCGCTAAGTGACTTCTTGAGACCGTCTTTGTATCTCTTCTTTGGTGCCCCTCTGTCTCGGTGTCCAGTGGCGAGCTCGCCGAACAGAGTGATCTTGGGTAGGCGATGATCCTCCATCCTGGAGACGTGCCCCGCCCAGCGAAGCTGTGTCCGCAGCAGCAAAGCCTCGATGCTCACAGTTTCCGCCTGTTCAAGGACCTCGACGTTGGTGACATAGTCACTCCAGTGAATGCTGAGGATGGTACGCAGGCAGCGCTGGTGAAAGCGTTCGAGGAGTCGTAGTTGGCTGCGGTAGAGGGCCCAGGACTCGGAACCATACAGCAGGGTGGTGAGGACCACAGCTCTGTACACGCTGATCTTGGTGCCTTTTTTCAGCTGTTGATTGTGCCACACCCGCTTGAATAGTCGCCCGAAAGCACTGTTCGCTTTTGCCAGCCTGTTGTCCAGCTCCTTGTCCAGCTTGGCGTCTGACGTGATGATGCAGCCAAGGTAGGTAAACTGGTGTACAGACTTCAGTTCGGACTCGCCGATGGTGATGTGGGGAGGGCGATGCTCTTCCTTGGGTGCCGGCTGATGAAGGACCTCTGTCTTTTTCAGACTGACCTCAAGTCCAAAGAGCTGGGCGGCATCTGCGAAGCAGGACGTAATGCGCTGCAAGGCTCTGTGTGTGCAACGAGGGCAGCGTCATCAGCAAAGAGCAGCTCACGAATCAGTTGGTCTAGGGTTTTCGTGTGGGCCTGCAGTCGTCTGAGGTTGAACAGGCTGCCATCGAGACGATACCTGATGTAAACTGCGTCGTCATCGTCGAGGTCCACTGTGGCCTGCTTCAACATCATGCTGAAGAAGATGGTGAAGAGGGTCGGTGCCAGCACGCAGCCTTGCTTCACGCCGTTGCGAATGGGGAATGGTTCTGAGAGGTCACTGTTTAGTCTGACCTGGCCTTGCTGGTCCTCATGGAGCTGGACGATCATGTTGAGGAACTTTGGGGGACAGCCTAGTCGCTCCAGGATCTGCCACATACCTTGCCTGCTCACAGTGTCAAACGCTTTTGTTAGGTCGACAAACGTTATGTACAGCCCTTTGTTCTGCTCGCGGCACTTCTCCTGAAGCTGTCTCAGCACAAAGACCATGTCGGTGGTACTCCTGTTGGCTCTGAAGCCACACTGGCCCTCTGGGAGGTGGTCTTCAGCGATGGCAGGTACCAGCCGATTCAGGAGCAACCTTGCGAGAATTTTCCCGGCAATGAACAGCAGGGTAATTCCACGATAATTAGAGCAGGCAGACTTCTCTCCTTTGTTCTTGTACAGGGTGATGATGACTGCATCACGGAGATCCTTTGGTAGTGTTCCTTTTTCCCAGTAGCAGAGAAAGAGGTTGTGGAGCTTGTTGTGCAGTGCTGGGCCTCCATGTTTCCAGATCTCTGGCGGGATTCCGTCAATGCCTGCTGCTTTGCCACTCTTAAGCTGGTGGATGGCTGTGAGGGTCTCTTCGGCGGTGGGCGGTTCGTCCAATTCAACCTTTAGTGGAAGGTGTGGGATTTGGAGGATGACTGTTTCTTGAACAGTGCGCTCAGCGCCGAAGAGGTCCTAAAAGTATTCCGACCAGCGGTTCAAGATGGAGGTATTATCTGTGAGGAGTGCCTGTCCATCAGCGCTTCGCAGGGGACTTTGTACCAGGTGCCTAGGGCCATACACTGCTTTCAGTGCTTCGTAGAAGCCCCTGTAGTCACCGTTGTCAGCGCAGAGCTGGGTCCTCTGTGCGAGTCTGGACCACCACTCGTTCTGGAGCTCTCTAAGCTTGAGCTGGAGACTGCTGCAGATGAGGCGGAAGGCAGACTTCTTCACAGGGCAGGAAGGCTGGGCTAGGTGGGCCTGGTGGGCGGCTCTTTTTTTTGCTAGAAGTTCCTGGATCTCTACGTCGTTTTCGTCAAACCAGTCTTTGTTCCTCTTTCTAGCAAAGCCCAAGACTTCCACAGAAGATTTTACAATGGCAGTTTTCAGTTGTTCCCAGAGTGTTTCAGGGGAGGAGTCTGCTGGATCAACTGTGTCTTTGAGCATGCGCTGTAAATCGGCCTGAAGGGCAGCTTTCTTGTCGTCACGCTGAAGGCTGGCAACATCAAGCTTTTTCTTGGGGGGGCCCCATTTCTTGGGTTTCAGCTTGAGGCGGAGCCTGAGTTTGCAGCGAACAAGGCGGTGGTCAGTGTGGCACTCTGCGCTGGGCATCACTCTGGTGAGGAGGACGTCACTGCGGTCCCTCTGACGCACTAGGACATAGTCGATAAGGTGCCAGTGCTTGGAGCGAGGATGCATCCAGGTGGTCTTTCGACTGTCCTTTTGCTGGAAAGTAGTGTTGGTGATGACAAGTTGCTGCTCTGCACAGAGCTCCAACAGTAGGCGACCATTGTCATTGCAGTTCCCAACGCCATGCTTGCCGAGGACTCCTTTCCAGGCTTCAGAGTCTTGGCCCACTCTGGCGTTGAAGTCGCCAAGCATGATGACTTTGTCGTCTGCAGGGGTGCTCTGCAGGAGGCTGCGCAGGTCAGAGTAGAACTTCTCTTTTTCTGCAGGCTCTGCCAGGAGGGTTGGGGAGTACACACTGAGAAGGGTGACGTATTGCTGGTGTCTCAGTGGGAGGCGCATGGACATGATGCGGTCGGAGTGACCCGTTGGTAGGTTTTCCAACTTAGTCGCAATGTGGGTCTTCACCATGAAGCCCACGCCTGAGAGCCGTCTTTCTGATGCAGGCCTGCCTGACCAGTAGAGGGTGTAGCCAGCGCCAAGTTCTTGGAGGCTGCCTTCCTCCGGGAGGCGTACTTCGCTGAGCGCAGCGATGTCGATGTTTAACCTCCGCAATTCATGGGCAATGAGGGCGGAGCGACGTTCAGGGCGTCCGCTGTCTGCTGTGTCGAGCATGGTTCGGATGTTCCAGCATGCTACGTTGAGTCCGGTCGTGGTCGTCATGAGAGTGGATCCATTGTTTTTTCTTGTTTTCTGACCGCATGAGAAGATGCCCGTTGACCGCGGCTAGCCAACTGGGTTACGAGGGGATAAGCTTTGGTTAGGCCACCTTTTCTAGGCCCCTCTCCGTGTGGAGCAAGCAGTGCTGTCCCTAGAGAAGGCTGCTTGGTCGTTCAGGGTGTGCCGAGTGACGTTGTCATCCCCAGGTCAACATCAGGCGACCAATATCCTGAACCGCCTGCATGCAGGTTTGAGACTGCGGCTTCCAGTGACATCTTTCACCTGCCGTTTTGCCCCTTGCCCATCGCTACAGGACTTGGAAAGTTCAGTGTCATAGTCCGTGGGCGTTTCCTAAAGCCTGCGCGGTGGAGCTTTTTGGTGGAGTGCAGTGTGCGCAGTACTGGCCCCACCCTTTAAAGCTGAGGTGCAATGAGAAAAATCCGCCCAGCGCGTGTTTTTAAAAGACTGTACAGGGCCCAGCCTAAGTGGGTCAAATCGGTTCGTAACTCAGTTGACGGAGTTGGCAACTGCGTATCCCGAGCTTGCAAAACTCTCGGAAAACGACAGACCACTTCCTGTTGCACGGAAATCATCGCGATTAGCAGATCGGACAACAGCAGACGATTCTGTGACACTTTGAATCTGACCGACAGCCACGGATTTTACGCGCTGGGGACTATGATGGCAGAATGTACGGCTGTACATGCTGTAAGTATGACTCCTGACACTTTGTAGTTGTGAACGAATTTTTTCAACACGTACCTCCAGTCCAATATAGGCTAATATAAATAAATAAAGAAGCATTGTGATGTACAACCAACACAGTAAATTGGATGAGAGAGAGAGAGAGAGAGAGAGAGAGAGAGAGAGAGAGAGAGAGAGAGAGAGAGAGAGAGAGAGAGAGAGAGAGAGAGAGAGAGAGAGAGAGAGAGAGAGAATCGACTGTTTACATAGATGCCAAAAGATACAAGGTCGCCATGGGTCAAGCTGATTTTTAGTAGCTGCCCTTCGTATGGAGAAAAAAAATTGCTGTAGGCCACTCCAGATGAAAAGATATAACAACAAACACAAAACGACAAATAACCCCTCCTTTCTCACCCTTCCGATATCAAATAAAGCTTCAGGCTGTGCTGTGTAACTTACGGATAGCTCGGCCTGGTCCATATCCAGTGTGCGTCCAGGCAAGACACAAATGGCCTGCTCTGTCCGTCGGGTGGTCGAGTGTCGTCTGCTACTGTTGATATCAGTAAAAAATATCGCTGGTTTAGATCAGTGATCGCGGTGCTTACTCGCTGCGATACAGGAAGTGGCCTGTCTTTTTCACGGGAGTTTTGCCAGCACGACAAACGCAGTTGAAAACTGAGTCAACTGAGTCAGTTGCAAACCGGTTTGCCGAAGTTAGCCGAACGTTCACGAAGAGGGCCCTCGCTGGGTCCTGCAAAGTTTTTTTTAAAACACGTGCGGGGCGGAGTTTTTTGACTGTTTCTCAGCTTTAAACCCTTGGTTCGTTTGCCATGGCCTAGCAAGCTGGGACGGTGGCATCGAGGTCCTCGGGTCGTAGGTTTTATATCAGACTGTCCTTGTCTTAGTCTCTGGCTCAAAAGCCTTCCCCGGAGACACGGGGGCTTTGAATTCAGGGGTTTCCTCCCTTAGCCTTTCCGCAGCCAAGCGGCCAAGCCTGCAAGGCAGCAGGGGACTCGTGGGGGCCGGGGTCGTCTATGTCCCGTGCAGATGTGAACATCTGCCCACTGCCCAGACGGTGACACTTACCAGAGGAGAAAAATCCAACGCCGGAACCCGGTATCGAACCTCGCACCTTTGGCATTGGAGGCAGACGCCTTAACCACTGCGCCACTTCCCCGTAAGGAATACAGTGCATATTAAACCATTCATTGCCGAGAGATAATTGAACACCTCCCAACTGCAAGAGGTATAGATCCTCATGAGCCCCCGCAACTGCGGGGGCTCATGAGGATCTATGCCTCTTGCTGAAAACGCTTTGTATCCATGTTCCTGGGACAGTTGGGATGTTTGGCGATGAATTAAGGAAGATTTCACTAGAAACTCAGTCTGCGTCGACTGACAGTGAAGAGGTGAATGGTATTGTGCATGCGGGCTATCTATTGGTATTGTGCATGCGGGCTATCTCATACACATACAAGATTACACTCCTTGTCATTGTCAACCAGCGTGCACGATTTGTTATGACAAATTCAACGCCAGAGAGAGTTCAGTCAGGCCAAACAAAACGAACATTAAAGGTTCCAGCAAGAGATAGAAATAAATCAACCTGAATGAAAGAATGAATAAATGAATGAATGAATGAATGAATGAATGAATGAATGTGAGAAAAAAATAATAACTAAACAAAAATCAATAATAAATGAATAAATGAATAAATAAATAGATAACTAACTAACTAACTAACTAACTAACTAGAGATTATTATGAGACCCCCACACCCATCCCCCAAAACCCACCCCCGTGCTTCCTGTTCTTTTTGCTGTTGGGTGGTGTCACACTGGTTGTCTCCTTCGATTCGCTGCGAATCTAGGGAGACAACCAGTGTCGCGTGCTGTTAGCGTTGTATTATGATCATTGAAAAAGCTAACCCCTTCGCTATCAGCGGACGCGAATAATGTTTCCGAATCTTCGCTAACACAGCGCCAGACGTCCAAGGAACAGGGACACAAAGTGTTCGCCAGCAAGAGACATAGATCTTTATGAGCCCCCGCATTTGCGGGGGCTCATTAAGATCTATGTCTCTTGCAGTTAGTTAGCGTTGTGTTCACTTCTTTTTCTCTCCACAGTGAAGGGGCTGAGCCCGTGGACGCCATGACACGTAAAAGTGCCTGTGAAGATCTGATAATACCTGTAATAAAGTTCATATCAACAGTTTTATGACACCCCTTAGTTCGAACCATCCCAATGCGTAGTTTGTACCGGCGGGTAAAGGTGATACCGATCACACTACAACTTCGCCCAGGCAAAAAGACGGGCTTGCTCTATATAAAGAAGTACCCAACGGATAAAGAAACACGTTTAGAAAAGACAGTTACAACACAATTTATTAATATTTCGGGTAAATACCCTTTTTCAAAATAGACAAACAAACAAATATAGAGATCAGTCGCTGCTTATCTTCATTTCAATCGCAGAAGGGATGTGGCAAAGGGCGGATGAGTTGCTATTGACATTCCTTCTGCGATTGAAATGAAGATAAGTAGCGACTGATCTCTCTATTTGTTTGTTTGTCTATTTTGATAAAGGGCATTTACCCGAAATATTAAGAAATTGTGTTGTAACTGTCTTTTCTAAGCGTGTTTCTTTCTCCGTTGGGTACTTCTTTGCATTCTACACGCTGGGCAGTCACCTTTTGGGTCTGGTTTGCTCTACTGATATAACATGTCCGCTGAAATTGCCTGTGCGCCTGAATTGATCAGTGTTGAGGTCGTACTTCATAGGCAATAGTTGTCCCTGTCTCCCTTTACCCCCCGCCCGTTATCACTCTGGTGCCGTGGACGTTAAACCCTAACCAACCAACCACAGTCTGTAGCGGCGTCCCATAAGGCTATGAGTTGACAGTTTAGTAAGCTGTTTTGTGCTTGTTATTTCGAAGCGTGTTTCTTTTTGTGTTGGTTATTTCCTTCAGCCTGTTTTGAGCGACCACTCGTATAAGCATCTCTCATTAAAGGCCATTAATTTAAGTGACTGTAGCCACCTGAATGATGGTCTTTAATGACTGGTGATCAATCGTAAGCCTACATGACAGTATTAACACATTCTGCTCCAGGACCGAAATCCGCAAATTCTGAAATTGCCTCCTGAAGACTGTATTACACTTCTGTTAACAGATCGAGCGTGATAGTTCAAGGGTTGTGCCAGAATAGCTTGTCACCCATAGGCGCCAAGCTATTCTGACACAACCCTTGAACTATCACGCTCGATCCATGATTTGCCGTGGCGTGTCGTCGGAGTTCAATGAGTTAATGACAAATGACACGTTTTGTCTTTCAAGACTTCTTTTGATAGATCACATGTTCACAAAGACTATTTAAAAAATAAAAATAAAAAGTTGCTACCTCAAAACAGGTTCAACTGTTATTAAATCAAAGCTGCGTACTTACGTATTCCATCGGAAGACATTTCTCCATTCCTGACTGATGACAAAAGTTTACACCACGCAGCGGAGCACAAGACAAACTCTTTAATGACACAGTCGACTGCGGACACGAGATTAACACATTCTGCTCCAGGACCGAAATCCGCAAATTTTGAAGCTGCCCCCTGAAGACTATTACACTTCTGGAAACATATCGAGCGTGATAGTTCAAGGGTTGTGCCAGAATAGCTTGGCGCCCATAGGCGCTAAGCTATTCTGGCACAAACCTTGAACTATCACGCTCGATCCATGTCTTGCCGTGGCGTGTCCGAGTTGAATGAGTTGCACGCAGTCGACTAAAGACAAATGTTGCAACCACACAGTCGACTCGGGACACACAAGTGTAAAGGTATCGTCTAATACACAAGTTTTTACCACACATTCGACTCAGGACAAAACTTTAAACCACACAGTCGACGCAAGACACAAGTTTAAAACACACAGTCTCGCGACTAAACACAAGTGTTACTGACCCACACGTTATGAACTGACCAATGTCGCAAGAGGTGTGAACTTGTATGAATTAGGCCAATTTATAACACCGTATGGGGCTTACTGCATACCTACTTACTGCTTACTTAGGCTTCTGCTGCGCCACACTAAACATAGCTTGCATTGTAATCATGTGTTGCGATACACAGAATGGAACAGTACACCTCTTGAGCAAAGGGAACGGCAGACACGTCCTGGTTCCTTCAACAGTCTATGAAAAATGATTTTTCTCCATGTCGATTACAGTTTTTTTGTGTGCAGTAATGACAATACCACAGACCGCTAGAGTCGACACCCCCACCCCCAGCCCCCCCACCCCGCCCCCATCCCCCCACCCCTCTCCCACCCCACCCCCACCCCCTCCCACCTTCATTCGCCACCGGTTAATTCGGGTTTAACGTCCACAGCACCGAGGTGATCATGGACAACCCTGACGGGCGGGTTATGGGGGACAGGGAATCTATTGCTTATGGAGTACGACCTGAACACTGATCAACTCAGGCGCACTCCAACTGTGCCACTTTGATTTACCAGGACCTTTCAACGGACATGCTATTGAACAAATCCGTTTTTTTCCCCTGGATTGTGAGTCCAGCTAATGGGGCCGGGACGGGATTCGAACCTACGACCCGGCGATTCCCTTCGCTCTCCTGCTCCGACGTTTAACCGCCTGAGCTATTTCGGACTCGCCACCACCCCACCCTTTTCTTATATCTTAGTGATTCAGCCTACCTAAATCATCGTCACCAAACGACTAAGTATCAGTTGCAAGAGATGGATCGACCGTGATAATTCAAGGGTAGAGCCAGATTAGTTTGGCGCCTGGTGGCGCCAAGCTGATCTGGCACTACCCTTGAATTATCATGGTCGACTCATCTTCTGCTGTACTGCTGATCGCGCCAAGCTAATCTGGCACTTGACCCTTGAATTATCATTTTCGACATATCTCCTACTGTAATGCTCATAGCACCAAGGTAATCTCTCACTATCCTTGAATTATCATGGTCGATCCATCCCTTGCAACTGGTTTAGGTAGAGTGAAAGGCGCTGTACCTTGGCGGCATGCTTTCCCCGACGAAAGCAACCAGACGTGGGTGTGGGGTGGAAACATGGAAACGTAAGTGGAAACCTCACGCCAGTGACTTGTACGAGCTTGGTCGAAGTTGGATTGACCTGTCCGCCCGTTGGTGAGAAAAACTTCATGGGCTCCAAGAAACACAGTCGGTATGAAGTTTTTTCATGGGCGCCAAGCTATTCTGGCACAACCCTTGAACTATCACGCTCGATCCATGTCTTGCCGTAGCGGCGTGCCGGAGTTGAATGGGTTAACCAACAACAACGACCTGCACGAACTTTCCTGTTTCGGACCCGCTTCGGATTTGGATCATGTTTGCGTATCAGATTCGTTATTAGCTTAACTCGGCTCTAAAGTCTAACTTTATATGGGCCCCAGATGCCGCGATAAGCTAAGGATGATCCGCACTTATTTAGGACGTAAGAACCTTTGTCAAGAGGCCTAACTTCTACAGGTTTCATGATCCAAGGAGAACATGAAATGTCCTTGTTTGTCCAGGAGATGGTAACTTGAAACTAGTGCTTACTTGACTGCACGTTTTCCAAACTTCAGTACAGGAGACCTAGTCCAGCTGAAACTGTTACTGGAACACGCCCCTGAGAAAATAAAGGTGTAAATTCACACTTGTCTGTGACCATTTTATACGGGTTAACCCTCTCAGCCATGACACTGTGACATATAAAAGTAAAGATGCAGAGTGTTACGTTTGTGGTTTTGTGATTCTTTTAGGGCATGTTTGTGTTAATCATAGGAAAGGCCCGATGTTCACTGCGGTTGAGTTGTTTTGCATAAGTATCACTTACCTTTCGTATTTCTTTTGCATGGAGAATTCCAATCGATTTTTGTTGTGTAGTTAGAATGTTGCGTAGTTTCGCTACAGTGTTGCCAACGTGTGTACTGCTGCACAACTTTGACGTCATATCTGAGGTCACTAGAATAATCGTGCCGCCACTAGAACCTTCCAGTCTAATGTAGGTCAGACTGGAAGGTTCTAGGCCACGGACCACAGTGGTGTTTTCGTACTGTCCAGTCTCTTAGCCTTAGTCAATCCCAGTCATCCCCTAATTGTTCAATTCCCTAAAAAGCACTACCGCCCACCAGCTGCACATTTGCCATGCATAAAATACCAAAAAAAACAGCACATGACCCGTCTCATTTCTTGGCTATGAAACTGGTTCCTTACCAACCCCACACCCAAGCACAGCTGAAATCAGCGTGCCCCTCAAATCACTACGCCAAAGGCAACTCAACATAGGCCCACAAATGTCCACTGGATAAGCTCAGGATGGTATGAATCAAAGCACCAAACATGTCTCCTCTCAGCTAACCACAAATTTCCAGCAAATTCCCACATTCAGCCCAACTGCAAATTTTCAAACAAGGCAAAAATTATTTTTAAAAACACGGGACCTCTTACTGCCTCAACTTCCCAATTTAAATGTATACCGTGACCTCTAGTGGCGGCGCGATTTTTCTAGTGACCTCAGATATGACGTCAAAGTTGTGCAGCAGTACACAATCATGTTGGTAACATTTTGCAACACTTATGGCATGCGCCTAGATGTTTGTGGTAGGCTGTAGACAGATCTAGAGTGTTCTTTTAAAGTGAATATTAATGAGTTTTGGTTACGTTTTCTTTTTGATTGGTTGAGTTGTGTAATTTGCTAGATTGTTCTGGAAATCTGTAATAGTATAAAAGCGCATGTTGGGAAATATGTGTGCACATTGTGTGTGCGGGAGCTCATGAGGATTTATGTCTCTTGTTAGTCATAGGTTAGTCATAGAACATAGGTTCTTTATGCCTATTTTTGGTCTCATTTACATCTGTTTCTTCACGCGAATGTCGGTCAACGCGCAGTGGTTTCAGAGGTAAAATTCGTGATTACAGGCAGCGCAAAGGTTAAACTGAATATGGCTTGGCCTTGATAGAGAAGAACCAAGCGAAGACAAAGAGACACGTCTTAGAAAAGATAGTTTCATCATAATTTATTAATATTTCGAGTTAAACCTTAAATATACAAAAAATTTCGGGTTAAAACCCCCTTTAAATAAACACACAAACAAATACTTGTATAAATAAATATCAATATATCGTGTTGTAACTGTCTTCCCCGAAGAGTGTTTCTTTTTCGTTGCCTGGGGTCCCTCTCTGATTTACACGCTTGGCCGCCACGTGTCTTTGGTCTGGATTTTCTTTTTAAACTGACGATGGTTTGACCACAGCAGTCCTAGGGTGGTTAACCCTTTGGCTTTTCGTAGCGTCTTTTGTAGCGATGATTCCTGCAGGAATCATCGCGACAAAAAACGCTACCAACAGCCAAAGGGTTAAAGCAACATACTACAGACAGTAAATGGTTAAAGGGGCACGACCGACCTTTTTAAATGCTTCAGTTCGCAAAAAGCTTTTACTGGGCTTCAGTATACATACCCACTTAGACAGTGACCACCCTATTGTCCCACCAAACGCTTTCTTTCGTCCGTTCAAAGCGAAAGAGGCCACCGGAATCGTGCGGCTGGACCCGGTCAAAAGATTGCTTCCGATAGACGATCAGGTAGCTGACGTCATAACTATTCTATACGACCTTAGGTCATCTGCATAATTATAA
>BTPG01000001.1:172637278-172663831 GCA_036245525.1 Semisulcospira habei | reverse complement strand
CCAGCGCTAGCCTCACCTATCTGGTTTGTGAGTATCATGTATAACTCGAGGCAAAATTTGTATCGTTACATTGTTGTGTAATGTTCTGTGCATCTACTGTGGGAAATCAGGGTATTTACCCGACCACATATAGTAGCGCACCTTCATGTTTGTGTATGTATGTTTCTCCTGCCTACTTCCTAAGTTCCGGAGAAAGACATGGGTTATATAAGAGACCTGATCCATTCTTTTAGGAATGGAAATGATTGTCTTATTCTATACCTGCGTATTTCTCTGTGGGCTGGCGATTGGGTGCCTGATAGGCGGGGGCAGGGGATCTAACTGTTGTCTGTCCAGCGCTGTGATTCCCCTTGGTTTGAGTACTGACAATTCTGCCAGCGCTAGCCTCACCTATCTGGTTTGTGAGTATCATGTATAACTCGAGGCAAAATTTGTATCGTTACATTGTTGTGTAATGTTCTGTGCATCTACTGTGGGAAATCAGGGTATTTACCCGACCACATATAGTAGCGCACCTTCATGTTTGTGTATGTATGTTTCTCCTGCCTACTTCCTAAGTTCCGGAGAAAGACATGGGTTATATAAGAGACCTGATCCATTCTTTTAGGAATGGAAATGATTGTCTTATTCTATACCTGCGTATTTCTCTGTGGGCTGGCGATTGGGTGCCTGATAGGCGGGGGCAGGGGATCTAACTGTTGTCTGTCCAGCGCTGTGATTCCCCTTGGTTTGAGTACTGACAATTCTGCCAGCGCTAGCCTCACCTATCTGGTTTGTGAGTATCATGTATAACTCGAGGCAAAATTTGTATCGTTACATTGTTGTGTAATGTTCTGTGCATCTACTGTGGGAAATCAGGGTATTTACCCGACCACATATAGTAGCGCACCTTCATGTTTGTGTATGTATGTTTCTCCTGCCTACTTCCTAAGTTCCGGAGAAAGACATGGGTTATATAAGAGACCTGATCCATTCTTTTAGGAATGGAAATGATTGTCTTATTCTATACCTGCGTATTTCTCTGTGGGCTGGCGATTGGGTGCCTGATAGGCGGGGGCAGGGGATCTAACTGTTGTCTGTCCAGCGCTGTGATTCCCCTTGGTTTGAGTACTGACAATTCTGCCAGCGCTAGCCTCACCTATCTGGTTTGTGAGTATCATGTATAACTCGAGGCAAAATTTGTATCGTTACATTGTTGTGTAATGTTCTGTGCATCTACTGTGGGAAATCAGGGTATTTACCCGACCACATATAGTAGCGCACCTTCATGTTTGTGTATGTATGTTTCTCCTGCCTACTTCCTAAGTTCCGGAGAAAGACATGGGTTATATAAGAGACCTGATCCATTCTTTTAGGAATGGAAATGATTGTCTTATTCTATACCTGCGTATTTCTCTGTGGGCTGGCGATTGGGTGCCTGATAGGCGGGGGCAGGGGATCTAACTGTTGTCTGTCCAGCGCTGTGATTCCCCTTGGTTTGAGTACTGACAATTCTGCCAGCGCTAGCCTCACCTATCTGGTTTGTGAGTATCATGTATAACTCGAGGCAAAATTTGTATCGTTACATTGTTGTGTAATGTTCTGTGCATCTACTGTGGGAAATCAGGGTATTTACCCGACCACATATAGTAGCGCACCTTCATGTTTGTGTATGTATGTTTCTCCTGCCTACTTCCTAAGTTCCGGAGAAAGACATGGGTTATATAAGAGACCTGATCCATTCTTTTAGGAATGGAAATGATTGTCTTATTCTATACCTGCGTATTTCTCTGTGGGCTGGCGATTGGGTGCCTGATAGGCGGGGGCAGGGGATCTAACTGTTGTCTGTCCAGCGCTGTGATTCCCCTTGGTTTGAGTACTGACAATTCTGCCAGCGCTAGCCTCACCTATCTGGTTTGTGAGTATCATGTATAACTCGAGGCAAAATTTGTATCGTTACATTGTTGTGTAATGTTCTGTGCATCTACTGTGGGAAATCAGGGTATTTACCCGACCACATATAGTAGCGCACCTTCATGTTTGTGTATGTATGTTTCTCCTGCCTACTTCCTAAGTTCCGGAGAAAGACATGGGTTATATAAGAGACCTGATCCATTCTTTTAGGAATGGAAATGATTGTCTTATTCTATACCTGCGTATTTCTCTGTGGGCTGGCGATTGGGTGCCTGATAGGCGGGGGCAGGGGATCTAACTGTTGTCTGTCCAGCGCTGTGATTCCCCTTGGTTTGAGTACTGACAATTCTGCCAGCGCTAGCCTCACCTATCTGGTTTGTGAGTAAAATATTAGCTTCTTATAGGCGCCTGACGGACAGAGCGCGCGCGCGAGGAGGGTGACTCGCATATCAGCACGCACAGATATGAAGAATATTGCAATGCGCGCGGGGGAGGGGGGACGAGGGGGGAGGGGGGCTGGGGGAGGGGTCACTGTGCGCGTGCGAGGGAGCCGACTCGCATATCAACACGTATTGAGCTCGTCATGCGCCTGTGTAACCCCTTCACTGCCAGTTACCACAACCGAGTTCTGCAATAATTGTAAATTTAACACCAAAGAATATTATCCTCACAAGAAACACAGACACACATTGGGATAAAACAAGATGGGATGAACCATAACCCACAAAGTCCCTTCTAATTTCTATATGAGAGCTGTACTCGCTGTCAAGCGTCTCTACCTTTTGTCTGTGACCTGATTCTGATGTTGAATTATCTCCTATTGAAAAAGTCTCGCAGATCTGCCAATGTATCAGTGAGTTCTATAAGGGGCGTAGGACATACGCGTCATTGATTTGTCAAACGTCATTTGTCATGACGTAAGTTTTAGTTTTTACGTAATTTTATATTTTACGTGATATGAGTTTCACTTTCGCTTCATAGGCTTGAGAAAATGGTGACAAAACTAGAACTTCACGATACAATTTCAGTCTTGCTGTAAATTGTGTGAAAGCAGGTTGACTTTACCTAGCTGCATGATAAACTAAGTACACGGGTCACTTGCATGCTCTTCTGAAAGCGCGTCGATTTGTGTGTGCGTGTTAGTGCGTGCGTGAGCGCATGCTCCAAACATCTCCAAAAGGCATAGATCCTCATGCGCCCGGAGGGCGCTTTCCGGGCGCATGAGGATCTATTCCTCCTGGAGATGGGCGCATGTCGTGAGAGAGAGAGAGAGAGAGAGAGAGAGAGAGAGAGAGAGAGAGAGAGAGAGAGAGAGAGAGAGAGAGAGAGAGAGAGAGAGAGAGAGAATTACGTCATATTTAGAGTATTATGTCGATGTCTGCGTGGTGACGGAGTTGCCTCTTTTAACTCACCGCCACTGTCTGACTTTCTCTAGACGTCAAGGTTGTTACTGTTTTAATTCTTTTCTGTAAAGAATTAATTTTTACTAAAGAAGTGGAAAGTATACAAAGCTGGCTAACAAACTCATCTAATGTTTTTCTCCAAACTAGCTATATCCAAAAGTTCAAGTAAATATGACAAAAATTACGGACTCTAATCTGGGTCAACCGACTTCCTATAAACGGATGTTTATCAGTGTCTTCAATTAGACATTCAATTGCAATATGCTCGGAGGCTCTCTTAGCCACCCACTTAAGAAAGTATTTCGCCAAGTTTCAAGCTTGTGTGTACAGAAATATCGGAGATTCTCTTGTTTACATACATACGCACACACACACATACATACATACATACATACATACATACATACATACATACATACATACATACATACATACATACATACATACATACGCACATACGGACCTTCGCGCCCAATGCACGTTCAGCAGCGAAGTTAGCGTAACTAGACATGGCGTAATTTTTATCTTGTTACTTCAGTTGTTAGAGGTGCCTGACCGCCTTGGTCATGATGGACATGCTATTAAATTCGCCCCACGGCGACCCGTCCTAAAAAGTCCCTTATATAAATAGAAAGGACTTATGAACAGGCATGGAACCTCATGATATTCTATGCCTCTTGCAATGGGGTGGTAGTCAGTGTTTCTCGGCAGTGAGGGTATTAATCCTCTTTTGTCTCTAGCTAGAAATAATTCGCAGTCATTTTGATTATGAAAAACATTCTTTTGAGTATGAACAACATTTCTCTTTTACACACACACACACACACAACACACACACACACACACACACACACACACACACACACACACACACACACACACACACACACACACACACACACACACACACACACACACACACACACACTGTTATAAATGACATCCCCGGTTCAGGACCATTAATTTTAAGGTTGGCGAGGCTAACGTTTGATTGATCACAATAGCTATTATCATAATCAGACCTGTATTCTGTAGTCCATCCCGGAAGGCAGACGTTGGTCCCCGGCACCATGATGGTCGTTGCATGCTGGGATCGGCACACGGCACATACGGGGTCTTTCTGGGAGTGCGTGTCCTCAGTTTCGTACTCGCCTCCGTACAGCAAAGCGTAGTAGGTCGGTACCAGGTGATCGCTGAACACAGGCGACATGGACAGACACAGGTAGTTGCTCGCTGCTCCGCTGTGTTCCTCGTAAGAACCGCCAACAACGCCCGAATAGACGAGATCAGTAGAGTTTGGACATGCTGAGTCTCCCCAGCGGATGTACACAGAACCCTGCCGTATGTTCAAATCTTTTAGAGCCTGCACCTCGGCACTCACCTCCGTCAACCGCTGAGCCAACTGGGACACCACAGGTTCTAGCGGTCCTGCGTCATCGGATCGTGTGGACACCTCCTTAACAGCTGTTTTGGATTTCCTTGACTGAAGAGGTTCTCTAGGGGCAAGAAGGAGGGACCGTGTTTTGTATGGTGATGCTTTCTGTAGCCCTAGCCTTTCGTTTAAAACGACCACGACAGATTTTAGTTTCACTATTTCCAAATTACTCTTTGAAATTCTTTCTTTCAATTCTCTGTTCTCAGACTGAAGGAGTTGCTGTTCGGACTGTAGTTTTTGAGTTGCTGCAGTGAGGGTCGAGACAGAGTCTTTCAGTTTACTGTTTTCAGTCCTCAAAAGGTCTACACTGTCAAACAGTTGTTTTTCGCCTTCCAAAAGCTGCAGACGGCTGTCAAATTGTTCTAGACGACTGGTCAGCAATGGCTCACAATCAGGATATTTTAAACCAGCATGAGAAACTTGCTGCGTTTCTGCTGTCACGGAACTTGCTTGGACCACAAGAAATATCAGTAATACCACGTCTGCCATGGTTCTTTCTCTATCGTCACTGTCTGACATTTAAGGCACAAAAGACGCGTTCATAAAACCGCTATGTTATACCGACCCCTGAAAACATTAATTCACTGGGCACCCAGTAAGCAAAAGGTCTTCGGGCCGACGTCGGCCGCAGTGGTCTAGCGCACGGCTGTGCGAGGGCCACTGCGGCCGATGTCGGCCCGAGAATCATATGCTCACTGGGCTATTCTTATCTGTACGTGCTCTGTGTCGGTTGAAAAGGATAAGATTTTCTAGGACTATAATTTAGACAGGTCAGGTAAATTAGGTCACAAACTGAGCCCCTTGATAGCAAAGAAAGACGGTAGGTTGCACCCCTGTATAGTAAGAACTAAAGAGACCGTTTTGCTGGATCATGAGAATCTATTCCTCTTGCAGTTGTCTTGCAATTTTCTCGGCACTGCACGGGTTAATGCGAAAATAGTTCTGTGTATGCGTAAGCGTAAGAATGGAACAACATTTATTTATTTATTTATTTATCATTATTATTTTAATTTCGAGGGGGGGGGGGGGGGGGGGAGGGGGGGGGGCGATTCTCCTTGAGGGAAGGTACATATAACACGTATACTGACGAGCAAAAGAGTGCCACCTTTTTTTGGAATCATTGGAAAGTGTTTCCGATGATTCCCAAAATGTCCCGTTTATTTTGCTAGTCGGTATACGTTTGTTTCCAACCAGTTCTGACGGACCGAAGACATATACTGGCGCACTATCTTGAGTTTGGCCAAAGACGTTTTGTTTACGTTTACACACCTGACCAAACCTATTGTACATTTTTGGCTCACGTGCGAAGCAAAAGTGAGTATGTTTTGGGCCAATGGTCGTCCGTCCGGCGTCCGTCCACCGTCGTCCGTGGTAAACTTTAACGTTGGCATTTTCTCGGAGAATATTCAAGCCACAGTCTTCAAACTTGGCCCAGGGATACTTTTTGGCAAGACTTTTCTAAACATACCAATTTGAGTGACCTCTCACAAAGGTCAAGGATCACAAGAGCTCAGGAAATAGGTGAAAAATAGCCATATTTGGCCAAAAGATGTTTTTTTTTTCTCAAATACTGTTCACAACTTCAAACATAAACTTGCTACAGAGATACCTGATGGCAAGACCTTTCTATGTATACTAATTTGGTTGATCCCTCGGAGAGGTCAAGGGTCACAAGGGCCCAGGAAATAGGTCCGAAATAGCCATATTTTGACAAAAGATGTTTTTTCTCAAATACTATTCACAACTTTAAAACCCAAACTTGCTACAGACATACATGATGGGAAGACCTTTCTATGCACACTGATTTGGTTGATCCCTCAGAAAGGTCAAGGGTCACGAGAGCTCAGGAAATCGGTAAAAAAATAGCCATATTTTGACAAAAGATGTTTTTTTTCTCAAATAATATTCACAACTTCAAAGCCAAATTTGGTACAGAGATACCTGATGGTAAGATCTATCTATGCATACTAATTTGGATGACCCCTCGGAAAGGTCGTGGGTCACAAGAGGCTGGCAAATGTGTGTAAAATGCCTATTTTTGATAAAATTGTAGGTATTATCAAAATATTTGCTAATTTTCAACCAACTTTGTCACAAAGATAGCTGATGATAAGAACTTCCTATGCTTACTAATTTAGTCAACTCATCACAAAGGTCAAGGGTCACGGGAGGTTGATAGATGTGTGAAAAAAGCTTACATTTTCGGAAAACATGGATTTTGCTGCTGCAGAAGCCAGCCCTTGTCACAAAGGTCACACACAATTATGTAAATCGGTCATACACGTGAACCATAATGGCTTTGCCTTTCTTGTCTTTGACTGTCTGTCCCATCTGAAGTGAAACAGTGAGTCGTTGTATTGGTTGTGCGATTAGAACGCGCGCACGCACGAACACACAAACGCACTCGCGCACGTACACACACACACATACATACATACGCGCACACACATACACACATGCGCACACGGCACTCACGTACATAAGCACGCACACATACACACAAACACGCATGAACGCACGCGCGCAAGCAGCCACACACGTAGGCACGAACGCACGCACACACACACACACACACACACACACACACACACACACACACACACCGCCACGCACGCGCGCGCGCACAAGAATCACTGAATGAAAAGATAGGGTCACACTTCTACAATTTTACATTTTTATGCTGGAAGAGGATATCAACTTTCTTTAAATTTCAGAAGCTGATAGTGATACAGGCAGAGGATGGATATAGCAACCACAGGCAGAAGCTGACTCAAAGGAATGCTTTTAAAGTTACCTTACCTCTCCACCGCTGTATGAGGTAAAAATCACAGTTTATCTCTCAAATGTATGAAGTACGGTGAATTTAAATCATTATTGTCATCTTTTCACCTGTACGTTTTGGCAACCTCTAAACTATAGATGCTTAGCAAGGGTCATAAGTCTACTGCAACGGTCATTTACTTACCTTTGGGCTGCTCTTAACTGACGGCAATACCTTTTGCGAAAATTACGCGTTTTTGGTGGAAAATTTCGCGTTTTATTTTCCGCCGAATGGTATCCGCTGTATGTAGCCGTCAAAGGCAGGGCAAGATTTGCGGACACCTCCCCCCCCCCCTCCCCCCACGTCCGTTTGGAATTACGCCCCGCGGACACCCCCCCTCCCCCCCCCCCACCCTTCCTCCCCTCCTCCATCCATTTGGAATTACCTCCCGCCACGGCCCCCCCCCCCCACCACCACCACCACCCTACCGATTTTGATAGTTCGGCGGGTGGTGAGAAGGTGCGTGAGGTAGTCGCTTGGCGCGCCTATACCCTGCCCCCACCCCCACCCCAAACCCCTCCCGCTTTTTTTAATTTTTCGGCCAATGGGAAGCAAGATCTCGCATCCGAAGGCCTTTTTTTTGCCAGGTCCCAAACAAAAAGTTGGGTAAGGAGTAGGTAAGAAACGGCACCAGTAGCCTAACGGTGCAGAACTGTGCATCATAAACTACTGCTATGGTGCGCTTTGTATATCGTCTATTCTAACTCATTACACCCTGAGGATGAAACTGTGTTTTCTTAGATATCCGTTTAGGTTCACATCACAGTTCTGAAGACAGATCGACCGTGATAGTTCAAGGGTGGTGTCAGAATAGCTTGGCGCCTACAGGCGCCAAGCTATTCTGACACCACGCTTGAACTATCATGGTCGATCCAGACCGATCCATATCCTGACGTAGCATGCCATGGCTATATGGGCTAATCGCAGCCGAAAGTCTTCTGTTAAATATAACAGACTTCGTAATTTATTCGAGACTGGGTCACCAGCAGTGAAAGGGAAACAACTTCTGACATTCACAATTCACATAAACATAAAGCTCTTGGGTGCTGTTTCACTGGCATTTCCATGCGAGTGAGTGAGCTTAGTCCTGCGCCAGTCACTAATAAGCAAGGTGCTCCGCTATAGCTGAGCACCTTGCTTAGAGGCTGGCACTGGACTAAACTGATTTTTTGTTCAACGGTAGTGCTTAATTAGCTTGTTACTTCTTCAGGCGCCAAGTTAGTCAAGAATTACCTTTGAACTAGCGAGTCTGCATTCCACGGTAGACGGGCTAAATTAAGATATGTGTTTAATATAATAATAATAATAATAATAATAATAATAATACAATGTAATAATCGAGATACATTGTATAATATGTATATAATATATAATAATATATAATATAATATAATATAACATAATATAATATAATATAATATAAGGAAGGTTACAAAGTAAAGTAGATAATAGCACTGTCAGGGGAGAGAAGTGTGCATGATCGACCAGTGATCATAGATCTACTGTGGCCAAAGCACAAAAAAAAAAAAAAAAAAAAAAAAAAAAAAAAAAAAAAAGATAGGAAAGAGAGGGGGCGCTAAAAAAGTGACTGAAAGCAATGCATATGGAAGCCCCCCCGAAGGGGGGCGTATCACATATCCCACTGTTCCAGCCACTCAGTGCATGGAAATTTAAATCTAGGTCCCCCCAAGGGGGGTCCAGATATTTAGCCGGTGTGGACAGCTGTTTCGGTCTTGGCGACCTCTTCAGCACACCATCGGCGATACTGGAGGAGGCAGGAATTTCTGCCTACCTGCAAAGACAACCACATTTTACTGTGGTGTCTGCAGGGGCATACATTCCATGCCACCACCTAGAGCTAAATTTCCATGCACCCTAAAAGAGGACCTACCAAAAGGGGGGAAGGGGTTGCAGTCGATATTGTAGTAGTAAATGAAAAGAAAAGGAGAGACTGCCAGTGCTAATATTTTAGGAAGGTTACAAAGGTTACAAGGTTATTTTGGTAGGTTCTCTTTTAGGGTGCATGGAAATTTAGCTCTAGGTGGTGGCATGGAATGTATGCCCCTGCAGACACCACAGTAAAATGTGGTTGTCTTTGCAGGTAGGCAGAAATTCCTGCCTCCTCCAGTATCGCCGATGGTGTGCTGAAGAGGTCGCCAAGACCGAAACAGCTGTCCACACCGGCTAAATATCTGGACCCCCCTTGGGGGGACCTAGATTTAAATTTCCATGCACTGAGTGGCTGGAACAGTGGGATATGTGATACGCCCCCCTTCGTGGGGGCTTCCATATGCATTGCTTTCAGTCACTTTTTTAGCGCCCCCTCTTTTTTCTATCTCTTTTTTTTTGTGTGTGTGCTTTGGCCACAGTAGATCTATGATTACTGGTCGATCATGCACACTTCTCTCCCCTGACAGTGCTATTATCTACTTTACTTTGTAACCTTCCTAAAATATTAGCACTGGCAGTCTCCCCTTTTCTTTTCATTTAATATAATATAAGTAATATATAATGATATGAAGATAATAATAGTAATAATAAAAACAACAACAACAAAATGAAAATAAAGTCATAAGACGCTTTTTTTCTAAAGCTAGCTCTCATCAGAAACACAAGTGAGGAATTTCGATTGGAAAGGCTGGAAAACGTCGGACTGAACTCCGTCCTGTGCGTCGCTCAAGGATACTAAAGTGCCAGATTAGCTTGGCTCCTGGACTAGTGAAAACCCCTCAATGCAATCAAGCTCCAACGTCGAGCAAACGACAGTAAATGCGCTTTGTAGCAGCTGGCGTCAGAGTTAACCCACTTAACCCCACGGCCACAATTTAAGAAAAATTTTCAGGTGCTACCCAACGACTAGGTACGCGGTGCAGGAGATGGGTTTACCATGATAATTCAAGGGTAGTGGCAGATTAGCTTGACGCCGACAGGCGCCAAGTTAATCTGGCACTACCCTTGAATTATCATCGTCGACCCATCTCCTGCTGTAGTGCGTCAGGGCTGAATGGGTTAAGCTAATTACGTCGTACTTGACTGGTACGTGCACGTCGTAATCCAAAAGACAGTGCGTGTTTACGTAACGCGAAGCATTATCGCGGTACCCTCGAGTGAACCCTAGCGCATCGGGTACAAGCTCAATGAGCTCGTACTGTGCGCGCGAGGGTTCACTCATAGAAACCGTCATATCCTACTGAGCTTGCACTCATCTTGTTTTATTCGAAGAAATCAAACTATCGAACAACATAAATAAATTTATACGCACGTGACGGGCGCCTTTGGTCGCTGTGCAGATTTGCACATAACGTTTACTAACGCAAGGCGCCCTACACCAATAAGCTGAGAACGTGTCGTATAGCGCCGGCAACGCTATGCGACACTTCCGCAGCTATTGATAAGGGGCGCCTTGAATAAGTTAACACATTCGACACGTGCTGCATTCAGACACGTGGCTGTGTGGAAACGATTTTGTTTAAAAAAAACAAATAAAAAAAACCCCGTTATTTCGAGCATACGGCACATGTTACGATTTTGGCGTTGACGTAAGGGTCGCAGGGGAGACTACCACACTGCGTCAAGGTATAGAACAGCGTCTTGCCGTTTTTATCCGTGCTGCCAGCGTCCCGGCTCTCAAGGCTGGAGTCCACGCAGATAAACTCCGACCCCCCCCCCCCCCCCCCCACCTCCCACGTGGCCGTCATACCCTGCCATAAGGTAGCCGCTGTATTTGGTGGTCCACCCAGGAAAGCAGGCGTTTGTGCCGGGAACCGGCCATAATGGTCGTGGAACGCTGGGGTCGGGGTCTTCCTGCGCGTGAGAGTCGGTAAGTTTCGTACTTGGCGCCCCATAGTGTAGCGTGCACGGCAGGAGACACGTCATGGTCGCTGAAGACAGGTGACAAGGAGAGACACAGGTAGTTGGTGTCCGCGCCATAATGCTGGAAGTAAGACCCGCCGATTAGACCCGAATACACGAGCTGTAGAGTTGGAGCAAGCTGAACCTCCCCAGTGTACATAGACGGAGTTGCCGGTTTCATGGCTGGTGTATTGTCCTGTGTTCAAGGCGTCTACTTCAGCAGTCAGCTCTGTCAATTTCTGAGCCATCAGAGTGATCACTGGTCCTAATGGATTATCAGATCTTAGTGTTCACGTCACGTCTAAATGAGCGTCATCAGATTGTGTGTATACATCACGCGCCTTTTTGAGCCAGAAGAGCTTCAGAAGACTTTTTACCCTGGAGAAAAGGTCTTTTAAGACTCACTTTAGACTGGTGATTTTGACCAATTTTCAGTCCAAGGTACCACACGACCTGAAGATTGTTGGCAGTCAGAACAGACACTTGGCCTTTCAGTACGTCGTTTTTGGACATCAACACAGAACTCTCAGCCGACAGAATGTCCACACTGTCTTGTAGTTGTCGTTTCTCGTCCTCCAAAAGCAGGAGACGTCGATCTTGTTCAAGCAACAGTCTCCACTCGTTCAAGTCGTTCACCCGCATACGAATTCCGGCCATAATTGGTGGACCCATGAGATTGTGGGTACACGTTCGACAGTTTCCCAAACATATAGGACTTCGAAACTGCCGAACCTGTACCCAAACGTACACGTAAAAAATAAAAGCGCTCGAGAGCAAAGGTTTTATAGTGTCTCCTGCCTGTCCTGACGTCTGTGTTGTGGTCAGAATGTCAACACTAACACTAAGGAACTTTGTAACGCTCCTCAGAGAGTGAGAATGGTACACGTGGTGTGTGTGTGTGTGTGTGTGTGTGTGTGTGTGTGTGTGTGTGTGTGTGTGTGTGTGTGTATGTGTGTGTGTGTGTGTGTGTGTGTGTGTGTGTGTGTGTGTGTGTGTGTGTGTTTATCTTTATGATCATGTCGAGATTACGTCAGCTGTGTTAGATAAACCATCTTTAAAGCGACCCGAGGTGGAGTTTGAAAATTTGTTGACACAGTGGGCTCTCAGTGTTGTCTTGCCTCAAAAAAAGGTTTCTATCATTCTTGTGACAGTCCGTGCACGCAGGCACACGCAGCGGAGGTTTTCTACTGCCCCTGGTGCGAGTTGGTGGAACTATCATGCGTTCAAAAGAGAACCCTGTTACGTTTGCGAAAGACGAGCGCCTGTCCTATCATCGCAAACCCGTTAAGTGCCAAGACATTTTGCGGGGGCTCATGAAGTTCTATGCCTCTTGCTGACACCGCTTTGAATCCTTGTTCCCGGGACAGCTATGGCTTTGTGTGTGTGTTAAATTGCAGAAACACAGTCTGCGACAACTGGTACTGTACGGGTTAATGTTTGGTGCCTTACATAGACATAAACTTAAGTGATCTGCTCAATGGCAGGATTTGGTTGCTTTAATTCGCCAATGCAACGGGTCTTCAAAGCTGTCTTGCCTCTGTTAAGACTTTCCCTACCCGGGGGAGCTGGGTGACTCGGTGGTAGAGCGTTGGACTTTCGTCCGAAAGGTCGTGGGCCGGTTCGAACCCAGCTGGGGTCAAAATTTGTACAGACCTCTTTTCGGTGTCTTTGAAATAACGTTCTTGGTGGACAAAAGACGTTAAGCCCTAAACGTCTAACGTTTCTTTCCCTAACCTTCTTTTCACAATTCATGTGAGTAGGCAGACGTATTAGAGGTTTCCCATGCCCTTCGAGCGTAACGGAAGGAACTCTCTCGCGTACAAAGGAGAAGGAGGGCAGAAAAGTCTTTGATGTTACGACACTCGAACCACATAATTTTAATCTAGCCCTTTTGTAATAGTGTCAGAAATGCAAAGCTTCAATACATCTCATGAATGAACTCATTCAGCACCGACACACCACAGCAATTTTAATCTAGCCCTTTTGTAATAGTGTCAGAAATGCAAAGCTTCAATACATCTCATGAATGAACTCATTCAGCACCGACACACCACAGCAAGATATAGATTGACCATGATAGTTCAAGGGTGGTGCCAGGATAGCTTGGCGCCCATAGGCGCCAAGCTATCCTGGCACCACCCTTGAACTGTCATGGTAGATATGTCTTGTTAATTGTGGTGCAGTCCTCGGAGGACAACTCCAAATATTAACTAATGTGGGTATTTTGTACCTGGGACACAATAGGTTAATGAACCGACAAACCCTTTCAAAGAAAGAAACACGCTTAGAGAGACAACTACAGCACACATTGTATTGTTATTGTCCTTTCTAAGCGTGTTTCTTTCTTGGAGGGATTTTCTTCGTATGTTACATGCGTGGCAGTCACCAATTTGTTCTTGATTTCGTAAGATAATGATAATATACGCCTCTTGTCAAATAAAGCTGGCTTGATCAGTGAATCTACCGAATGTTTGAAGTCCGTGAACTTGTTAACCTAGTTCTGATTTAACGACAACCCTTATTAACATGGTCGGACAAACCAATATTAACCCGTTTAGTGCCATCTGAAGCAGACTATTTCTGCAATCTCCTTTCATTCAACACACACACACACACACACACACACACACACACACACACACACACACACACACACACACACACACAGCTAGCTGTCCTAGACACATGGGTAGACCTACAAAGTATGTGTCAGCAAGAGGCATAGATCCTATACATCTTGCTGTTGTTTTCAATGTTTTTCGTCACTGAACGGGATAAGGACAACCCCTATTAACATGGTCTCACAAACCATCATTAAAACGGGCAATAACTTGTATGAGAATTTCTCAAAGGGCCGACAAATATGTCGTCACGTGTACGTCATTAACTTGCAAAATGTTTTACTTCTGCGTTTGATGTCTTTGATGTCCGGGTCAAGACCTCAGCCGAACGCAAGCTGTACACAACGAAGTGGGCCGGGTAGCAGACTGTCCTAAAAATAGTTCACATCGTGCTGGAAATGGGAGGGTCAGAATAAAGCAACAGCTATTCAACTAATTTATTTATTTTTTAACAGCAACAACAGGACCTTCCCCCGTCCCCCGCCCCATCCCCTTCCTACTCAACCCTCCCCACCTCCCCCCTACCCTACCCTCCCTCAACCACCCTTACCCCCAGCCCCCCACGCCCACCCACCCCCCCCCCCAAAAAAAAAAAAAAAAAAAAAAAAGAAAAAAGAAAAAAGAAAAAAAAAGAACAAACAAACAAACAAACAGAAAATGACACACACACACACACACACACACACACACACACACACACACACACACACACACACACACACACACACACACACACAAATACTAGTAAACTTTAGATAGAACAAATCTCCAAGGAACCCAGTTTTCTTGCCGTTATATCCGAAGTTTGTTATAAGCGAAGTAACTGACATAAAAGAACTTCTGTCCGGACCACTGAAAAAGGTTTGTCATATCCAACTTTTGTTATATTCGACCTTGTCATTTAATTCATTCTACCCCAACACCGAAATCCGCAAATTTTGCCGTTGTCCTCTGAAGACTGCACTCTAGTGCAGGACACAGATCGACCATGATAGTTCAAGGGTGATGCCAGAATAGCTTGGCGCCCATAGGCGCCAAGCTATTCTGGCATCACCCTTGAACTATCATGGTCGATCCTTATCTTGCTGTGGTGTGTCTGGGGTAGAATGAGTTAAAGCGAAATAGACCGTGCTAGGTTAGTGCGTAATGGCCGTGCGGCTAAAATACAACAACAAAAAAAAAGAGAACGTTTCACTTGAGAAGGTGCCAATGAGCTCGATCACTTCCGGCCGACGCCGGCCGCAGTTGGCCCGCGCACAGCTGTGCGCGGACCAACTGCGGCCGGCGTCGGCATAAAGGCCTTTCGTTCACTCGGGTGCCGAGGGTTCAGGTAGAAGCGCTTTGTATTGTGCAGATTCGCAACTTTGGAAAGCGCTTTTGGCTGTGAATAAAATGCGCAGTGTTATTATCATTATTAATACTTAACGAAAGCAGGTCGCACGTATTCGGCATAACCCAATGCACAAAAGGCCATCTGGCTGACGTCGGTCGCCGTTGGCCCGCGCACAGCCGTGCGTGGACCAATGGGGGGCCGACGTCGGCCAAATGGCATTTGCGCACTTTGAGGCAGTTTGTATGGAACAAATCGTCACTTTAGTGTGTCGTGGTTGGAATGCGTTAAGCTTCGGCTTGTGTACTGCAGTAGCTTGTTCAATCTTATTTCGTCTTCAAAGGTCACAGATCCTCATGGGCCCACGAGAATATACGCCTATTGCAACTGATCAGAATCTGCCCCATTCATCTTACATTAGCCCTTTTAGCCTCGAGTCCATACAGCAGGAGATGGATTGACCATGATAATTCAAGGGTAGTGCCAGATTAACTTGGCGACTGAAGTCGCCAAGTTAATCTGGCACTACCCTTGAATTATTATGGTCAATCCATCTCCTGCAACTGGTACATAGTCGTTAGGCAACACCTCCAAAATTTGAGAAATGGGACCTTGCGGCTAGAAGGGTTAGGGGACTCGGGTGAAATTATGTTGAAATGACACGGAGGCTTCTGAATGTATATGTCCCCCCGCCCGGGTGTGCTCTGGGGGACTTGGGTAGGGTATACAACGTTTCAGTTCTCAGGGTCACCCTGGCCGGCCCCGCAGGGTGGGTTTCTATTTTCTTTTTACCTGGGGCGCATGTTTCTGTCCATTCACCTCTATACTAATATATATTTCCTTTTTTTAAACTCTCCCTACTCTCTGCCTTTCCTGTATCCCTTGATACTGGATGTGTGGTGTGTATTGCTAAATGGCCTGCTGCACTTAACTCCTTCTACCCCAGACACACCACAGCAAGATAAGGATCGACCATGATAGTTCAAGGGTGATGCCAGAATAGCTTGGCGCCTATAGGCGCCAAGCTATTCTGGCATCACCCTTGAACTATCATGGTCGACCTGTGTCCTGCACTGCAAAGCAGTCTTCAGAGGACAACGGCAAAATTTAAAGATTTCGGTGATGGGGTAGAGTGTTAGTCCCCGATCACTCTTAGTGCCAGAGGGACATTAAAATGAAGAAGATGATGAAGGGTAGAGTGAGTTAAGAGATGATGAGTTATTTGTTTGCAGTTTTTAAATATCATTTCCCTGTACATATTTTATATTTGATAATGATTGCATACTCTGCTTTGTAAACTAGGTAAGATACATTAGCATGAATGTGCGGCGTCCCTAGCATGTCTTAGGTTTATTTAGCGTATTAGACCCACAGGCACGGGATGATCACTTCAGTAGCTCGCTTGAGCTTGCCCTTAGCACCACGTGAATGTTGTGTTTACGTACAGTGTGTGAGTGAATGCGTGTGATTTCACGTGGGCGTGCTTGTTGGGTTCAGTTCGCGGCTACATTCTGCGCATTGAGTTATATTATAAATATGAGAAATGCGCCATATAAATACCATGTAATAATAATAATAATGATCGTAGCGTCATTGCTCCTAGCACGGGCACGGGCAGTAGCATATATAGCATAATATACTACTACTACTCATTTGTAGGAGCAAATGACCCACGTACTGAAAATGTTTTGTTACTGTCGGGACGTTAACTCATTCGAGACCTGCCGCCTTCGGAAACGCGGCGTTTTAAGCCGCGTATCCGGAGGCGGCACGTCTCGAATGAGTAAAGCAATGTACAACTAACCAACTCCTGAGTTCATGTACGCGCGCGTCTGATGGAGTGTAATCGCATATTCCGTATTCAAGCTAACAACAGCACCTCTGCACCAGAACGTTTTCGTGGATAATCGAATCTATGATGATGGAATCTACGATATTCTTGGCGAACAAATTCTGGAGGGGTTCTCGCGATATGTTAAACTGACACAGAGGCTCATGCGATCTTACACCGTCTACTGGTATATACGGGTATTCAAGCAACACATATATCTTTGCTCTACAAGTGTAAAATGTGTCTTCATGGTTTATCGAATAACAGGCACTGGACTGCAAACCCGTACTTTTCCTATATCACGCCTTGTGTGTATACCTTCTCTAGACGGTATGCGCACGATGCGTGATATAGGAAAGTTACGAGCTTGCAGTCGAGTGCCCGTGATCGGATCTATGGCTTCATAATCGAACAAATCTTGAGGGCCACGAAATTATGTTCGAATGACACAGTAGCCACTATTCAAATCCTGATAGCTTATTGATAAATGACTGACGTGACTCGTCTGCTCCGTCCAATACATTACATTTTTACGACAGTGAAAGTACGTACATTAAATATTTACGACAATGTAAGTACGTAATTCGGCACCCCACAGCGTGTGTGCAAGGAGTTAACCCGTTGGCTGACGGTAGCACTTTTATCGAGTCTTGAATCACCTGTAGGAATCACCACGACAAAAAGTCCTGTCGACAGCTAAAGTGTTAAAAAGCAAGATTGTGCGTTTTGTGGGGTGAAAGGGATATGTTTTCTCAATTGAACATTTTTCACAAGATTACTGACAAGAGATATAATCGTTGATGAATGTATTGGAGGTTATAGGTGCAATACTCCTCCTTGTGTTATTACATTTATTATATTTATCAACATAAGCATTCAGATACATCACATAGACCGACATGATAGCCCAAGGGTAGTGCCAGAATAGCGTGGAAGAACCCAACGGGGAAAGAAACATGCTTAGAAAAGACAGTTTTAACAAAATTGTATTCATATTTCGGGTAAATACCCTTCTTCAAAATCGACAAACAAACAAGTATGGAGATCAATCGCTACTTATCGCAGAAGGAATGTGGTCACTCTGGATTGCAGAATAGCTTGGTGCCTCAGTTTGTTTAAGTTATGATAAGCTGACTGACTAGCTGATTAACTGACTTACTCATTGGAGACGTGCCGAATACCGATACGCGGCGATTCGCCGCGTATCGGTATTCGGCACGTCTCCAATGAGTTAATGATTGACTAGCCCACAGATGGTATAGCTGACTCTCCGACCGGCTGAAAGACTTGCAGACATACTGAGACTTACAACTGTTCAAAGGGACCGGAAGCCAACACAAAATAAAGATTCATTTTGAAGTCTAGAACAACAGAATCAGCTATCAGAAAGAGGTTTTGGCATCGGAGCAGTAATAAATTGGAGAAGAAAAAAAACCCCACACATAAACAATTGTGGCGTCATTTCTACCATTCTGTACTATATCGTAGTATTGGTAATGGTAGAATGTCACAAACTGGCCAAACTACTGCTCCGATATCATTCTGCTGGCCGATTCTGTTGTGCTAGATTACAAAATATACGTTCCCATTAAACGGGCGAAATATGCACAACAGAGATACGGATAAATTATGTTGACTGATCAATAGACGACTGACTGAATGCATAGACTGACTAACCGACCGACTGAGAGGCCTTTTACTGACTGACTGATTTACTGACTGACTGAGAGGAATATTACTGACTGACTGACTGATTGACTGACTGGCTGACTGACTGAGACTCTCAGAGCAATATTACTGATTGACTGATTGACTGATATTCTTTTACTGACTGACTGACTGACTGAGAGTATTTTGACTGACTGACCGACTGACTGATTGACTGACTTAGTTTCAGACGTATTTCTTTCTGACTTTGCTGACCGAAAACCTATTAAAATATGTATAACATTTCTTTTAGATGTGCTCTATTGCCGTCCTTTCCTATGCCAGTCAAAGCATCGCGTGTCACTGCTAAAGCTGTCATGCACTTTAAAAGCGATTGATCACCAATGCATAATTTATCTGTGCTGGTCTGTGATTTTGGACCTTACGGCTGTAAGCCGTAACGTCCAAATCACCAGCCAGCACAGATGATATCATTCGATCATGTGCATTCAGTCAAAGTGACAAGTATTGTGGCAAAAACACGCAAAGCGTCCAAATGCGTATACAGTGACCTCATAGCCGGGTACGTCAGTTAATCGTTTTGGAGTTGTCATACAACGCGTGTGAAGATCCCACTGTCATTCATTCCATCTAGGAAATTGTCTGAGCGGTCATATTTCACTATTGAACAATTCGTACTATGGTAATTCATGGACTTGTTCTCCTCTGGGGCGGTCCGTGGCGCAGTGGTTAAGGCGCCTGCCACCAATGCTAAAGGTGCGAGGTTCGATTACGGGTTCCGGCGTCGGATTTTTTTCCTCTAGTAAGTGTCACCGTTAATTCGGGCGGACCGTCGGGGGTTCTTTCTCCGGGTACTCCGGCTCTTCCTCCCCCCACGACTTTGGTATCAGTTTCAGCCCACTTTATCAAATTTCAAATACAAACGATTTCGAATTTCCAAAAACTACAGTAGCTCGCTTGAGCTTGCCCTTAGCACCACGTGAATGTTCTGTGTTTATGTACAGTGTGTGAGTGAATGCGTGTGGTTCACGTGAGCGTGCTTGTTGGGTTCAGTTCGCGGCGGCGCTTTGAGCCGATTTTCAATTGGGATAAAGCGCCTATTTAATGCGCTTATTATTATTATTATTATTAAGTGTCACCGTTAATTCGGGCGGACCGTCGGGGGTTCTTTCTCCGGGTACTCCGGTTCTTCCACCCCCCACCCCCCACCCCCCACCTCCCACCCCCCACACTTTGGTACCGGTTTCAGGCCACTTTACAAATTTAAAATACAAGCGATCAAAAATCTCTGTAACTTCAGTAGCTGAACTGGCCCTTCGTCTGTCTTGTGTTTGTCTTAAATGGCGTAAATCCGTGTCTGTTACGTGAGTGTGCGTGTTGGGTTTCAGTTCGCGGCGCTTTGAGTCGATTCGCCCAAAAATTGAGAAAAAGCGCCTATATAATAACGGTATTATTATTATTATTATTATTATTATTATTATTATTATTATTATTATTATTATTATTATTAACTCGTGTACGTGCAAAGGAGAAGAAGAGCAGATCGGTCTTTTATTCTGTGACATTTGAGCTTTATGATTTTAAGTCATCTCTGTAGCATTATCGTAAGACATGTAAAGAAGATACTGCCAACTTTTCACCTTTTATTGCCTGGAACAGGTCCCTTCAATAATTCCATGTAACTCATTCAGCCCGACGGCCGTATTTCCCAAATTTTGGAGGCGTCATCTAATGACTATGCACCTGTTGCAGGAGATGGATCGACCATGATAATTCAAGGGTAGTGCCAGATTAGCTTGGCGCCGAGAGGCGCCAAGGTAATCTGGCACTACCCTTGAATTATCATGGTCGATCCATCTCCTGCTGTAGTGCGTCGGAGCTGAATGGGTTGATAAAAATCCGAGTGGTGGAAACTCGATTTTTGAAATTTAAAAAAACTTACTCTCATAATTCTATGAAATTAGAGCGGTCATGCTCTGCCCCATGCAAACCCCCGATGTCATTCCATTATGAAGATCGGAGCGGTTAGATATCTCTCGATGAAAGCCGAGCTTTTTGACTCAGAATGTGTGTGTGTGTGTGGGGGGGGGGGGGGGAGGTGGGAGAGTGACGGGGTGGAGGTAGAGGGGTGGGGGTGGGAGGGAGGGGGTGAGGGGGGTGGCACAAAGTGTATCCACCTTATTATGCTTTTCAGCAGTGATACGTCGAGACTGAAAACCTCGCCGTCCTTGCGTGAGGTATGACTATTCTTGAATGATTCACTGTTATTCGTCTATGTCGTGGTCTGTTGCCTTGCTGAATATTCAATGACTAGTATACTGGCGAGCAAAAGTAATGCGACGTTTATGGAATCATCGGAAACACTTAAGTGTTTCCGATGATTCCAAAAATGTCCCATTTCTTTTGGTCGTCAGAGTATTTTTTCCTATAACCCTTGCATTTGACAGCCGACAACTCTCACAGCTTTGAAGTGAATTTGTAATAGCTGATCATAATACCGTATCACCTGAACATTGGAGCAGAGGTGCGTGTAGGTGGCTGAAATTCATAAGCGGAGTTTACAAAACACACTGCGAAGGTTTTGTAGGGATTACGTTAGCTGTAAAAATACTGAAAAATAAAAGGCAGTTGCGGATTTTTTTTCTTCTAAATCCATTTAATTAGTAAGCGGTTTCTAAAGGGATAAAGTCGTCTGGGAAGAAATGTAATGGATATTGATTTTCTAAATCCATGAAATCAGGCATAAAGCGATCTTTTTGCGCTAGGAGTGATATCAACGAAACTCGTGGAGAAGGAAGTACAAGCTGTGTGATATAAAACATGCAATTTAATTATGTACGGTGTATCGACAATTTTTGAGTTGTGACGAAAGGCCTTTTTTCTTTACAAAGGAAGAAAAATCTGTGGTGCTTTTTAAAAAATTATTTATTTTATTTTATTTATTATATTTTATTGTATTAAAAAATATGAATTTACGCCTTTTCTACTGACGATACCGTTTGGGGGAAAAGACGCGTAGTTATTAGCGGTCAAGGGGCTAAACTCATTCGCGGTCAGCCGCTTCCGGATGCGCGGCTTATGCCGCGCATCCGGATGCGGCTGGCCGCGAATGAGTTACTGATATGATTAGTGTCGTATGTTTTGTGTCTAGGGTTTGATTAGGGCCTGGGTTAACAACAAATACCAAACACGAAGAATCAGTTTATCATAAAACTGATTGAAAATTTCCAGCTGAATCTGGTGTGAGACATCACAGGACATCATGAAGCGGCCATCTTGTGCGTAAAGCTACCTGTCATAAATCAATTCGACTGTTCTGAAACGAACCAATTTCGGGCTGCAGCAGAATTAGTTTTTCGTACAGGCGAGATCACATCATGTACTGACTGCTTTTTCCGTGTCTCTGATATCTCCTTTCTGGTGGTAAAAGACATTAAAAAGGAGAATTCTATTTCCTCGCAAAATCATGGATACACTTTGGAGTGCAGTGTGTGTGTTCTCGTTGTTGGGATTGCCAAGTTTTGCGGTAAGCATCTCGTGTTGTTAATGGTTAATTAATTTTTTTAACCCTTTTGGTGTCGGTAGCAGTTTTAGTCGCGATGATTCCTGCAGGTTGTCAGGCTGTTATTCCTGCAGGAATCGTCGCGACTAAAACCGTTACCGACACCCAAAGGATGTTTTGGAAGGGATTTCTTTTTCATTTTATTTTGTTGCTTTGGCTTGGTTTCGTTTTTGTCTACCGTATTTTAAAAATACGGTAGACTTCGAAATGGGGCTGGTCGGAGCACATTCCGGAGCATGCACATGACGTTTTTGGAGAGCGGCGCAGAAATTCTGGCAAAGAAGTAACAAGAAAAAAATCACGTCACGTCTAGCTACGCAAACCTTGCTAGAGAACGGCTTTTTGGCGCCAAACGCCGTGTGTGTGTGTGTGTGTGTGTGTGTGTGTGTGTGTGTGTGTGTGTGTGTGTGTGTGTGTGTGTGTGTGTGTGTGTCTGTGTTTGTGTGTGTGTCTGTGTCTGTGTGTGCGTGTGCGTGCGTGTGTGCGCGTGTGTGCGCGTGTGTGCGTGTGTGTGTGTGTGACAGCGGCTAGAGCCCGCGTTTGAGGACGGACAAGCTTGACATTTTAGGATACTGTCCCTAAAAGAATTATCTCGGGACCTTTTTTTTCAACTTTTTGATTAAGAAGCTCATTGGCGAGAAAATGACCGTTTCATAAAAACCGGTTGATCCACGCTGGAGTCCGTAATTTTTTTTAATTTTACTAGGTATTTTGTGTATAGCTAGATGAAGGGGGATATTGAATGAGTTTGTTAACCAGCATTGTACCTCTAGCACTGATAATTAAATATTTTTTGAAAAATATATTTCACGTTTTTGGGATTAATTTCACGAATTATATGGGTTAATCTTAAAAGCAATTGAATCTTTTTTTACGAAAAAACAATCTTCTCATTAATAATCGCATGATTTTTCGTATACGGTACTTACATAACTCGCAAACCAGATAGGTGAGGCTAGCGCTTGTAGAATTGTACACATACCAAGGGGAATTACTCAGCGCTGGACAGACAAACAGTTAGATCCCCTGTGGTATTTACATAAGCCTACAGTTTATCTCGGAGATCGGGTACGATTAGGTCAATTGTGACCTGTATGCCCTAGGTGTGAAAATCAATGTTCTGCACCACTTTTAGTTGTCATTTGTAAAACAGCTAACATAACTTAAATTTTACTTTTACGAAAAAAATCCTATCTTCTCATTAATACCCGCATGATTTTTCATAAACAGTGTTTGCATAAGCCTGCTGTTTGTCCCGGCCCTGGGGTGGGATTAGGTCAAATTGTGACCTTTAAGCCCTAGGAGTGAAAATCAGCAATAAAATTGCTAAGTTGATTCTCTGATACGTCAAATGTTAATACTGCGTTGAGTGACGTACAACATTGAGTCATCACTATAAACACAGCGTCGTGGGACTACGTGAAGCTTGAAGTGACGTCATTTCGCTGCTCGTGCTATTCTTCTTCTTCAGAATAGCCGATGCTACACCAGACCACGGAGCTTACGAATGGCGGGAATCGCCGTGTGTCCGGCCGTCTTTATTTCTGTGTGCCAGTGTGTGTGGATCAGATGGTGGGTTAGAGCAGAAGGAGATGGATTCCTGTCACTATACGAGCCCACAGAGCGTACTAATGACGGGAAACGCCGCGTGTCCGTCTTTATTTGTGTGTTGATCAGGGGTTGGCTTAGAGAGGAGGAAATGGATCAGCATAATAAGCTTAAAAATATGAACAACTCTGAATGTTCCTAAAAGATAAATGCATGTGAGCTCCAAACAATATGAAATCCTCATCTTGTTGTTTGTAAGCGTGTTGCTTTCCTTGCTCCTTGTTTGGTTTGACTTGGTTTCGTTTGCTTTGGTCCTTTTAACTCATTCGAGACGAGCCGCCTCCAAATACGCGGCTTATGCCGCGTATCCGGAAGCGGCTCGTCTCGAATGAGTTAAAAAAAAAGTATATTATTTAGGCATACAACACAATGTACAGACATACCATCGCACAACCCGACTTGTTAACCCTTATCATTCGGAATACACCAGTGTGTGAAATAAGTTTGACTAAAATAGTTCAAAGGTAGTGCCAGAATAGCTTGGCGCCTCTAGGCGCCAAGCTATTCTGGCACTACCCTTGAACTAAATCCATTGATCCATATCCTTATCTGTGAATACTATAATGTAGCTTGCATATGGCAGTGTACAAATTTGAAGCTTTTAGCCTCAGTATGATATGGGCTAATTGGAACCCTGACAGGCTACAGCCGCCAGTAGCAGGACATTTTTTTTCAAGGCAACCAACTGTCCCTCTGCATTCTACAAGAATCTTGCTTGGGCATTGTAACAGCTCAAAACAAAGCCGTTAGGGCCATGGCAGGCTGGTACAGGCTGCTGATAATTACGTGCAACTGCACCCTGATTTGCTCAAACACTTTTCGTTGTCCCGTCAGTCTTTGCGTTTTACGTTTTTGAATCATTTTCTTGTGTCTCTTCTCTCACAGAATGGTGCTGCCCCAACCATTACCAGCGTGCCTGGGACCGCCTCGATACGTCGAGACCAGGCTTATGACGTGAGAGTGTATGAGGTGACAGCCACGGACCTAGATGGCGACAGTTTCACGTGCGAACTCAACCCTCTCACACCGCCTTTTCGTGTTGAGAAAAGAGCCAGTGATACAAGTAAGTCTTTGGAGGCCCCACTACCGCCACAACTGTTCAGAGAACTACACTTCTGTAGCAGATGGGTACGAAACGGCTAAACACAGGTCTAGTTATGGTTCATTTAGACACAGGACGGTCCAGTTCAGTACACGTCGTCTTTATGTCAAGTAACCTGACAATGACTCCACTCCGTTCTAGAAATACAACGCTTTCAGTACGAGAAAGAGCTAAAAATAAATTGACACGCTAACGGCAGCGCAGAATAAATAACACTTGTGCGATTACGCGTGTGCTTTTGCTGCGTGTCCAAACTGCTGTTAAAGTTCATTAGGTGTGTCGACAAGGCATAACAATCACAAATGGTGCTGAAATGTGTCTTCAGATCATAGGGGCCAGACGATGGTGCGGCTTTGACTAAATGCAATCCGCTGTGCCACCGCGTGCGCGCCACCGAGTCACTAGCTCAAGTCAGAAGAGCTAGTGACGCGGTGGCGCGCACGCGGTGGCGGAGCGGATTTGCATTTAGTCAAAGCCGTGCCATCGTCAGGCCCATATGCTTCAGATTTATTCTTAATGGTACGTTAACTCTCAGACCTAATAATGCTTTTCTAACTTTTTGAGGTGCTTATAAAAGTCTGTATACCATGGATCCCAGCCATGTTAGTTCAAGGGTAGTGCTAGATTAGCTTGGCGCCTTTCCAGGCGCCAAGCTAATCTGACACTAACCTTGAACTATGAGTTTGATCCATCTTCCATGTTAGTTCAAGGGTAGTGCCAGGTTAGCTTGGCGCCTAGAAAGGCGCCAAGCTAATCTGGCACTACCATTGAACTGCCATGGTCGATCCATCTGCTGTGGTGTCCTAAAGGGTGAATTTGTTAAAATAAAATGTCGATGGATTTTGGGTACAGAGAGAGGGAGAGAGAGAGAGAGAGAGAGAGAGAGAGAGAGAGAGAGAGAGAGAGAGAGAGAGAGAGAGAGAGAGAGAGAGAGAGAGAGAGAGAGAACAATGAACAATGAACAATGAACAATGAACCTTTATTTTCCAACGGTAGAAGTTATTGGTAACAGGACCAGTTTTCAAACTTGCCGTTGCTACATCTACTACATAAATGACATAGACATGTAAACATACACATACCACACACTGACGCATGTATGCACTCGCTCACGCACGCACGCCCGCACATACGCACGCACACGCACGCTCACACACACACACAAACACAAACTTGCACACGCACGCACTTAGACACACACGCACACATATACACACACGCTCTCGGACACGTACTCCAGACATACGTACGCGCATAACGCGTACGCACAAAAATATAAAATGAGTAAAAATGCAAAGTAAAGCAATACACAGAAAATCATTAAGTACATTAGAATTCATACAGCAAAGGCAAATATGTATATGTGTGCTCTCTCTCTCTCTCTCTCTCTCTCTCTCTCTCTCTCTCTCTCTCTCTCTCTCTCTCTC
>BTPG01000001.1:172612278-172632278 GCA_036245525.1 Semisulcospira habei | reverse complement strand
ATTTTTCAAAACTAATGCCTATGCTATTGAATAAAACGTTGTATATAATTATTAAAACAAAAAAAATATTGTTGCCATTATTTAGAATCAAGCGCCGCAAATCACCAGTTTGCCGGATTCGGCCAACGTACCGGAAGACCCGTCAGTCCAGCGTCTGCTGCACACACTTGTGACGTCAGATGACGAAAATGATCGTGTGACGTGTGCGGTCACTAACATCAGTCCTCCGTCGACAGCCTTTAATGTTCAGAGCATACCCGGCTCCTCCAGTGAGTGCATGAAACTACATATGAAAGGCCACGTTCTCTTTGAAAAAGTCTGCCTGCAGCGGAGGCTAGTAGCTTAACTCATTCTGCCCGCGACACACCACAGGAAGATATATGGCTTGACCATGATAGTTTAAAGTTGGGGGGGGGGTGTGGGGGGGGGGGGGAGAACAGCTTGGCGCCTATAGGCGCCAAGCTATTCTGCCACCATCCTTGAACTATCATGATCGATCTGTCTCCTGAATTGTAATGCATTCCTCAGAGAATAACTCCAAAATGTGGGTATTTCGTACCTCGGGCACAATGAATTAGAGGAACTGTTTTAATTTTTTAAAATTAACTTGTAACAATTAAAAGTAACAACATGTAATTTGTGTGATGGTCTGTGATTTTGGATCTTATGGCTATAGGCGGTAAGATCTGAATTCATAGATCACCACACAATTTTATATACATTTCTGTCAAACTCTTTTTTTAAAAACTGACACACTGTCTTGTTGAGGGCTTTGCTGAGCGCACGATTTTTAACTCACTCACTCACTCACTCACTCACTCACTCACTCACTCACTCACTCACTCACTCACTCACTCACTCACTCACTCACTCAATCAATCAATCAATCAATCAATCAATCAATCAATCAATCAATCAATCAATCAGTCACTCAATCGTATTTATATTAGCAGGTCAGGGAGTGTACTACAACGGGGCCGTTGACCTAAATCGTGACGTACAAGGCAGTTATGTCGTGACCGTGACAGCTCGTGACGACAAAGGCGGAGAGACCAGTCGCACATTGAACGTCAATGTCATGCCGAATCTCCCTCCAACCTCCTCCTGTACCGGAGCAGGTAACGCCTTTTTGCTGGTTCCAGTGCAGTACACGAAGGGGCAGTCCATTCTGGCCAGCCGTCGCGAGTATGTGTTAACCAGAACTTGCCGAAGGCTGGCTAGAATGTGAGAATGTGTTGAACGCGCAGAAGAGTGACGTAAACACCTAATAATGTGACGTAATGCCCTTTTTATTTTTTATTTTGTTGTAAGAGGACTCTACAATGAGTCAATTTTTGTGAAAAACAAGATTTTCTTGTAATACAATGAAAATCTCGTTTCTCACAAAAAATGGACTTACTGTTTTTTGCTTTCCTAGCTCATTCAGCCAAACACACCACAGCATGGATCGAGCATGATAGTTCAAGGGTGGTGCCAGAATAGCTTAGCGCCCATAGGCGCCATGCTATTCTGGCACCACCCTTGAGCTATCATGCTCGATTTGTCTCTAGAATTGTACCTCAGTCCTTCAGAGGGCAACTTCAAAATTTGGAGATTTCGATCCTGGGACAGAATGTGTTGGTGCAGACTCGTATAACTTTACTTTATAGCGCGCCGAAGTATGAATTTTACCTGGAAAAACATAACTTTCAATGAATCCGCCGCGCCCCTAAGCGCGCCGCATATAAACAAGGACCATCGCGCAGCTTCTTATTTTGGACAATTTCCATGATTTAGAGGTCAGTTTTTCATTAAAACTGATAAAAACCGGTACAAAACATAGTGTGTTCGGCGCTCTTTAAGGATTGGATTATGGTTAGGCAGGCTTTAGCAGACACGGACAGCACTTTTTTTCCATTAAAAAGCTAATTCAACCCATTCAGCCCTTGCGTACTACAGCAGGAGATTGGTCGACCATGATAATTCAAGGGTAGTGCCAGATTAGCTTGGCGCCTGTCGGCGCCAAGCTAATCTGGCACTGCCCTTGAATTATCATGGTCGATCCATCTCCTGCAGCAGATGCATAGTCGTTAGATGACGCCCAGAAAATTTGGGAAATACGTGCGCCGGGCTGAATGAGTTAATACTTTTAACATTTTCGTACATTATATACTGAGGAGCAGATGAAATGCGAGATTTTGGGATGATTACAAAAATGTATTTCTTTTGCTTCTCAGTATATTTTCACATGGAACACAATGTAAAGTGGTCATAATTTATTGTGTGTACTCAATCCTATTTTTGCGAAGAACCGCGCTTACTTTTGCTCGACTTGAAATATTTCTGAACTGTACCCGTCCATTCTGTGACATCAGTTGTAATACTTAAAGCACGCCACTATAATATTATATGCTAGAAAGAATACGGAGAACAATTTGATGACAAGTGCCTCTAAATCCACTGTTTTCATGTGCATTTGTTTCTTTAAAAACTAAAACGCGTGACTGTGAATATGAATGGTCCATTAACCCCCTACGCTGTTGCAACACAACGAACTACAGATCCTCATACACCGAGCCCACGCAAGCGCGGGGGCCCAGCTTATGAAGACATAATTATGTCTTTTGGTGTCCTCAATCGTATTTATGTGCTCAGGGCAGGCAGGGACACGAAACAGTTTACTGAAAAAGTGGGTTCCGTGCTTTTTCTGGCCTAATTCTACCACTTTAGGGACTGCAAGCTTACATATTATGGGAGGCGAAACAACTATGACATTTCACTTACCAGGAACTTGAACCATCATGATTCCATGTCATGGTTCGAACTCAGTTATTATACCCACTGATTTTTTCTTCTGTTTATCTCAGAGGGGATATCCGTACCGGCATCAAGCGCTGTGGGCTCGGTTGTTTACTCTCTGACGGTGTCAGATGTCGAAAAAGACGTCATCACTATAACTGTGACGTCTGTGCCGGACACCGGCTCGTTTTTCTTCGACCAGGGTGAGTAGTGTGATTGACTGAATGTGTTGGACTGTGATTCTGGCATTACGGCTAAAAACCGTTCGGTCCAAATTACAGACCCGCTCACAAATAAATTGTCAACGATAATGTTGATGACGTGACTTATGATAATATTACATTAGCTTCTGCCAATGTCAATGGTATTTACAATGATAAAACTTTTCTCGATTATTTGATTCCTTACCAAGGCATTGTCTTTGCGTTGGAACAATATGCAATAAAAAACAAAAAACACGTTCTTTTTTGTTTGTTTGTTGCATTCATTAACGTCAAATTGCTAAAGGTAGCTTTTGCAGTCAATCGTACTATTTGTTTTTAAATTAAAAGGTAAATATTAACACAAGGATAAAACTGCAAACGCAATCAAACCAATAAGGAAATGTCGTCTACTGTTTTCTCCAGCAAATAAGCAGGTCAAGGTCAAACGGGATCTCCGAAACGAGGCTGTGACGTCCCATACAATGACTCTCGACATCTCCGATGGCGTCAACCCGCCGGTGAAATGCGTTTTGTCAATCACGATTACAGGTGAGTCAGTTTTAACATCTCATCTCCACAGTCAAGACACAGCAACGAACTAGATTCAAGAGGCAAAGATTCTCAAGAGTCCCCGTGATAGCGCCGGGGACTCATGAGAATCTATGTCTTTTGCTTGCTCTTTTGTTTCTGCGTTCCTATGCGAAACCGTTGGCATGCTTTCTGAATGAGATTGTTCAAAATCGAGTTAGTAACCTCTGGCTGCGAAGGAGTGAAACGATTTCATTAACTGGTCTTAGTCGCTGACAATGTTGCGTAGCACTTAACTTCGTCTTCCCGAGAGAATCCGAAGCTTGGTTAGTTAGGGTTTAAGGTCCAGACAGCACAAGGTCAGTGATGATGGACTGCCCTAACGTTACTTCCCCTGTGCTATCAGTGAGGTTTCGTCACGAGCGACCCACAACGACGAAGACATCGAAATCATGGCAGATAGCCAGCTTGTACCATTAGCATAGACAACAACCCAGGCATCTCCAAGATGCATAGATCCTCATGAGCCCGGGATGCTCATAAGGATCTATGCCTCAGTTTTGGAGATGTTTGAAGTGTTGTATCTGCTTATGGTACAAGCCGTGATTTTTCATTTTTGTTCGTCGTTAGGAGTTGTTCGTTGCAAACGAAACCTCACTATGTATGTCGGAGGAAACCGACACAGTGCTTGACCTACATATAGTAATCTGCTCAGCTACCTTTAGTAATAGAAAGCCAGACAATATACGAGTCAATGTTTTCAAGCTTCGAACTACTTGCGACCCCGAGTTTAAAAGACTTTCGTATAGGGCGATAACCAGTCACACCTTAGGTTCAACGTTGATTTGTTTTTTGGCAATCGAAACTAAAATCGCAATTTGAACTGTCAAGCTTGAGCCTACGGCGCGTCCGATTTCTTTCCGTCCCAGAGTTCGTCAGGTATGACTACTCAGATGTGCCGGAAGGGCCTCATCCTGGTTGCGCAGGCTAAACAAACTTGTGATATTTATTTTCCATTTTAAAAAAGCAACAATCAACTCACTGGACACGTGTCGCCTACGGATACGTGGCGGAGAGACGCGGATCCGTATGCGGCGCGTCTCCAATGAGTTAACCCCTTGACTACGAATGATGATATGCTCGGCGGAAAAGACTCGTATTCACGCCTCCTTTCCACCTAGGGGTACCACAAGTAGCAGCCAACGGGTTAACAGCAAGCCCAAACATCTAAATGTGTGGAAAACGCTTTATTTTCAACATATTCGTCTAAGAAAACTCTGTTTAATGTTGAGCATAGCTGCAGTCATTCACACAGCATTGAAAAATCAATGAACAATAAAGATAAAGAGAAATGATATGAAAAATGTGTCTTGATATATGCTTAGTGCGTCTAATAACTGGATCAAAAGGTGCGTACAAATCCATCGAAATGTGTAAATGTAGATTATAGAAAAAATAACCAATTATAAAATTAAGCCGCAAAGGTATAAAGGTACCCATAACAGATAAAACATAAGTACTAACGTCATTTGAAATGTGTTCACATACGTATGAAGCTTTAAAATTGCGTCCGGAATATACACAACACACACCCCGGTAAACAAAAGCCGTCCGGCGGACGTCAGCACGATCGCCTTGTGCGCATTGGGATATTATTCTCCAAGGCGACTGTTAAAGCTTCATTGAAATGGCTTGGCTAGAACTTGCTAGATACGTCAAGGAAGTCTATAGGAGCTTACGTCATGGACGTGCATATGGGGAGTTTACGTCATTGAAGTTTAAAAGACGTTTACGTCATCGAAGTTTACGCCATTGAAGTGTGCACGGGGCTTACGCCATTGAAATTTACAAATTAAATGGCGTGCCCCTTTTTAGAGGAGTTTTGAGTCACTTCATCTTGCTTACTCATTTCAAAGGAGCCACGAAAATGCTCCGTCATCCCCCTTGCGCATGCAGCCACCAACAGTATTTACAGTGCCAGTTGCTGCATGCACAAAGGAGTTAACACATTCGAGACGTGTCGCATCCGGACACGCGGCATAGGCCGCGTGTCCAGGTGCGGCACATCTAGAATAAGTTAATTTAAGCACTCTTTCTCTTTTTCCATCGAACCCATGTTGCTCCACCTAGGTCCCGAGTGAACGGGCTGGACATCTCTCATGTAGTTCTTCCAGATGCAACTTTTGCCGTTAGAATTGATGAACGAGTACTGCTCCCCCAATTTGGCGCGACTAGCGCTCTCTGGCTGTGCTGGCGGTGTTGGCTCTGGCATGCACAGCGGAACCAAAGAATGACGCTTCTTTGGTTGCCCTTTGCTTTTCACTGACACTTCTGACCCTTTCACTTCTTTTGGCTTTCCTTTGCTGTCTGAGGGTTCGATCTGGGGGAGTGTGTTGGCTTCTGAATGGTGGAGCCTCTTATTTTTCTTCTGTTCTCCGTCTCCTGAGGTCTTGTCTTCTTGTGAAGAAGGCTGTCTGTTAACCTTGACAAGGCTCCCTGTGATCGCAGATCACTAATGGTACGTATGCACGTCGACTGAAGTAGTCGGCCTGGTCTAAGCCATAAGTCTTAGCCTACTGTTATGACAGTAGGTTAAAACTTCTGGCTTGGCCCAGGTCGAGCTAACGGTCGACCTGGGCCAAGCAAGAAGTTTTAGCCTACTGTCATAACAGAAGGCTTAAGGCGGCTACCCATAAGCACGAATCCGATACGAAACCGATCCGAATCCGAAACGGGTCCGAAACAGAACAAAATCGTGCAAGTTTTTTTCATGTTTGTGTGTTTCCATATGTCCGATGCGATAAACGAATTCTCATCCGGCCTCGAACGAAAATGACGCAATTTTTTAAGGAATATTGCATCATCGCATCGGGTTCGGATCGTATTCGTATCCGATTCTTGCTTAAGGCCCCGCCACACGTGCCGGTTGTGCCCCGATTTTGAAGCCGATTCCGATCCGATTGCGATCGGATGACGTCAATTATCCGATCCGGTCCCAATCGGCTGGGAATCGGGTGTCTAGAACCTGCTCTATATTTCCGATCCGAATCGGCCCCGGTTGTAAGCTTCAACCAATCAGAGCGCGTCTCGCAAAGCATGTCGTTTCAGTTTGCAAATGGCGGAACACGCCTGTTGTGATCAGTACCACCGCCGTTGCTGATGTTTCGCACGCCTCAGTCTTCCCGAATATGATGCAAAACTGCTGATAATGCAAGCACATCATCATCACTGTCAAAACTAGCAGCCATTTTGCAGAACAGGTACGACTTTGATCTTCGGTTCAAACCGGTCGGCTAAACAAGTCGGGAAAAGTGTGGCAGTGCACACGTTTTTTTTAGTCCGGCCCGATCACCTACCGATTCTAAACTGATCGGGAATCGGCCTCGAAACCGGGCATGTGTAGCGGGGCCTAAACGGAAACGTAGCCTCAGACTTATGGCTTGGACCATGTCGACTGTTACTGTCCACGCTAATGCACATCATACATTAGTTTAGAAAGAAGGTAGAGTAACAGGAGGAATGTGGAACAAGAAAGAGAAGAGCAGCGGAGCACAGAACACACACACACACACACACACACACACACACACACACACACACACACACACACACACACACACACACACACACACACACGCACGCACGCACGCACGCACGCACGCACGCAAGCACGCACACACACGCACACACACACACACACACGCACGCACACACCGCCACCAATACAAGGGACGGTTGGGTGAGGGGGAGAGTGGGAAACGAAAGAAACTGGACAGGCAAGGCAGAGGTAATACTATGCCAACAGCACAACCCTCCTCCCCACCCAGGCCTCCCACACGCACCATCATCCGTGAGGAAAGTGAGAGGCGGGCAGTAGCGAGGCGGAGGCTTCGCAGGCGAAGTCATCCGGAGCGACCTAGGGAGCGGCGGAAGACTGTATACAGTGTAGTCTTTCATTAAGTCAGACACCGTGAAGTAATCCTGTGGACCGAACCCGTCCTCGTGCGTATCGAAGAGGCGCCTTGTGCACGCCTCATAGGCCAAGGCATTGTGGTACATCTTCAAAAACCTGTGAATGGTACTGACTATTTTAACCCGTTCAATGCCAGTTGACGCAGATGGCGTTTCTGCAATCTTCGTTAATTCAACAACAAAAAGCCCTGGCCGTGCCAGGAACATGGATTCAAAGTGGTGTCAGCAAGAGGTAAAGATCCTCATGAGCCCCCGCAGGTGCGGGGGCTCGTGAGGATCTATACCTCTTGCAGTTGCGTGGTGTCCAAATTGTCTTGGCACTTAACGCGTTGACGCGCTTGTCTTTCACAAACGTAACAGGGTTACGAAATTACTAGGAACACTAGGAGGAGGATATAGGTATACCTCTTGCAGTTGGGTGGAGTTCAGGTTTTCTTGGCACTGAATGGGTTAATGAGGGAGCGAAAGCGAGGCTTCCTGAGACCTTTAACCTCAGTGTTTCGGTCGCCTTGACCTCGACCTCGACCTACAACATTCTTTCAATGTCATTCTAGACTTCGCAATTTTCTTCTTTTATTGTTCCAAAATGCGACATCCTTCTTCGATTCTGTGAAATCCAAACTAACGTCACAGCACATTGTGAAAGTCACAAATCGAACGCGAGGCTTAATGAGACCTTCACCTGATGAATATTCCAAATCGCAATAGAGAGTGACGGAGTTTTTGTGTGCAGATCTGTGAATAGACGACAGGTCAGAAACTGCGCGACTTTTAACACAAACTTTGAATTAAAAGCGTGGACAAACCCACAGTTTGCGTCAACAAACACGCAGTTTTGTTTTTTGTTTTATCTTCTTCTGATGTCCAGAAATTGTCTATTTCAGGGAACTTAGTCTACGCCGCATTGGCAATAGCACTGTGAAGTTGATACTTCTTAACTCATTCGAGACGTGCCGCATCCGGATACGCGGCTTTAACGGTCTGCCTCAGTGGTCTATGCTAGAAGTCTTAACCTACCGGTATGACACTAGGCTAAGACTTCTGGCTTCTGTCCCACCGTTCAGTCCACGTTCACTTATGCACACCACACCTGTTCACTGCCAAAATATACTGGGCTAAGTTGCACGAGCGAGCTTATGCCGTGCGCCTGCCACTAAGCACCTTGCTAAGTCGCTGGCGCACGACATAGCTCGCGATCGCTCGTGCAACTGGATCCAGGGCTGTTACCTGTTTTGCCTCATCTTTCTCCTCTTTTGCTTCCTTTGTAGTTCCACGTCACCTCGATCCACAAGGGCGGCGTGGCGAGAAGAAACGAATTTGTACTTTGGTCTCTCCAGTATTGGGAACTCCTTCTCTAGCTCCTGCAGTCTGGTTGGTTTCAATCTGTCTACAACCCATAGCATTAAGCAAGTCACGTTTTTCAGTGGCGATAGTGCATGCAATGTCAAGACGCACTTTCGGCCCAAAACGACTACTGCCGAAGTGTGTTTACAATAAAATGGCGTAAACCTAATGGAAGTAACTCCAATGCAGAATCAAAATCACAGCGGAAGTCAGACTTCATAATTAACCCGTTCAGTACCGAGAAAATGTGAACATATCCAAATGCAAGAGGCATAGATCCTTATGAGCACTTGCAGGGGCTCATGAAGATCTACGCCTTTTGCTGAAAATACTTTGAATCCATGTTCCTAGGATGTCTATAGTGGTGTTTTTTTTTTTCTTGAATTCACAAAGAGCAGAAACACAGTTTGCGTCAGCTGGCACTGAACGAGTTAAACACAAGCCCTTTTATTTGAAATTATTGCTAGGCAGTAAAGAAGATATGGCAAGCTATTATCTTTTACTTCGCCTGGATTAGCCTGGTTCACTTTAAACAAAAGAGACGTACTGTGACTGCAGAATAAGTGGAAGGTTTATGGTTTTTATTTCACCCCTTCAATGCTGGTGCAGAACAGGCAACACCAAATGCAAGGGACAGATCTATATTAGTGTCTGTCTATGCATAAAATTAATATATACACCTTTTGCTGACCTCATTCATATAAAATCTTTATTTCTTTATTATGAATGAGTGGATGAATGGATGAATGGCTGAATGAATGAATGAATGAATGAATGAACGAATGAATGAATGAATGAATGAATGAATGAATGAATGAATGAATGAATGAATGAATGAACGAATGAATGAATGAATTCATATTCTGATTCTTATTATTATTTACAACTAACCTTTTCGTTTTGTGTTGTGTTTGCCGGTAGGCTGTGAAAGCGATTCTGAAGTCGTAGGCAGGACAGCTGTGAATGGAAAGGGTTTCTTGAGCGGTTTATCAAAACTTGCAAAGTCCAGAATCAGTCATTGCACATATGATGAAAACTGTCCTGATATCGGTATTTGGTATGTCCCTTCTTGTGAAAAGCCAGATTCCCATTGTTTATACAATTAATATCTTTTTTCTCTCTAAACAAACCCGGATGTACAGGCTTTTGCTAAATGAAGACAGAAAATTTCATTTTAAGTCCCACACATCTTTTTTCCCCCTGCATTCCTTTTCATATTTCACTTACATTGTGAAAGTTCAGTTGCATTTGAAAGGTGCTTCCAGATAATATAATTCTTGTTGGGATTTAGCATGGTATCAAAATTATTTATTACAAGAAAAAAAGCACGCTTAGAAAAGACAGTGACAACACAATTGTGTTGAAACTGTCTTTTCTATGCGTGCTTCTTTCTTCGTTGGGTTAGTCTCTTTGCGGATTGCGGGCCTAGTCTCTAGAGGGCAACTTCCAACTTTGGGGGCTACCACCCCCAGGCACAGTACACATTGTCCTCGATTGGTGCGATGATTAGCACAGCAGTCGAAGGAGATAATTTGTGTGGACTCAATGTGTAGTGCAGTTTTGTCTTTGGTGGACAACTTCCAAGCTTGCGGCCGCAGGACTGAATGCTGTAATGTAGTCTTTGGAGAAAACGTTCTAAATGCAGGAACTGAGACCGCAGGACTAAATGTGTAATATAGTCTTCCGATGGCAATTTGCATATTAGTGGACTGTGACTGAATTTGTGAAAGGCCCTAAGCGCACCCAGAGCATCCTCAACATTGCATACGCTGTTTGACGAATATCAACACCTGATATATAATGCCTCCTAACGAGTGGCTACGGTTGTTGTTTCGTTCATAACTGCGTAGTTACATCACTTTGTGTCCGTTTTACCGCTGAAGCGCATGCGCCGCTCAACTACACCAAGGTGAGAGCTATTTATCACATTCTCCCCTAGGAGAGAAATCCCCAAATTTTAAAGTCGCCCTCTGAAGGACTGTTTTACAATTTCAGAGACGGATTGAGCAAGATAGTTCAAAGGGTGGTGCCAGAATAGCTTGGCGCCTATGGGCGCCAAGCTATTCTGGCACCACCCTTTGAACTATCATGCTCGCTCCATGTCTTGCTGTGGTGTGTCAGGGCTGGATGAGTTCTAGCTGCAGTCTCTCGAGCAAAACAGAAAGTAGCTGGCGGTTTGACATAACGGCCTTTGTGGGGCTGTATCACAGTCACGTGTCTTAATTAATCTGTCCGTGAGTGAAACATGCAGCTATGCCCGGAAATCAGGGTAACAGGTTTATACGGTCACCGCGGACGCACAGTTAGTTTAATACCAACCGCCCCATGAGTTAGCAGACGGTGAAAACGCCTTTCTGTTCGCGGTTGTTTTGTTGTCCCTGGTGACCCTCGTCGGCGCAGATATGTATGAGGAGTAGCCCCTAGAACCTTGTTTTCGTAGACGAGAACATTTACACAAAGTCCAGAATTAATAATAATAATAATAATAATAAATATAAATATAGTAATTTAGCTCCTAGAACCTTGTTTTCCTAGAAAAGAACATTACACAAAGTCCATAATTAATAATAATAATAATAATAATAATAATAATAATAATAATAATAATAATAATAATAATAATAAATCAATAGTAAAGATGATTTATAATACGCCTATACATGGTAAAATGCTCTAGGCACCGTACATATGAACAAGAAAACATATTACAACAAAAGTGACAAACCCAAAACCACATGTGCAGTTACTGACACACTAGAACAGAAAATGACTAAATACATGGACACTGATAGTCAAGCTGGGAAAAAGATGGGTTTTAAGACAGCGTTTAAAAACTCCAAAGCAGTTGTTTCCACCAAGAATTGTTTCCACTGAGTGCCACACTGCTGGGAGCAAAGACTTTTACAGCGAAATAAATGAATCCCTTCACTGTCGAGAAAAGTGAACAGGATCCAACTGTTAGAGACATAGATCCTCATGAGCACCAGTGACTGAGACCGATTTGTATTCGTGTTTCTTGGACGACTTTGACCTTTTGTTGTTGAATGAACAAAGACCTCAGAAACAAACATGTAGGTACAGCGGCAGGAAACTCATATTCCTTATTATTATTATTATTATTATTATTATTATTATTATTATTATTATTATTATTATTATTATTATTATTATTATTATTATTACGTTTTTGGGGTTTAGTCTGGTAATAATAACAATATAATATAATATAATATAATATAATATAATATAATATAATATAATATAATATAATATAATATAATATAATATAATATAATATAATATAATATAACTGTTTTAAAATGTCAACATTATTATCATTGAGACCAACCTCCAGATTTTCGCGGGCTGACAGACGACGCGAAACTCGGGCTGTGTCTGCTGGACATGCGACTCCGGCGTGAAAGGTCGTAATCAAGCAACACGGCGGGATTGAATGTGACGTCGAAGTCTTTAATGTTTAATTTCGAGATATCAATCCCCATTTCGGACAAGGTGGCAATCACGTCGTCTTCATCATGGCCGTGCTTATTCTTTTGATTAATCCGTGAATACATTACGAAATGTTTGTGGCGTAAGCCCAAAACAAAATTGTGGCGTCCAAACAGGAAATGCTGGCGTCCAATATGAAAGTCCTGGTGTTCACAGTTTAACTCGTAGCGTCAAAAGATAGATTTGTACCGACATGATTTCCGGAAAAGATAGATTTGTACCGACATGATTTCCGGAAAAGATAGATTTGTACCGACATGATTTCCGGAAATCGGCACAAGTAGGTCAAAACCTGTGCGTCTTTTGACGCAAACGGTGGATTAAAAGCCCGGACAAACATGCGATCGCATATTTGTCCGGGCTTATAATCCACTGTTCGCGTCAAAAGGCGTGCAGTTTTTGACCTACTTCTCAATTCCGGAAATCGTCTATTGTGTAGTGTCAAGGAGTAAATTTGTGGCGTCAGCAGAAGAATGTGTGGCGTCAACAAGGAATTTTGTCGGGCCCTTATGAAGCAGTACTTTCATCAGCAAATATTGTTGGACATAAGGAAACACATGACGCAGCGTCAGCACATAAATGTCACCAATGAAATTTGTCGTGCCAGCAAATGAATTTGCGGAGCCGGCAGGTAAACCTGTGACGTCAACGAAGAAATGAAGGTTGAGGTAGCACTGAGGAAAAAATTGTTGTTTCAGTGCACACAGTTTTGGCGTCAGCAAAGCACCAAGTGGTGTTGAACTGCGGAAAGTCAGTCCAGCTTAAAAGTCAGCATGCATTAGAAAAGGATAAATCTGTTGTGGAAATAATCGTGTTTCTTCCGTCTCTCGTTAGCTCAGTTGTGGCCGTTGTTTTGCAAAACCGGTATGTCCAATTTTATTTTAGAAAAGCGAGATTTTTTTTATTGCATAACATTGAAAATCTCGCTTTTCTCAAAAAGCGAGGCGTTATATGACAAACAAGAATGACAAAGCCCTCAAGGCTCACGTGCATGAAAGATCCACATAATTAACTCATTCGAGACGTGCCGCCTCCGGATACGCGGCGTAAGCCGCGTATCCGGAGGCGGCACGTCTCGAATGAGTTAATGGCCTTGACCTTCCAAAAGGTCACTGAAATAAGCAAGTGTTCAAGTGTTCTAACGTAAGGTAAAGGTCGTCTATTAATTCCTGAAAAATCCATATTTTCTCCAAATTTACGCATTTTTCACTTTTGTCAACTTCCCCTCACTCTTGTCCTTTCTGAGTACAGGTAAAGAACCAAATTAGTATGCATAGAAAGGTTTTGTCATCAGCTACTTTCTGACAAAGTTGGTTGCAACGTTTTGCAAAAATCCTGATAAAAACTAAAATTCTACAAAAAAGAAGAAGACATTTTTTTTTCACATCATGTGCTGATCTCTTGTGACCCTAGAAAAATCCGAGAGGTCATCCAAATTAGTATGCATAGGAAGGTCTTACTATCAGGTATCTCTGTACCAAGGTTGGTGAAGTTGTGAATAGTATTTGAGGAAAAACATCTTTTGTCAAAATATGGCCATTTTGGACCTATTTCCTGAGCTCTTGTGACCCTTGACCTTTTCGATGGGTCAACCAAATTAGTATGCATAGTAAGGTCTTACCATTAGGTATCTTTATACAAAGTTTGGGTTTGAAGTTTTGAATAGTATTTGAGAAAATATCAATTTTGTCAAAATATGGTAATTTTGAACCTATTTAGAAAGGTCTTGCCGCAAAGTATCCTTGAACCAACTTTGAAGACTGTGGCTTTAATAGTCTCCGAGAAAATGCTAACGTTAACGCATTCGAGACGTGCCGCCTCCGGATATGCGGCATAAGCCGCGTATCCGGAGGCGGTATGTCTCGAATGAGTCAAAGTTGACGACGGACGACGGTGGACGGACGACAGACGACGATCGACGGACGACGGACCGACGGCCACTGGCCCAGAACATAGACTCACTTTTGCTTCGCACGTGAGCCCCAAACCCGGTATGTCCATTTTTGAGAAACTAGCGAGAATATCATTGTATATCAATGAAAATCTCTCCTTTCTCAAAAATGGACATTCTGGCTTTTGCCACATGTCTAACTCGTGGATCATAATGCCAGTTGCAGAAACAAGCATAGGAAAAAAACACGGGTTTAGTGATCGGGCGATCATTGCCAGAATATAGCGTCAAAGCGACTGACCGGTACGTGGGAATGTGCAGCCAGTTCGCCTAGCAAGAAGGAGCGTACTCGAACGAGACAACAGGTTCTGCAACGATGCTCTCTATCGTGGAACAGGGCCGCGAGGCTCTAGTGTAGAATGTCGCACATGAAATCGGAGCTAATTAGACATGAATTTGTACTATGCAGTTTCCACGTCTGCCACAACTTGCAAGAGACACTCCTCAAAGCACGATCCTAGGAGAAGAAATAAAATACAAGGCTTACTTGACCCTTCTGCACGAGGCATAGATCCTGATAAAAACTGCACGAGGCATAGATCCTCATGAGCCCCCAGCAAGGGGCTCATGAGGATCTATGCCTCGTGCAGTCGGACGGTGTTCAATTTTGCATGTCAGTGAACGGGTTAAACTTAAACATAGTTCCCCCCCCCCTCCGCCCCAACGAGTACGACTGTCCAAATTCTTACATATTGCCCGTGAGGCAAAAAACTGAAAATAAGTTCGTTCAACAAAATATAGGAAGTGAGCCGCGTATGTAAGCCTCCAAAGCGTGCATTTCAAGGAGTACAAACGCCGCTGAGTCGTCACCTCAGGTTACTTTGAACATTCTAAGGTAAGAAATGAATATCCTGACCAAAACGCGTGGCCGCCAAGTGCTGTAAATGTCCTTTCTAAGGGTGTTTCTTTGTTTGTTGGAATTTTTCTTTGCATGTGACACGCGGCTTGGCAGTCACCTGTTTGGTCTGGATTTCGTCCTTCAAAGCGTGTTTCATTTCCTTTGTTGGGATTTTCACGGTATCCTCAGATAATTTCTTGCCTGCCATTGTTGCGGTTGTGTGTGTACCGATGTGTTTCTCACCTCCGCAGGTCCTAACCAGCCGCCCCTGTTCGCCAGCCATCCTACAATAGCGCCTGTGAAGGAAAATGTTCCTGCCCTGACGTCCCTCTTCAGCTTTGGCGTCACGGACAGCGCAGATTCCTTCAGTGACGTCATTTCCGTGGTCTGGGATGTCTCTCCTCTCGCTGATAAAGGATTCTTTGTGTTCGACGATACGGGTGAGAGAGAGAGAGAGAGAGAGAGAGAGAGAGAGAGAGAGAGAGAGAGAGAGAGAGAGAGAGAGAGAGAGAGAGAGAGAGAGAGAGAGAGAGAGAGAGTGAGAGAGAGAGAGAGAGAGAGAGAGAGAGAGAGAGAGAGAGAGAGAGAGAGAGAGAGAGAGAGAGATCATGGCGTGTGCGTCGTTTTGTTTTGGTAAATATGCGTGCGTAAGTAAATTTTACATTACTAACAGAAAAAAAACCTACTTACCAACAAGCTTTGAATCAGAAACTGTTTGTTTGTTTGTTCTTTTGTTCGTTTACTTCTCCGTTCGTTCGTTCTTTCATTTATTTCTTTTGTTTTATTTATTTATTTATTCATTTATTATTTATCTACTCTCTATTTATTTATCTATTTTTCTCTGTATAGAAGTGTGCGTACACTGACTGTCTTGGACGCTGGCAGCTATGGGCTTCACCCGTCCCGAGTCACTATCCTTTTTGTAGCTCTGTTATTGTAATTTGTGGAATGAACGAATGAGTGAATGTGAGCAGCACCTGTGTTGGCAAAGCTTTAATTGCCCTTTGAGGGCTAAATAAAGTTGTTTTGAATTTTAATTTGAATATTATTTTTACGTCACACGCAGTACAAAGCACTGCGTGTATCGTCACAATATGACGTATAGTAACTGCTTCTCATGTTGTATTCGTTCATTTCTGTCTTCAGCATTCACAGTGAAGCTGGCAAGCGGCCAGTCTTTCGACTTTGAGACGAAAACGAGGGAGTTTGTCATCACATGTAGGGCCAGTGATCAGTACCTGCAGACCTCCTCCAGTGTGACAATTACCATTCTTGACACCAACGATGCACCATACTTTGACAGCAACGATGTGACGATCAAAGTGAAAGAAGGAGGGGTGAGATCTGTCACAGAATAAATAGACGGATGGACGGACGGACGGACGGACGGATAGATGGCAGGACAGATAGATAGATGGATGGATGAATGGGTGGTTTAGTGGGTGATTGAGTGGATGGGCGGAAAAACGAACGAACGATCGGATGGGCTCGTGTCTTTGTGTAGGTATATATGTTTGTAACCTGTTTAGTTCAAATGGAGAGGAGCTTCACCGGACAGACAAATTCATCTGGGCTACTGGACTGCGGCGATCGCAAATAAGAAGAGTTGAAATGTAGAGAGATTACCGATTACTACTACTACTACTAATAATAATACCGTTATTATATAGGCGCTTTTTCTCAATTTTTGGGGAAATCGACTCAAAGCGCCGCGCCTGAAACCCAACACACACACTCACGAAACAGACACGGATTTACGCCATTTAAGACAAACACAGTACAAGACAAACGAAGGGCCAGTCAGCTACTGAAGTTACAGAGATTTTTGATCGCTTGTATTTGAAATTTGTAAAGTGGCCTGAGACCGGTACCAAAGTGGGGGTGGGGGGGGGGGGTGGGGGGTGGGGGGGGTGGAAGAACCGGAGTACCCGGAGAAAGAACCCCCGACGGTCCGCCCGAATTACTGTGTTGTTCATTTGCATGTACGTTGTATTCTTTGAGTTGTCACATACATTAACCCTGCGGGTGTCGGTATCGGTTTTAGTCGTGATGATTCTTGCAGTAATCATCGCGACTAAAACCGCTACCGACACCCAAAGGGTTAATAAGAACGCCAGTATACCGAAGGACAACAAAGCTATTTCAATGAACCTATCTTCATAATTATTCTCTCGGTTTTTGTTTCCTAGGCATCAGCAATCAGTTTCCTACCACCTTACAACGTCCATGACCCCGACCATGACACCGTGGCCTTTAACCTTGTACCGGGCGTCCTTAACAGTGACCTGTTCACCATCAACTCAGTGACAGGGCAGCTAACCAATCTAGTGGAGCTGGATCGCGATTTAGCTGCCCCTGATTTTGTCAGTGTCAAGGTCAGCATCAGATCATAACGCCAAAAACCAGGACCTCATTGACGCTAGCCCATTTAACCAGGACCTCATTGACGCTAGCCCATTTAACCAGGACCTCATTGACGCTAGCCCATTTAACCAGGACCTCATTGACGCTAGCTATTTAGCCCCATACGGGCTACAGCAGGAGGTGGATCGACATGATAATTCAAAGGTAGCGCCATCAGGCGCCAAGCCGATCTGGTATTACCTTTGAATTAGCATGGTCGATCCATTACCTGCAACTGGTACATAGTCGATAAGTGACCCCTTCACAATTGGGGAAATCCGGCCTTGGGGTTAAATAAGTAAAGGCCGGCACTCATTTTCTCATGAACACCACCCCACCCCCCACCACCACCCCCACCCCCACCCCCACCACCACCCCCACCCCGAGACATGGTTTATTTTACTAGTAGCTTTTCTTATTTTAAAAAAAAATCTTCTTTAGTTTTGTTTTTAAAAATTAAATAAATAGTAGCTATTAAAAAAAAAGTACACATCAAATGTGATGTCCATGTCATATACAGAATGCCCTATTGCAACACACTTGTTCAGACAAAATGCTATAAATGTTGATGATCCAGCAGGAAACATAAATGATAGTTTACACAAGGGTATAGCAACAAATATAGTTCAATGAAAATGTCAGACTCCTCTAGGTAAACGTTTGTAATGCATGAATAGTTTAGATTATTAAGTTTCAAGTTTAACCCATTCGCGGCAAGCCGCATCCGGATGCGCGGCATAAGCCGCGCATCCGGATGCGGCTGCCCGCGAATGAGTTAACCCGTTCAGTGCCCGACGACGTTTCCGCAGTCTTCGTCAATTCAGTTCGACAAGCCCCAGCTGTCATAGGAACGTGGATTCAAAGTGGTGTCATCAAGAGGCATAAATCCTCATGAGCCCCCGCAACTGCGGGGGCTCATGAGGATCTATACCTCTTGTGGTTGGGTGTGTTCAAATTTTCTCGGAGTTTTTTGGTGTTGTCTAAAATCACCAAGATGTGGAGAGACATTAAATAAACTTCATTAAATTCATTCATTCCATGTACAGTTGACAGCTTCAGGAGGTCCAGGTCACTAGATTTTACCGTTCATTGTTAGTTTCATCGTTGGAAGCAAATTGTTAAAAAAGTGACCATGGTGTTCTGTTCAGGTGACGGCTACAGATGGTGAATTTACCGCTACAACTTTAGTCACCATTATCTTGGATGACATCAACGACAAGAAGCCAAAGTTCAACGAGACATCATACACATTCAAGGTTCTGGAGCCTTTAGAAATACTCCCACTTGATTTCCTTCTGTATTCATTAAGTCTGAATATGTTTAACTCTTTGACTTCTATCACGATACCGCTCGGCGGAAAGACGCGTATAGGGGAGGATCTGGGGGTGGATCCTAGGAGCTTCCGACTCCCCCCCCCCCCTCCCCCCGATTCAAAATTGTTTAAAATGCTATAACAAAGTCCCTTTCTGGGGTGTTCCGACCCCCCCCCCCCTCTCCCCTATTTGATTTTTAGGGCGAGTTTCGACACACACGCACGCTAACCCCCCTCCCCCCCCCCCCTCGTTGTTTGATATTTTTGCGATTGGCGAGAGTGTTGACACACACACACGCCTTCTTCCTGTACCCCCGCCCCCCCCCCCCCCACCCTGTATTGTTTGAATTTTCGGCCACTGTGTCAGCTTTGAAGGTCCCCCCCCAAAAAAAAAGTTAACCATCCCCCCCATTCCCCCCACCCCTTCCCGTCCTGTCGAATCAACTGATTCGCCCCTGGCTTAGTTACGCGTCATTTCCGCCCAGCGGTAACGTCAGTACCAGTGGTCTTGAGGAGGACGCGTAATAACAAGGCCTGCGTTGGACGCGGTAACTTTTTACTACATAAGATTCGGTGTTTATTAAAACCCAAACAATCAATCATTCAGATATAAAGTGGTCAAAGTTCTAAGCCCTTGACTGAGTGACGATGTCTTTCGGCGGAACAGACGCGCAGTTGGGCGTATTTTCCGTCGTGCGGTATCATTAACCCATTCAGCCCTGACGCACTGCAGCAGGAGATGGGTCCACCATGATAATTCAAGGGCAGTGCCAGATTAGCTAATTTGGCACTGCCCTTGAATTATCACGGTCGATCCATCTCCTGCAACTGGTGCATAGTCATAAAATGACGCCTCAAAAATTTGAGAAATACGGCCGTCTGGCTGAATGAGTTAATAACAGCAAAGATAATTGTCGTCGGTAGCAGTCAACGGAGTAAGCCCTTAAAGTACCATTACGCATAAATCCGAAGACACGTTTCTGCACTCACACCAAGGGGAATCACTGCGCTGGACAGACATACAGTTAGATCCCCTGCCCCCGCCTATCAGACACCAATCGCCAGCCCAGAGAAATACACAGGTATAGAACAAGACGATCATTTCCATTGCAACATTTGTGTTTGTTATGTCTTGTCGACACACCTAATGAATTTTAACAG
>BTPG01000001.1:172504778-172607278 GCA_036245525.1 Semisulcospira habei | reverse complement strand
ATATCATATCGCATAATTGTCACTTTTTATTCGACACACGTGTAATTTTGATCTGCATTTGATTTCCGAACAGTTCTGTTAACGGCATTTTGCCCTTTTTTTCAGTGACTGTGACAGTGGATGCCATCAACACAGACGCGGATGAAGAGGTGCACAAGATAGGCGCCACTGACGTTGAAGGGGACGTCCTGGAATATAAAATCTCGTCTACTGAGTTCTACGTCGGCACTTGTGAGTTTGCCCTTTTTGTTGTTGTTGTTGTTGTTGTTGTTGTTGTTGTTGTTGTTGTTGCCCGTACGTGTATTTGAGACAAGAGCCGTCGTCACATGCACATTAATTTCGTTCAAAGGATCCCGTAACGCACGCTTTCATGTCATTTAACCCGTTTAGACCCGAAGCACTACAGCAGGAGATGGGTCGACCATCATAATTCAAGGGTAGTGCCAGATTAGCTTGGCGCCTAATGGCGCCAAGCTAATCTGGCACTACCCTTGAATTATGATGGTCGATCTATCTCCTGCAACTAGTATATATCCGTACATAACCTCCAAACATTTGTGAAATACGGCCTTGGGGCTAAATGGGTTAAAGTTACCTCCTCAGGGTCAGGCGTTGATTGGCGAAAATTCGCCGACAGACCTTTTCTCAATGTTGTCTTGCCGCAACTAAGACTTTTCAACCCTTCTTTTCACAACTTATGTGAGTAGGCGCACGTACCAGAGGCTTTCTACTGCCCGTTGTGCGTACTGGATGAACTCGGGCTCCTACGTACAAGGAGAGCCGAAAGATCAGAAAAGTCTTTCATTTTGCTACATCATGTTCCAGCTTCATTATAATTAAAACAAAGCTAAAGTTACTCTTTTTCTGCATCAGTATTGAAAAACATAACAACACTAATAAAGGAGATATTGTGAACTATTAACCTTGTTTTGCCTTTACAACAACAACAACAATAATAATAATAATAATAATAACGAAGTGCAGTGATACCATTAAAACAACATTCAGGTTTATACTTTGTAGTTTGCTTATAGTTGTGAAACCTTTGTGTCTTTAGATACCGGTGTTCTTAGGGCTAGGACTTCATTGAGGACCGCAACTTCAGACCAATACGCTGTGGATGTGACGGTGTCGGACAGAGGACATACTGCATCCTGCACATACGTCGTTATGCTCACCAGTAAGTGAAATGTATACTGATGACAGCTGAAGGTCAGTGCCGGATTAATTTGGCACCTAAGAGGGCGCCAAGCTAATCTGGCACTACCCTTCAATATCGTTGTTTTCTGGCGGACAATTCAGATGTACCATGTCTGCTGACAGTATTATTCGTACGTGCGTGTAAGCTGGTCTATGATTTTTACTTAACTCATTCTACCCCAGACACACCACAACAAGATAAGGATCGACCATGATAGTTCAAGGGTGATGCCAGAATAGCTTGGCGCCTATGGGCGCCAAGCTATTCTGGCATCACCCTTGAACTATCATGGTCGATCTGTGTTCTGCACTGCAATGCAGTTTTTAGAGGGAAACGGCAACATTTGTGGATTTCGGTGTTGGGGTAGAATAAGTTAAGAATAGTAAGTACATGTGGTACGTTGTATTTCTGTTTGTTCATTTTGAAAAAGAAGGCCCTTTAACCTAAAAATAATAAAAAAAAATATATTGTACTTGACCTTCCTAAGCGTTTTTTTTTTAAATTTTTGTTTTAATTTTCTATTCACACAACGCTTTGTGTATTCATGCATCGCAGTCTTTCTCATCGGTGGAACATATAAATAGTATTTAGGTGAGTTATTGTTAGAAACGCTTGCTTGACGGAGGAAACGCGAACTTCTAATTTCGGCGGGCCTTTAAAAACACAAAACGTGTCTGCTTCACCTTGTCCTTTTGCTACGCTTTGGTGCTACATATTCCAGCAATTAATTAATCGTCGCTAAGCATTCGATCAATTAAATAAATGTCTCTAAGCATTTAAGCCAAGAAGTGATTGCCGTATAATCTAAAAGGTAAGACGTGATATGTTCTCATTCAAGGTCCGCAGTATCACGAAGTATTTTCATGTCTTTTGGCCAGTCCTTAAACTGGCTGTGTTGTGCTGTGTTGTGCTTTTACCTTTTATCCCTGTACTAATTTTAAACCTGTTAGTGTTAAGGCACTTATTAACACACTTGCTTGCTACTGTTCAGCGTGTCTTGCATTGTCATACATTGAAAATAAGAGTATGTTTAAACCAGGGCGTCAATGAGGAAACTGATGCAAGTTTTATTTATTTATTTATTTTTTTTCAGACAGGAATCTTGCTCCCAAATTCGCCAACCTGGAAAGTGTCGTGGAAGTCCCAGAAGACACTAAGGGCGGAGGTGCAGTCTACGTCATTTCCGTCACGGATCCCAACATCTTTTCATCCAGTATCGGTATGACGTGGTCTTCCGCCGACAAAAACAAATTCACCCTGGATGTGTCAGGACTCAGTAAGTAAAGAATAGATGTATGTGAATATAAATTGCTGAGGAAACGGCAAAGAACTTCATGAGCCCCCGCATCTGCGGGGGCTCATGAAGTTCTTTGCCTTTTCCAGTCAGGTGGTGGACAGACGTTTGCAGCTATTAGTGTCAGGTGGTGGACAGACGTTTGCAGCTATTAGTGTCAGGTGGTGGACAGACGTTTGCAGCTATTAGTGTCAGGTGGTGGACAGACGTTTGCAGCTATTAGTGTCAGGTGGTGGACAGACGTTTGCAGCTATTAGTGTCAGGTGGTGGACAGACGTTTGCAGCTATTAGTGTCAGGTGGTGGACAGACGTTTGCAGCTATTAGTGTCAGGTGGTGGACAGACGTTTGCAGCTATTAGTGTCAGGTGGTGGACAGACGTTTGCAGCTATTAGTGTCAGGTGGTGGACAGACGTTTGCAGCTATTAGTGTCAGGTGGTGGACAGACGTTTGCAGCTATTAGTGTCAGGTGGTGGCCAGACGTTTGCAGCTATTAGTGTCAGGTGGTGGCCAGACGTTTGCAGCTATTAGTGTCAGGTGGTGGCCAGACGTTTGCAGCTATTAGTGTCAGGTGGTGGACAGACGTTTGCAGCTATTAGTGTCAGGTGGTGGACAGACGTTTGCAGCTATTAGTGTCAGGTGGTGGACAGACGTTTGCAGCTATTAGTGTCAGGTGGTGGACAGACGTTTGCAGCTATTAGTGTCAGGTGGTGGACAGACGTTTGCAGCTATTAGTGTCAGGTGGTGGACAGACGTTTGCAGCTATTAGTGTCAGGTGGTGGACAGACGTTTGCAGCTATTAGTGTCAGGTGGTGGACAGACGTTTGCAGCTATTAGTGTCAGGTGGTTGACAGACGTTTGCAGCTATTAGTGTCAGACAAATTTGCGTCCAGGACGCCTAACAACGGAACGGGTTCCATAAGATCCAGTGACGAGGTGAGATCTGAGTTGGCCTGCGCGGACCGACACAAAGACTTCAGTGGCGTAGGAACGGCCACTAAGACTTCAGTGGCGTAGGAACCATGGGGTCAAGGAGGTCGCTGCCCCCTCCCCCCTCAATGAAAACGTAGGAGGGGGCCGGTGTATGCCCTCCCCACCCCCACCCCCTCCTAATATTTCTGAGATGAAGAATTTTGAATGTTTTTTTAATTTATTTTATTAAAAGAAATGATAAACATTACATAGTTTTATTTGTTATTCGGAGAAGGAAGATTTTGATTGTTATGTTTGATTTTTACGAGGTTGGACTGTTGACACCCCCCCCCCCCCAGGCTCACACCCCCCCCCCCTCCTTCCGTTGTTTGAATTTCTGTGCCAGGCTGAAAAGTAACATGTCTGACACGCCTCGTCCCGGCAGTTAAGGGGTCAAAGACGGGGCACTACCCCAATAGGGGTCAACGGAATAATCACCATTAATCTCGTGAAACAATATCAATTTTTGACAACGTTTTTCAGCGGCCACTCTGAAGCTTTCCCCTGACGCAGAACTGGACTACGAGTCCAACAAAAAGGAGTACTCCTTCACATTCGTGGCCAGCGACGGCTATCTGACGACAGTGGAGAAAACTCTCACCTTGAGGGTGAAGGACGTCAACGAGCCGCCATATTTCGAGAACAATCACATATTCTATGCCTCATTTTTGGAGGTATGTTGGACAAAATAGTACAGGTTTTTGCTGAATCAGAGGAAATGAATATATAAGTTTTATTGACTTCGGAGAAATTAACCCCTCCACTACGAGAAAAGGTGAACCCAATCCAACTGCAAGAGGCATAGATCCTCATGAGCCCCCGCTATCGCGGGGGCTCATGAGGATCTATGCCTCAGTCTTGCAGACATCACTTTGTATCCATGTTCCTTGGACGGCCGGGGCTCTTTGGCGTTGAGTTATGTAATAAAGATTTCAGAAACATCATCTGTGTCCACTGGCAGTCAAGGGGTTATAGTTGATGTAGATTATTTCCGAGGCACAGCTAAATAATAAAAGTTGTCCCTAAATCAGACATAGCTACTGCAGTAGATCCAGCCAGCCAGCTTCATCTGCAAGTGGCAGTAATTCTCAGACAGTTCGTGAAAATTGAATAACGCCTCTTGCTGGAAAACAGTGACGACGTCGACGATAATGCAAAGCTACGTTTGCGCCGGACGACTACCAACAACGAACGAGAGCAAAATCACGGCTGGTGCGCAGGCAACACTCCATACATCAAAAGGCATAGACCCTAAAGAGACCCCCCCCCCCCTCCCCCCTACCCTCCCCCCGTTTTTGGGTGTTGTATAACTATGATAGAAGCTGGTTATCCACCGTGGCTTTCACTTCCGTTTGTTGTTGGGAATTGTTCGTTGCAAACCAAACCTCACTAATGACGATTAGGATGACGACGGTGATGACGATAATGCTGATGATGACGAAGAGCGACGATGACGGCTCTGGTAGTGATTTTGATGTTTATACTTACGACGATGATGATAATGACTATAGACACGACAACACCGACGCCTACGACGATTGCCTTTGAACTTTTTCTTCTTTGCGTTTGAACGTGTAGTACTTTACAGGGCTTTTACTAGTCTGGGCCGTGAAGCGGGCTGTCCTCAGCGTGTCTTCCCTGATGCCATACAACTTAGCCTCCATCTTGGTTGGCATGTTGACAACGACTACAAATAAAATGCATCCGGAGTACATGGGATGAACCAGCTCCCGCTAGAGAGCTGGTCCATCCCAGATACTCTGGCTGCTTCGTCTCTGTGTTTCATTGTGCCGATGAGTAAAAAAGTATCGTGCATCTAGAATAGCCGGGTTGGACCATCTCCGGTGTTGGAACTGGCCCATCTCAGACACGTTGGATGCATTGTTGTCTTTTTGATACATTTTGTTATCTGCAGTGAAGGGAAAAGATAAGTCTTTTTTTAAAGCTATATTTTCTCTGACCTACAAAAAAAAATCTCTTTTCACACGAATGGGTCTTTTGCCTTAATGGGGCAGACATACAACGTTTCTCATGACCTTGCAGGTGAACGACCCTCCAGAGTTCGAGGCACTTTCGTGCAAGATCACTGACCCCGACATTGGGGACAAATTGACCTACGAACTCTCCGGCCCTAACGCGCAGCTTTTCACCTTGGAGGGTTGCGTACTGACCTTGGCCACCGAGTACGACATTGACAATGGCCTCGTGAGCCCCACAACTTTGACCTTGACGGTGAAAGACAGACTCGGGTTATCAGCCACAGCTTCGATAGTGGTGACAGTCTTAGAGGTATGTGTGGAAAATGTCCAGTATTTCATACAAGTTTGTAAATTGTAACGGTAATACACATAGTAGGTGGGGGTGGCTGCTAGTAAGGGAGTATAGATGTACTGTCATGGGTAAGTGGCTAGCACAGAAACAAAATGATAGAAAAGGATTGATGGGAGTGGGGTACGGTGGAAGTGGAGACGCCAATTGAGGAGGTCGTTTTCGCCGTTGCCGGCAAATTAGGTCTATAGAAAATCCAGACCAAAAAGGTGACTGCCAAGCGTGTAAAATGCAGAGAAGAACCCAACGGAAAATGAAACACGCATTGATGTGACAGTTACAACACCGTTTATTAATAGACAAACAAGTATACAATTCATTCGCTGCTTATCTTGTAAGTAGAAGAAGCAAAATGGCAACTTTTTTATATTTGTTTGTCTATTTTTAAAAGGAAATATTAATACGTTTTGTTGTAACTGTCATTTCTAAACGTGTTAAATTAGGTCTATGGTCTGTTGATTATGACGACCCCGCTTTCTAATGTACTAGCGCAGCTGCCCCTGCCTATTTTTACGTTTGAACCTGCCTAGCCAAGCGCTAGAAGCTATCCCTTTTCTCTTTTAATTTAGAAGTTCTTGACGTGTGACAGTAAAAACAAACGCCAACAGCTAAAAGGTCCGTCGCAGCGTCGCAGATTTACTGACGTCAGGCGTCAGGCATCGTCGTCAAGCATTCGGATTGTGTGGAGCCCAGCAAGAGGCATAGATCCTTATGAGCCGCCTCTATTGCGGCGGCTCATGAGGATCTATGCTCTTGCATGTGGTTGCTGTTACTTGTGCTCTGGCAGCGAACTGATTAAAAATGACAAATTGCAATACATGTTCCACTTCTGTCACAGATCAACGATAACACCCCCGAGTTTAGTGGGCCAGTGGACCTGCCCATAGAGTGGGGCATGCTAGCCGGGGACCCGATAGGCGCTGTAGAGGCCATAGACAAAGATTCCGGCACCGACGGCAAGGTCTCTTACTCCATCATCACAGACCCAGCCAACCCTGATGAAGCCAACAAATACATCACGTTTCTCAGGTATAGTCGGTTGGTGTTGTAGCGGTAGTGTTTTTGTGATAGTGGTTGTGGTGGTAACTAACGGCCGCACTGGTGCTCAGGAGAATCCATGCCTTCAGCTGTCATTACTCGGCTAAGTTTTGGTACTGCTTTGGTACCACTTATAGGCCACTTTATAAATTTCAAACAGAAGCAATACATTTGTCTGCAACTTCAATAGATGCATGAAGTGATCCTTCGAACTACGTTGAATAGCTTGTGTTTGTCTTGTACTGCAGTGTTTGTCTTACACGTGAATGCGTATTTCACGTGAGCGTGCGTGTTGGGTTCCGTCAGGTTCAGATTCATAGGATAAAGCGCCTACTCGAGTATAAAGAATATTATTATTGTTATTATTGTTATTGTTATTATTGTTACTATTGTTATTATTATTATCATCATCATTATTATTATTATTATTATTATTATTATTATTATTATTATTATTATTATTATTATTATTATTATTATTATTTAGTATATTCAGATTGAGGATTGCCATATAATAATAATAATAATAATAATAATAATAATAATAACAATAATGAGTACTTGTATAGCGCCTAACCTCAGATTAGAGCTCTAGGCACTTAACAAAAACTAATTGTACAAAAATAACTAATTACAAAATCGCAATTTACAAAAAGTACTAATACAAAATACAACGCACTCTGTAAACAAGCTATAAAGTCACCATTCAAAAGTGCTACGCTTATGGACTCATACTCGCATTCACGCGCGCACGCGCGCGCGCAAACACACACACACACACACACACACACACACACACACACACACACGCACACACACACCCACACGGCACACACACACACACACACACACACACACACACACACACACACACACACACACACACACATACTACTTCTATGTGATGAAGCTCTATGCTCGTGCATAGTGCTCATACATTAGATTAAATACGGTACGGTTTCTGTTAACGGTTTGTTTGTGCCGATAGTCCGTGTGGCACTAGACGCACGTGAAATCTGTAAGACATGGTTAGCACGGGATTTTTAGTGAGTTCTGTTTAGTGAGTTCTAGGCAAAAGCTGTGTCTGTCAGAGGTCAAGATCGGTAGTACGGGCTGTCTTGTTGTATGGAACTGTTGTGTTTGAGACACCTAGCCCGTATTCCAAGACTCTGAAGCCTAGATTTCAGGTATGTTTCTATATATATAGTATTGATAGTTACTTAGTTAAAGACAGTATGCGCTGGTAAGAGTAATTTGCTTGTATAGTGTTGACCGGTTTGGGTTAGTTATGTTTGTTTAGAATTCGGGGAAGTAACCGGTGTTTTTGTATAGTTATTACCGAGATAGATAACTAAAAGAATGCGAGGTGTGTATGTCTAAGCCGCTATGAAGATAGTACGTGGTTGGTTAAGCATAGTCTTTTCCAGTGTATAGAGTAGTGTATAGCAAGAGTGTTAGGCTATAGTCTGTTTCAAGATAGTGACAGAGATATGGGGGTGTTACGGAAATAGACAGTTTATGAAGCACGTGTGTGTGTGTGTGTGTGTGTGAACGAACGCGTGAGTTATTTGTATCAGCCAGGTTACGTGACGTTTCTCATTGATCCAATATGTGGTGTGTTTAGCAAGTGTTACGTTGGGACTTTTGTTTATTCAGAGTTCTTGTAAAGAGTGGAACGACGGACGCCGAGACGTCGAGTCACAGGTGGGACCTAACGTGAGGTCATCCCTCCAGCTCTTCACTGAGAGTGAGTCTGACCGGGACCAAGACACCCGAGTCAAAGTGAGAACTGCGCTACCGTACGAGAACGAAGACGTCCGTGCCAAAGAGACAGGACGGCAAGAAGAAGCGTACGACGGACTTTCACGCCTAGACGTGAGAAGGACCAACGTAACCAGGCAATAACATCAAACAGGTTGGAGACAGTGTGAAACTAAAACCTAGCCTGGCAAAGATATTGTGATTTGTGTGTATGTGATTTGGATGCAGTGGGGAAGGTGGAGTGTATATAGTCTGATAATCTTTTAAGCGTTTCTTTTCTTATTGTATAAAAGTCACTTTAGAAAGGGAGCCCGTGTGTTGTGTTTTACCGCATGAATGCGCCCGTCTGAGTCAGTGGCGGTGTATGCGTCTGTTGCGTGAGAGTCTGTACGTGCGACTGTGGGCAAGTCTGCGTGCGTTACATTCTAACATAGATAGAGATGGGTTTAACATGACAGGTGTGTGACAAAGTCATTTGTAGCAGACAGAAAAAAATATGGGTCATCAGGGCTCGCTTGAATACCTCTCTCGAGTTCGCGTGGGAGGTCATTCCAAACAACTGGGCTCTGGTACCTGACTGACCTCTCACCGAACGACTTTGTTTTGACAAGAGGGATATAAAACAGGACCTTTACATCAGAACTCTCTGGCACACAAAAAAAACCCAAACAAACAAACAAACAAATAAAATAATCGTCTGTGTTGCGCAAGGAGGGCTGAGTGTAAGCAGACCGCACGCGCTGCCATTGCATTAATTGCTTGACCCGTCCCCTAATGGCATGTATTGCTTTTCTTTTGTCCTCCCTTGTGGGACCTATTTCAGACTGACCACAGACTTCGGAAGCCGGTAAAATCCCTTGATTAACAAGGGCTTCTACGGTCAATAGCTGTACATGCAACTACATATCTGCTATCGAGTGTTGGCACTCGGAGTCAGTCAGCGGCACGAAACTCTTAGCGGAAAAATCTTCCATTCCCTTCCTTGTGGACTAATTATTTCAGCCCTGACACATAAGATACAGACTAATCACGATAGTTCAAAGGTGGTGCTAGAATAGTTTGGCGCCTAGAGGCGCCAAGCTATTCTGGCACCACCTTGAACTATTGGGATCAATATGTGTCTAGAACTGTAATGCAGTCTTCAATGGTAATTCCAAACTTCGTGTCTCAGGCCGCACTGAGGTCTATAAACTACTTCCAGATGTGTGTCTTAGCCGCAGTCTAAATGAATATATGTATATATACTGACTTTCACTAAAAACGCTAAAAGTGTCTGTAAGTGTATCCGCAAACAAAGAGCCACCCTGACAGAAAAACAAGAAAATTTTATTTGTTGCTTACTTCAGATGTTCAGCCTACTGTCTGAGCTACCTTCACACAAAAATTGGATGTGTTATCGCCCATGGCTACCTTGGAGGACACAGGGTTTCATTAGTGGTGAAAATAAGCAAAACTGATCACTCTGTGAAGCAAGTTTCCTGTGATATGTTTTAACACATAAGTTGTGTAGATTACTTATGATGTTATTAGCTGCCTCAAACGAAATTTGACTCGAAAAATTCACCAGAGAACCAGATCTTCCGGTTCACATCATTTTCTTAATAAAATCTTATTTGATTTAATGTGAATTACTTTCAATCTATTTGTTATGCTCCAGTGACTGACACAGAGATAAAGAACACACCCATATCCATATGATTAGGTAAATATGGCCGCAAACCTAAAAATAAAGAACTATTTGACTTTCGTGTTTGTAGGTCGTGTTGATTATTTAGGTGCCTTTGACAAACGAAAAGTAGGTCAAGACCAAACAGGCCGGATTTTCATGCACACGGACCCTAGTGACACTGCACATTGGTTGGCTTTTAGCTGTGTCCTCTGCAGATGCTCCCCATTTTACTTTCAATATCCTGTGATGGTAGTGTCACTGATGACGTCATAAGTCATCGATGTGCGATTTTCAAGACTAAACATTCTTTTGCACACGACATAACACACTCTTCATAACATTTTCTAATAAATGACGTCAAAATAACCCGGATTAAAGCATATTTACGAAGAAAAGCGCTATGGTGAAAAATTCGCGTTTTTAATGGAAGTGAGTATAGATCATAACCTCGGTCAACCCAAGTACGATTCGTAATTCATTTTGCAGCACCGGCAAGTTCGTACTGCGTCAGTCAATGGACGGCATAGTTGGGTCCGGGGAAAACTTCCAGTACGTCATCAAGGCAACCGACTACGGAAACCCGACACGGACCAGCACAACGACCGTCAACGTCGTCTACGACCCCTACGTCGATGTCACCACCACCACCGTCGCCGCTTCTACGACAACAGCGAAGGCAGAGGACAGCGGTGGCATTTTGGATGATCCGCGGTTCATAGGCGAGTTGTTTTGAAGCTTGTGAAGCCGAACTACCGAAAAACATACGACAATAACCATTTTAACGCATTCGCGAAAACATGGTCATTGTCATGTGATTTGGGGGCATAACTTAAAGGGGACCCGAAGCCAACACAACGTAGGCACTTACTTTGTAGTGCAACACAACAAAATCGGCTAGCAGATTGTGTTTTCAATCGGAGCCGGAGTTCCGTCTCCACAAAATATTGAGAAAAGCGTTTTGACGTCACTAAGTTTCTAATTGCTGATAAAAAGTTAATGACGTCACACATGCTTTTTTGCAGTACTCTATTAATAGTTTTTGAACTACTGCTCCGATTTCAAAGTTTCTTTCTGCTAGCTGATGCTAGTGTGTTGGACCAAACAACAAGTATTTCTGTGTTGTGTTGGTCTTCTTTGTGTTGTAACGAGGTTTGTGCCAATGCGACAGTTGTCACAAAACGTGTGGACACTCCTTGGGTCCTCATTGTCACAAATACTGTGCTCGTAACAAAGCTCACAGAGATCCACTCCACGCTTTTTGTAACAATTCTTGCAAAGCACGTGCAGGCTGACTGCACGAGGTCAAATGTAAGTTAAAACAACAACAACAACAACAACAACAAAACCTTTAGCATCTTTGGACAAAACAGTGGATTAAAAGCCCGGACAAACGGGCGATATCGCACGTTTGTCCGGGATTTTAATCCACTGTACGTTTTCGTCAAAACACATCAGCGCAAGTTTGACCTATTCCTGATGTGCGAACAACTTTGATCTATTGTGACAAAGGTTTTGTTACAAATTGTTACAAAGCACTAGAAGACTTCAAATTGGGTGATGTGTTATGATAGGCACTGTCACAAAGACACTGAAGTATCTATTGTAGAGTTCTTTAAAACAATTTACCCCTTCAATGCCAGTGGACGCAAATTTGCTTCTTTAAAAGTAATAAAAATAATCAAATAATCACATCAAACCAAGGGACACAGACATAAATTAGGTCAGCAATTGCAAGAGACAAAGAACCCTCCCTACCCCTCGCATCTGTTGGCCGGTTTCATGAGGATCTGCACCTCTTGCAGTTGTGCACTGTGGTGTTCACTTTTTCTCGGCTGTGAAGGGGTAAATAAATAACGGTGTTTTCTGACTTATCTTCAGTTGGGCTACATCTAGCCACATAGCAACACTGGTTAAAGCTGAAATTCAGTCTTTTTTCTTAACCCAGCTAGGGCCCTGAGCTCACAAACTGAGTTTGCGGAGTTTGTACTCCGTCAGCCAAGGGAGCATAGCCCTTTTCATCCTGATACACCCATTGCTTGACATAAATTTGACTACTAGTTCAAGGGTGGTGCCAGAATAGCTTGGCGCCTGAGGCGCCAAGCTATTCTGGCACCACCCTTTAACTACAACAGTTGATCAGTCTCATGATATGTAATGTAGCATTCACAGGACAATAAGCAAATGTTATAATATAAGACTTCTGGATGTAATGGGTTAGGCACGCGGCAGCTGTAGAATCCAGTCTAGTGCACACCGTGAACCCAGCATAAGATACACCGAAGTCACAAGGGAACTTCTGTCAGCTTTACCTAGGCCTACACCGGAACCAATCAAGTAGCAGACGACATTTACAAATAACCAGTCGGAATGTTTGAGAGCCACATTCCATGCATATGTATTCCTTTGCAGCAGTTGTCACAGTCCTATTCTACAGGTGCATATCGAATGTGGCTTGCAACTGCATCGATCAGTTATTTGTCAGTATCATCTACTGCAGGGTAAGTTCTCAGTGTGTAAATCTACGTACAACTGATACGGGTTCATTTGTGACTGTATCTCATGTTCTGTGCGCACCAGTTGGACATGACTCTGCGTGCCTTATGTATAGACCCTGGACTGACTGAGTTCAAACTGCGCCTACTCAGTGAGCAGATTGACCGACTTAGGGGCAATGTATATCACAGCCCAAGCTGGGTCCTGGAAAGTTGTTTTTTTTTTCTTTTCAAAAACACGTCCGCGGTGGAACAAAGAGACTGAACCTCGGCGTTAAAGAAGGCTAGTAATGCAGACAGCCTGCAACTGTGGTGTTGGGCGTTTTTTCCCCGCCATGTCAATGTTCTCTGACTGTCTGCAGGCATCTTAGCGGGACTGATCGGCGTGACAGCCATCTTGGGCGCCACTTTGGTGCTACTCGCTTGTCGGTACTGTAACGCTCAGAAGGCTGAGACCAGCACTTCCAACAAGGACTACAATTACAATTCGTGAGTAGACTGAATACCGATGTTAGGCCCATTGGTCATGATACACTAGCATGAGATATATCTGACCATGATAGTTCGAGGGTGGTGCCAGAACAGCTTGGCGCCTGTCGGCGCCGAGCTTTTCTGCACCACCCTCGAACTATTATGGTCGACTTATCCCATGTCCATAAACGTGCAGAATAGCGGCTAATTATATTTCCTAGGCAGACATTGCACGCGTCGCCTTATAAAGATAAGTAGTGCATTGTATGTCTATGTCTATAGTATAGAGAAAAATCCTGAAGATGTAATAATACTTTTTTTTTAACGTTTTTCTTCTCTTTTTTTTTTTCTCAAACAGACGTAGTTCCACCCCGTCCAGACCTAACAGAATCAGCGTCCAGCAAATCGAGCCAATGTTTGGTACGTACTTGTTTTTGTTTGTTCTTTTCCCCCCTTTTTGTTGTTGTTGTTGTTGTGGGGTTTTTTTTGTTTTGTTTTTGGCACAGAGTATTTGTAAAGTAGTGATATTACGTTTACGCCGAACGACTCTCAGCAACGAACAAGGGCTACGTCACGACGGATAACCAGCATAGACAGCACTCAGAACATCTCCAAGAGGCATAGATCCTCATAAGCCCGGAGTGCTCTTGAGGTTTATGCCCCTTGGAGATGTTCTGAGCGTTATCTGTGCTTCTGGTACACACTGGCTATCTGCCGTGACTTCTCTCGTGTTCGATGTTGAGAGTCTTTCGGGGTTAACGTAATCTCACTATTGTGTTAGCTCTCTCTGTCTCTGTCACTCTGATAACTGGTCCTGTAAGCAACAACTGTTACCGTTGGAAGACAATGGTTCATTGTTCTGTCTCTGTCTGTCTGTGTGTCTGTGTGTCTGTCTGTCTGTCTGTCTGTCTGTCTGTCTCTCTCTCTCTCTCTCTCTCTCTCTCTCTCTCTCTCTCTCTCTCTCTCTCTCTCTCTCTCTCTCTCTCTCTCTCTCTCTCTGTGCGTGTTGTGTGTGTGTGTGTGTGTGTGTGTGTGTGTGTGTATGTGTGTGTGTGTGTGTGTGTGTGTGTGTGTGTGTGTGTGTGTGTGTGTGTGTGTGTGTGTGTGTGTGTGCAGAGTAGCAGGACAGTTTTAAGAGAGGCATTCGCATGCCTAAAACTTTATCCTGAATAAAAATGTTTCATCATCATCATCATCGTCATCATCACTTCTCTCTCTCTCTCTCTCTCTGTGTGTATAAAACTATATACATGTATATCGATTTTAAGGTGTCAATTTGAGTTATTGCAAACAAAACAAGTTAATGGATTCAACTATTTCTTTATGAATTGCATGCAGTTCTTCAGTGACGTACGACAATTGCACCGGCACATTGAAACCATAGTAAACGAAAACATCAATTGAATTTTGAATTATTTCGCTTTTTCTTTTACTACAGATTTTCTTTTTCTTAATCGGAGTGTTTCAGTTTTTGCTTTAACTTGTTTTCTGAAGTATGTGTTGGTTTGCGTGAATCTTCTTTTTTTGTTGTTTTTGTTGGACAGATCAGGGGAGAAAAATCTCATCAATGCGTCCCCTGCCAGGCGGTCTCATGTAAACTGAAGATTCGTCCAAGACCGGCAGGAAATCTCTTCAAGTGCCAAGAGCATAGATGTACAAATTGCATGGGCCAGTATTACAAGTTCTTCACGTGATACAGGACGATATCAAGATGTATAAATATGTCCAGATGTCAGTACAAGTACCAAGGGAAGTCACTCAGCACTAGACAAACAGTTACATCCCCTGACCCCTTTCTATCCGGAAGGGATCAGGGGATGTAACGCACAGCGCTGGGTGATTACCTTTGTATATGCGCTTTCGTCATCTTTGGTTTGTGATGTCAGACGAAATGACGGCTTAAAGGCATGCACGACTTTTCCTAGAATCTGTCGTCCTGAACAGGACAAAATCACCGGCTTTTATGTTGTTGTTTCTGGGAGTAATTTCCAAATACATTATATCCCCCACCCCCACCCCACCCCTCTCTCTTTCTCTCCCTTCCCCCCCCCCCCCCCCTCCCCCCATAATTCATAATGAGAACCACTCCACTCCACCCCAACCCGTCTCCGAAGGGCATATTCCCTATGAAGGCAAAATGAGACAGTAATTCATTTTTGTGCAAAGCAAGCTTTTCATAGTTCCATGTCAACTACGAAAAAATATCACTTTTCACAAAAACGGACTGTCTTCAGTCATAATGTTCATGTTACGGCACCGGTGCGTTCGTGGGTGGGTGATGTAGGCTTAGTTAAGATCATGATAGACCTTAAGGCTGCCAGCAATTGTCGTATCACATTCCCCACATTATCAATCCCTTGACGGCTACTAACGCCGGATACTGTTCCGCCAAGCACTATCCCGTATCCCGGCGTCAATAGTAGTCGAGGGTTAACCATCTTGTACATTCAGCCACACCGGTATCGGCAGCTGCACGTACAATGGGGTGAAAAATTGCTGATAGATAAATTTTCCCTTGGACGATTCGAACTAAAACACTGATTATTTCGATGAACTTTATTTTTTTTTAGCTTTAGCTCATCGGGTGCCCGAGGTACGAAATACCCACATTTTTGAGTTATCCTCTGAGGATAGGCGCCAAGCTATTCTGCCACCACCCTTGAACTATCATGGTCGATCCATATCTTGCTGTGGTGTGTCACGGGCAGAAGGAGTTAAATGAAATGATAAACTGTTGCTTATATGTTTTATTTATTTATTTATTCTTATATATTTTTTAAAATTACTATTGTTCATTCATTTATTTTCAAATGCTATTTTTGCTTCTGGTTTTTATGTTAGCTGTCCGCAAGTTGTTCTTGATATAGTCACATGTGCACTGTAGTTAACAGGATTCTATTGAACAAAACAGAATTGACAGAACCACCGTTAAACGTTCAAAGATTTACACACACACACCATTCAAATTATATCAGTATGCACTTTGAATGAAAATACAGTTTATTTTTGCACTAAACGCTGTTTCGATGACATACGTCATCAGAACAGTGTTACATGCAATAAGTTGTGCTGGTCTGTAATTTTGAACGTAGCACATGGGGGACCCCTGAAAATTTGTTTGTTGTGACTTCTGAACACCAAAAGGTTAGTCAGGATCTCCTAAAAGTGTTCTTTTGTACGAGTCTTGGTATATCTAATTTTGTTGTAAGTTTTTTTTTTTTTTTTGTTTTGTTTAAATACTGTGTGTATAAAACCCACAAATTAAGTACATGAAATAACAAGGGCTGACTGTTAGCGCTTACACATGTACAGATTTAGATATCACAAACTGCCTGGTGACCCAAGCATTTCTGTTGCTATTTCCCTAGTTTCTTACAAAGTAATTACATACTAAGAGTGTAGTCGTAACATCGGCAAAACGTTCATAAATCCGAAGTTTATCATATCCGACCTTGTTTTAAGCGGTGTGCACCATCTTGGATAATGCAAAGGGGGAGAAAACCGAAGGTATCGCAAGAGTTTCGTGTCACCGACTCGAGTCAGGGGCACGAATCTCTTGCCATAACTTCGGTTTTCTCCCCCTGTGGGCAAGGTAGAAGAAATTTTTTTTTAAAAAGCACTATTAAGGGAGAAAACTGTGCATAAAGACCAATGACCACAGTTCTCTCCCTGCTATTTTTTCCCCCCCTACTTACCTCTCACCTTGTTAAATAAGTAAATGTTAATATAAAAAAAAAAAAAAAAAAAAAAAAGCACAGATGTATCGTTTCCACATTTTATTTCAACAGAATCAGATTTCATTGAATTACATGTGCCGAATACTCTCACCGTCACACAAACAGATCAAATAAATAATATTGCACGACACCAGACTAGTAAACTCTACTGAACACCAATAAATAGTGAACTGTTTGGAGGTTGCAGAAACTCAATTCGAAAGGTGTGCTGATCTGTGATTTTGGACCTTACGGCTGAAAGCCGTAAGGTCCAAAATCACAAACCAGCACACTGCTGAAAAATAAATAGGGGGACAGAGGTGTTTCTATCAAGTCTTAAAGCCTTGATCACTGCTGACGATGCTCGTTGCACAGTCAAAATACATAGATATATGTAATTTTCTGTGGAGTAGCAGTTAAGAGTTTAACGGGGACTTATGTTTTGTCAATCACACAAACTGGCACACAAAGTTAGATTTGAGCCATTACGATTTAATTTCATATACAATACATTGGAAAAATCACAGATCTGGACTTTTTGGTGCGACGCACAAATATTACATGTTAAAATATTTATGTCATGGCTGTAACCCATATCCCCCCCCCCCCCCTTTCCTAAATTTGTGTGCAGAGCACCTACAGCAGTACCTGGTTTAAGCAGACCTTTTATATTTTTTTTTGCAAAAAAAATAAATAATAAAAATCGTCTTCAAAGACAGATTTTGTCTCATGAGATGTCTGGTAGGGCAAAAGGTGTCACCGCTACCGCCACCTAAATGACGGTCTTTAATGACAGGTGATCTTTCTCTCTCAGGTGGTCACTCAAAACAGGTTTGAAAAATCAAAAATCAATCTTAGAACCACAACATGAATAGCGCCCGTGAAACCAAAGTGGTCAATTTAACTCTGTTTCAGAGTAAATCTACTCAGTGCAAATCTACTCAGCTTGTATATGATGCACCATGACTAAAACTATCTTGAGTGAATTTATGCAGTATGAAATCTATGCACTGTTTGAATTTTCAGCATTATATAAACAGCCATAATAAACAAATATCATTTTATACAGCCAGGATTATACAAATAATGTCCGTCTATTGCATCACCACACAAATTTAAAGTAAGCAGCAAACCAAGTTGTATCAGCTGAAATAAGAAGAGTGACTGCTAGCGTTAGCACTGATACTCCAGGAGAAGATATCACACAGAGGGGAAGCCTAAGAAAAGAACACGGTCATTGGTCTTTGATGCACAGTTGTTTCCATTACTAGTGCGCCTTTTCCCACCTCCCTACCACTTATAGGCTGTAACAGTGATCGCGTCAATCTATGTTTAGCTGCTGCTCATACAAATAATAGTGTGGTTTTGCTTGCAACAAATGACTCCCAAAAGCAAACGAGAGCAAAGTCACAGCAGTTAACCAGCTTCTCCCATAGGCATAAACACTACAAACATCTCCACGAGGCATAGATCCTCATGAGCCCCCTGGGCTCATGAGGATCTATGCCTCTTGGAGATGTTTGAAGTGTTATATATGCTTATGCTAGTAGCTGGTTATCCGCTGTGACTTGGCTCTCGTTCATTTTTGGGAGTCTTTTGTTGCCAACAAAACCTCACAGAGCAGAGTCATTTTCGAATTACTTCATATTATGATGACATGTGCTGAAGTGGATTCTCCGGTGTCTAAATGAATCATAACTAGTCCTGTGTGAAGCGTTTCGTAACCTTCTGAAGTGTACACGTGTCTTTGAACAGTAATTAGTAATGCCAGAATTCAGGGCAAAGATGAATCTTTTGGCACCAATCAGTGAAATCCGAACACTTCGTACAAACATGGTCTGAAAACTAAACATTAATAAACAACCTGCTTTTGTCCTTGTCTGTGACTTTCAGCTCCAAATCATAAAAATCACAGGATAGCACACGAAAGGTACAGATATATAGCTTATCCACTTTTGGTCTCAGGTTTTTTGAAGTAACAGTGAAATAACAAAGAGGAAAATAAGGACAATTTGAACAGAATGGAATGTTGAATGTTGAAAAAGGAAATTTGTAAATATCCATGCTTATATATTACATTTTAAACAAACAAAGAATGACCACATCTTATACATATAAATATATATATTAATCCAACTAAACTCCTTCACAGCTGAAAAAAGGTGAACACGATCCAACTGCAAGAGGTATAGACCCTCATGGACCCCCGCAGTTTGGGGGGTCCATGAGGATCTATGCCTCTTGTGGAAAACATTTTGTATTGATGTTCCTGAGACGGCTGTGGATCTTTGACGCTGAATTAAAAAAAGACTTCAAAAACACACTCTATATGTCCACTGGCAGTGAAGGGGTTAATGAAGACAAGCACACTTAGACTAACGAGTCAGCACTGCTATACTGTGAAGGCAAAAGATAGCAAGGCCATTTTAACGAAAAGCTGTATTTTCATTGTATTGCAATGAAAATCTTGCTTTTCACAAAAACAGACTTACTGTCTTTCACCATCACAGGAGAAGACCGACTACATCTGCAGCTGAAGAAAGTTATACACAGATGAAGAGTAACTAGTATACTGTACAACATTTGCACCAAGCACACTGCTTTCACAATAATCAGGAGTTGCTCCCAAATCAGAATCAGGTCAAGGAGAATAGGTTAAGCCCCTTTACAGTAATGAATTAGCTTGTGCCCTTTTACAGAAAGAACGACCACACACTGAATAAAGGGATTATTTTGCTGAATCGTCCCCAATCACTGCAGCATGCATCCAGGTAACAGTCGTACTGTAAAGACCAGATATGTATTCAAACTGTGGATGCTGGGAACAAGAGGTGTGCATGTTCATGAACCCTTGCCACTGCAGGGGCTCATGAGAATATATGCCTCTTGCAGATGGAGCAAAGTGGATTAATCTACAGAGTGTTCAAAGTCTGTGCAACTTTTGATTTAGGGGTTAATCTCTATTGACACATCCTGCCCTAAAACACTGCACCAGATTCATCAACCATGATGGCTCCAGGACAGTGCTGGAAACGTTTGGCACCTGGGTGGTAGTTGTTCAGGCACCACTCTCAAATTGTCATGATTGATCCATAAACTATTTTGATCTATCTCTTCAACTAGTATGCAGGCTTCTGAGAAAAATGTACAAACTTGTTATTTCAAACCTCTATAATTCATCAATTAATTCATGTGAAAATGAAATACTGCTGCCTTTAGTATTGATCGAATGGTGGCGAATCATGGGAGAAAACTTGTGTTGGGACTAAAGGTTTTGCCCACACTGGTTGCCTGTGGAAGTGAATCAAGGGAGACAACCTGTGTTAGGCCTAACAATTTTGCCCTAATGAGGCTAATCAGCTGTGTGCAAATGGTACAGAGTTTGAAGGAAAAAATAAGACTAGTCAGAAAGTGAAAACATTAGATAGACATTCTATTAGATATACTTCTCTACAGTTTTTCTATTTTAGCTACAGTAACAATAGATACATTTGTACCAGCCGATAGATTCTTCAATGGAATGCACTCCATTTCAAATCACATCACATGTAACAAAATGACTTTCAATGAGAAGAACAGTGAAACATCAATCACAGTGAAACACAAAAACCCATTCAAGTTGCGAAGAATTAAGCCATTCAGAATATAACCAATAATGTAAAACAGATAATTTACAGCCTGAATGTAACCCCTTGTGAATGCAGCCTCCAGTACAGTTTACAGAATCAGATGGCTGCATGCAAAAGGGGGGTAATCCCTTGACTACTACCAACGATACTGGTGTAAAGACATGTGGTTACACGTCTTTTCCGCTAAGCCATATCAGTAGCAGACAAAGGGTTAACCATTGGCTGCAGGTAGCGTCTTTGGTCAAGGCGATTCCTGCAGGAATCACCTTGACGAAACACGCTACCAACAACCATAGGTTAATGCATAGCAGTATTACCAGACAATTCTAAAAAATGAGGTGAAATTAAGGTAAGCTACTTGCAGCCAGACTAGATATCATATCAAGAGGATAAAGAAATCACACCAAATCACAATGAAACACTACATCTATAAACAATTAACACATATTCAAAAGACAAAACGCAGACACATTCAACCATAAGACACCACAGTGTGAGATGGGATGACATCAGTTTAAGGATAGTGCCAGATTAGCTTAACACCTGAGGTGCCAAGCTAATCTGGCACTACCCTTCACCTATCGTGGTAGAACTACCTCGAAAAGCTGGCACATAGTCTGAAAAGTTATCAGTCATCACTAAGCATAAATGCGTATGATGTGCACGTGTACAACACAAAACATTTGTGAACCAAAGTATCGCTATTCAAAAGACAAGATGCTGAGAAATTCTCACCAAATATTTACAGTGACGACACATACTCATGTGTACAGATCATTATTTAGGTCCCTGTTCTTAAACTGTGGCTTTTTTATCCAGCAATAACTGTCATGGTGATACATTACATACAATATAATGCAAGACAACCAACACGCTGACCTCAGTTGTCCTCTGTACAGATCAGGAGACAGGTCGACCATGATATTTTTTTTATAGTTCTAGGGTGGTGTCAGAATAGCTTGGCGCCTCTAAACGCCAAACTATTCTGGTATCACCCTTCAACTAGTATCGGCATCAACACACGGGTCACTCCAGTGCGTCTGGGCATAAAAAAAGAGAGACGACTTGTAGTGGTAACTTTACAACGCATGACCAGTTCAAACAACAGGAGCAAGAAAACTCTCAAAATGGAATGAAAATATATCATGCAACCATAACAAAGTATTACTACAAACAATCAAAATATATTCATAAATTATGATTGGTAGGTCTGTACAGACCATGTTAATAGTAACCCCATTGTGCAGGCAACCAAAGGTACTGTTTGCAGTACCAGACGTCACATTTATAAACAAGGGGTTTAACCCACTTAACCACATGGTCACAATTCCCAAATTCTGGAGAACTTTATCACCCGATTACTATGAGCCAGTTGCAAGAGATGGATAGACCATAATTCAACAAGGGTAGTGCAAGATTAGCTTGGCGCCTGATGGCGCCAAGCTAATCTGGCACTACCCTTGAATCATCATGGCTGATCCCTCTCTCCTGCTGTAGTGCATCTGGGCTGAATGGGCTAATACATAACCTGGGCATACTGTAACTAAGGAACACAATGGAATGAGAGTTGACAGGTTGACGTATATATATCTTATATTTTTACAATCATCACATCAGTTCTCAAAAAGGATATTTTTTTCTGCCAACACAAGAAACATCTTGTGGAGTACCCTGAAAATGTCAAGCATCACAAGCGGTAAGATTTTACAACCACCCAAAAATAAAATAAATAAATAAGCACATTTCTCAACAGAGGCTCGCAGCTCTCTGCAAATAAAATACATCACATGCACACAATAAAGTATGAAGCCTAGCACAGTCAAACCTGTTAAGGCGACAACCTACATAACTATGATGACCAATTAACCATTTAGCCCCATTACTGCATTTCCCTAATTTTGGAGGTGTTACTTAATGACTATGTACCAATTGCAGGAGTTGGATTGACCATAATTCAAGGGTAGTGCCAGATTAGCTTGGTGCGTGCAGGATAATCTGGCACTACCCTTGAATTATCATGGTCAATCCAACTCCTGCTGTATGGCATTGGGGCTAAATGGGTTAATCAGACCACCCATTTTAGGCCCATGGTCCTCTTTCTGTAATTACCCTGTGTGGGTAATCATCCCTTGTGTGGTCTGTCGCCTAACAAAGGTCGACTGAACTGTAGCAGAACATGGAATAAATTAACAATAACCACAAACTGCCCTCCTAGTCCTACATCAAATAACAAACAACAGACTGCTGTAGCGTTCCACACTTTCCAATTATGTAGGAAAACCATGTGATCGCTGTCTTGAATACCAGTTTCCTGGTCTATTTACTTTTTTTTAGTGAAGGTCACAGCTGCTATCAAGGTGTGGTACGGGTTTACAGGCTCCAAAGGTGTAATCAGGAGATCAACACAGCTCCTAGGTCACACAATTTACAGTCATTTGTTTACTAAAACTTTTTGGAGTACCAGTAGTGCACGAGCAAAGTCCATCATGGAAGTGGAGCTCTCCAGCGGTCTATTACAATTCACATTGCGCATTCTCTGAGTGTCACAGTTGTCACAATGAAATCAAATCACTTTCAGTAAATCATTCACCCTTGTTCATGCAGGGGCTCATGAGAATCTATGCCTCTTGCTGGCACTATCAGCCCGATCCAACTGCAACAGGCAAAGACTCTCATGAGCACCTGACGATGCATAATGCGTTCATCTAGCTCAGTCATCAGCACGAGGCATAGATTCTCATGAGCCCCTGCACACTGCAGGGGCTCATGAATATCTATGCCTTGTGTTATGTATGTGAATCTGTACCTCCTGCTGACACCTCAATCTGTCACGGAGTGCCAGAATCCTCCATGGTGGGGTCTAAATGCCAAACGATATGTGCAGTGAATTCCAACCTGTTCCCCAGCCGTTTCATGCACTTCTTGCAGGTGAATGGGTCTGTCTCGTCGGCAGAATGCAGACTCTGATGCAACAAGCCTAGTGCTCTATCCTCAAACCAAATACAACAGTAGTGGCAACGCATCATTTTGCGGCTTGGCGGCATGCTCTCTGTGACACCCATGCTGTGGTTATGGTTGCCAACAGAGCTGTAGAAATGGTTGGCAAGGGGGTTGGGGTGGGAGGGGGATGGATGAATCTGCATGCTCTGCGTAGCGAGTACCGGGTGTGTTCGGAAGGCCAGGACATTGGGAAGAAGGCTGATGGTGGGGCGGGTGTTGGCAACTGTCGCGCTGGTGAAGATGGTGGAAGCTGCCGTTGTAGAAGTGAAACTAGAAGCTGCCACCTGTGGGTGAACCTCCTGCTGCAGAGTCATCAACGTTGTGGTTGCCGTCGTGGTGGGGGTGGCAACTGGTGTTGGTTTGATCCACTGGACTTGGCTGGTTGAAGACTGAGTGTTGTTATTTTTAGTCACAACCTCAGTGGAGGTAGATGTCTGTACAATTTCAGTTTCCCCTGCTTCCTCTGTGTCTTCATCCTCCTCCTCATCCTCCTGATCGCTTGCCTGTGTTTGAGAATGACCAGAATTATGTTCCGCATCATCGCTGCTGCTTGCAATGACAATCATATTGCCACCATCCGTCAAAGTGGAGGCCCGAATTTCCTCTATGTCTGGTATATCACTGTTGTCCTGCCCCTCGGCCAGAGAGTAACATGCTGAAATGGCCATCTGTGGTGTGTCTAAATCCCGATCTTCTTCCTCATTATTTTCTTCTTGTTCTTCATTGTTCTCCTCTTCCTCTTCTTTATTCCCTTCTTCACACTCATTCACGGAGTTCAGCCAAGCATTCTCTGTCTGAGTGAGAATCCTTTCAAGAATGGGCATGGTATCTTTATTCTCTACTTTTGAAGATGCAGATTTCTCTTCCGATTTCAAAGCGGGGTTGACCGTCTCCCATATCTCTGATCCTGACTGCCGGCTAAGTTTGAATTTGGCGAATCCAAGATTAATTTTTAGTTTGTCTTTGTTTTTCTTGGCTGAAGAACTTGCAGATTTTCTTTTCCTTTTCCTGGAGCGGGTAGTGCCTGAGTTAGTGCTGCTAGTGCTGGGCGTAGGAGTGGGCACAGTTAGAACGGGTCGAGTGAAATCCTCAAACACATGACTCAGTCGGTGAACTTTGAGGAGCTCGTTAGTTTCAAAGACCTCACCACACACCATGCATGAGAAGAACTTGCTGTAGCCATGTGTCAGCAAGTGCTCATTCAGTTCTCGCCTGTATTCAAACTTGACACCACACAAACGGCAGTAGTTTTTGGCACCCTCAGCGTCTGCGCCAGAGTTGAAGCCTTTCTTCAGGTGGACCTTCATGTGCTGTCTCACGTGGTCTGAACGCGGGAACCGTTTCCCACAAAGTGTACAGGGGAACGGCCTCTCTCCACTGTGAACTCTGACATGACGCTGAAGTTTTGAGCGTGTGTTGTATGACTTTCCACACACACCACATGTAAGCGGTGGCTTCTCTTCATCATGCAGTGCAGCGTGCGCATCCATGTCTGGTCTGTGAATAAACTGCAAGCCACAGAACTTGCACATGTAGCGTGTGATCACTTGGACGGAGGATTTCACACCACTCAACGCACTTTCAGTGGCATCATCAGTGATTGGAATGCTACCACTGACTGCAGTGATGCTGCCAGTGACTGTTGGACTGCTGTCACTGACTGACGTGGAGTCGTTGGATCCCCGGGTCAGTTCCTCAGGTTTTTCACTGCCACTGTTGGATCCCTCAATGAGTTCATCCAATTTCTCACTGCTAGTGCTACTGCTGGAGCCTTCAATCCATTCAAAAGATTTTTCCAAGTAACTCCTGGATCCCTGATTCAGTTCTTCTAATTTCACAGAAACCTCTGAGCTCATTCTTTATGAAGCTGCATGTTCTGCTACCCTAAAATTGCTGACCTTCTTTTCACTGACAACTGGAGTAAATTAAATTGCCTTCATCCTAATTCTGAAGTCCACGCAATGCAGAAAGTGATGCAAATGAAATCAGTCATGGGTCTTGTGAGTCTCTGTAACAGAAAGATTAACTTATTAACCCTTATGATTCGGAACACACCAGTGTGTGAAATAAGTCTGAATAAAATAGTTCATGGGAAGTGCCAGAATAGCTTGGCGTCTCTAGATGCCAAGCTATTATGGCACTACCCTTGAACTAAAGCTGTTGGTCTATATCTTTATCTGTAAGAGTAAGTACTATAATGTAGCTTGCATGTGGCAGTGTACAAATTTGAAGCTTTTAGCCTCAGTATGATATGGGTTAAGACAAAAGAAATGGTGCTCCTAATAGCAATATCCCCTTTGTGCCAGCTGCCCCATACTGATGGCTGCATGTGTAGGGGCTTTAACAAATTCTTACTCATTTCCTGTATCCCGTCTAGTGCACTTGAGAAACGCGCGCTGCCTATCCCCTCAGTTCGCGCCTAGCCACCGACCAGGTCGGATGTACCCTCATTACATGCCGCCCGGGCCTAGTGACCGACTTTCACTCTTGTCCCGCGGTTGTTGATTGTCGTGTGTACGGTGTGTGCAGTACCTAGTGTAACGTAGGAGTATTTTTCCTGTGTGGATTATTACTGTGTAATTGTGGTTGTGATGTCGGATTTAGAAGAGTGGACATGATTATCACTGAGTGTGAAACAATAATTTAATCCATTTAATCCAAAGTCCACATTCCTCAAATTTTGAAGGTGTCACTTAGTGCTATGTACCAGTTGCAAGAGACATATCGACCATGATAAGGGTAGAGTCAGATTAACTAGGGGCCTGAAGGTGCCAAGCTAATTCAGCACTACTCTTGAATTAACCATAGCCAATCTGTCTCTTGCTCAGTTGCTGCAGTGCGTCAGGGCTAAATGAGTTAACGTCCCCAACTAAACCTGCAATCCATGAATTGTAAGAAAGAACTGGCTACTGAAAACAGGTATGGTATTGAATACCATTTACTCTTTGCAGTAGGTTCTCAATCTCACTCACAGTCACAATGCACGGTAATCAAATTTGGGCTTAGGCGTGAAAAATCAAAATTGTGCGTCTGCAGAAACCTCTGTTCAAAGTGGTTTTCACTGCAGACATTTCATTCTACTCCCAGCAAGGAGACAGTGTGCTGATAAGGCTGTCAAGAATAAAATAATTTGTCCACAATGGCCATTACAATCTGGACAACAGGGGGATCAACGTTAAATTCAATGCAGCAAAGGGTCACAAGTGCAGTAAGCCTGGCTGGACATCCACAAATAATGCTTCCATTTACTTAGTATACCTTCCCTCCTAGTCCTCTATACACAAACACACACAGGCGTGATGAAACTTTAAATAATAACAATTTTCTACCAAGTACCATGATTCTAAAGTTAGCAGCCTGTGACAAAATTCAACCATGTAAAATAAACATCAGTTAATGTATGATGATGATATCAGGTTGCCAGCCAGGCCATTGTTTATAGAGAACTTTCCAAGTCGCTGGATGCTTTTTCCAGTCGCCACAGGCCACCCATTTCATCACGCCTGCACAAACACAACCTCTTTCTTAATCCTCTTTATAAAAAAAATGTTTTGATTTGATAGGTCAGCTTGATGAATGACCACGGGGCTATAACACACAGGTATCTCGCTTACTAGTGGGTTTCTTACCTGCTTCTCAGCATGCACCTTCTCCAAGAGAGACTCGAGACCAGCACAGCTGTGAGTCCACCTGACATAACTTTTCTGAACAGAAAATCTGGTCAAGCACCTTAGGTTGTAAAAAAAATTAAAAGAAAAATTGTATACAAAAACACAAATATTCTGATCTCACGAAAATAGTTTTATTAGCATACATAAACTGGGACAGAATAACGCAGGATTTCACGCGTCCATGTCAACAATGTGTCACAAACATGGCCAGCGTATGGCTCACAAATTTAAGTGCATTATAAACTACCGATACAATTTATACAAAGAGCGAAAACATTACATACATTTGCGATGAATTCACCCTGAGTTATTATTTTTATGGCTTTTATAGCGATCAGCATCGAAGATTATGTTTCGGTGCTCTCGTCCCGAAATGCTAAGTACCAAGGGACATCACTCTAAGAGCAAGACAAAGATTGGGTTGCGCGCTGGTTTCCCCTGCCTAAGTCCAAATCTAGCAGTTGCAACCCCCTACCATATCCCCTTACAATGAAAATCTCGCTTTTCACAACAACAACAAAATAGACCTGATGGACTACGGCCTGTCATTTGCCGGCCTTCTGTAATGTGTTGAGTTTCATATTCATGAATACATGTACAACTTCAAGGGAACTAACTCCTCACTAATCGCGGCACTTAGGCGATGCTAGAGTTATCGCTAGTGGTTGGCTACAAAAACATGGCGATCATCTTCAACCGATATTTCTGTATGAATACAAAGTCAGTCTGAACACATCAATCAGTGTTGTTTACTCCTTGTATGCTTGACGTCCACGATTCACGCATCACCAACAGTACTCCAAACATTACATTGGCGACGAGGATTGCAGTAAGTCCAAGTTATCACTGACTTTTCTGTTCGACCACGTGCTCGGAAAAAAAAAAAAAAAAACACGTTACTGCGCTACACGATGGCCGCTCTACCAGCCTACCAGTCGTTCGACTGCGCCCCAGAGGGAAGAGCTGTGCGCTGGAGGAAGTGGGTTCAACGACTCAAAACATTCTTCACAGCCTACGAAATACTTGAAACGATGTTGATCGACAAAAAGCTCTTCTTCTTACATTCGGCGGCGATGAACTGAATGACATTGTTGACACTTTCCCCGCCCGAAGCACTGACTTCGTCCCGGTGCTAACGACACTGTTTTCTCGAAGCTGGTAGACACTATCACCGCTCATTTCAACCCGCAAACTAACGTGGAATACCAACGGTACGTCTTCCGCAACTGAACAAAAATCAGACAACATTGACGAGTACTACTCTGAGCTTAAACAGCTTGCTGAAACCTGTGGATTTGCCGATGCATCGTCTGAAATCAAATCGCAGCTGATTGCTGGATGCAAGTCGTCGAAAGTCCGAGAAAAGGGCCTATCAACCCCAGCTATGACCTTAGCTGATCTTCTCACGTTTGCACGTACCCTGCAACTGACCACCCAGCACTCACGAGCCATGCATACTGAGATCAATAAACTTGATGCTCATCATCACCATGCCAGTGGCAGTCGTCTTCGCCATCAACCATCACGACAACTATCTCAGCAACCATCCAAGTGCAGAAACTGTGGTGGTGATTGGCCGCACAAACTGAGGTGGACAGAAATCTTGCCCCGCCTTCAACAAACGTTGCAATTCCTGCACTAAACTACACCATTTTGCTTCAGTTTGTCGTTCACAGCCTGTGAAACAAACACAGGGATCGTTGAATGCATCGAAACACCAACCTGGTGGCTACCGTTTTTCGCAACAAGCCCAGATCTAACGTTTACCATCTTGACAACCCAGATGATGAAGCCAACGTTATCAAGACTGAATCTGACAGCTCCAGCGAGACTGAATATATCTTCATGACCTCTAACATCAGCAGTCGACTTCCTCACTTCGTAGTGACAGTGCAAGGACATAGGTTTGAGTTTCTAGCAGACTCCGGTGCTACTATTGACATTCTATCAAAAGATGACTATGATCTGATCACACCCAAGCCTTCGTTACATCCATCGAACAAGAAGATTTCTGCGTATGGGAGCAAACATGCCATTCCTGTCATTGGTGCCTTCAATACTGTCGTCCAACACAAGGGAAACACAACAAAGACGACAATCCATGTCGTCCAACAGAAAGAAAAAGCTATTTTTGGCTGGAAGACATGTCAAGAACTAGGCCTACTCGCTACCGTGCATCACATCAAGCCTGAACACGAAAAGCTGCAAGACGAATTTTCCGATCTCTTTGGTGGTGTAGGCAAACTGAATGACCAGAAAATCCAGCTACATATCGACAAGACTGTCCAACCTGTAGCACAACAATACCGACGTGTTCCATTTCATGTGCGAAAAGACATTGAAGAACAACTGCGGAAGGACGAAGAACTTGGCATCATTGAAAAAGCTACTGGACCAACACCATGGGTGTCTCCAGTTGTCGTCGTGCCCAAACCCAAACAGCCAGGAAAGGTGCGTGTCTGCGTCGACATGCGTGCGGCAAACAAGGCAATTCGTCGCGAACGTCATGCCACACCAACTCTCGACGAACTAAAGACCATGTTTGCTGGGGCCACCGTCTTTAGCAAACTTGATTTAACGCAAGGGTATAATCAACTAGAGTTAGACCCTTCTTCGCGATACATCACTACCTTTGCCACGCACATGGGGCTCTACAGATACCGTCGTCTGTTCTTTGGCATAAACTCTGCAAGTGAGATATTTCAAGAAACTGTCCGTCAATGCCTAGCAGGATTCGATGGTGTTGTAGACATCAGTGACGATATCATGTGCTTTGGAACAAATCAAGCGTACCATGACCGCAACCTTCGTGCACTATTCGAACGTCTTCGCCAGAAAGGACTCACACTGAACAGTGAAAAGTGTGTGTACAACAAGGAATCCCTTGAGTTTCTTGCTCACATCTTCGGAAAGGAGGGCATCAAACCAAGCCAGGACAAGCTTGACACAATCCTCCATCTACCTACGCCAAGCAGCGCTTCCGAAGTCCGCAGCCTACTTGGGATGATGAACTTTTGTGGTGCTCACCACATCCCCAACTACGCAACGCTGACGCATGAACTACGCATCCTCACCAAGAAAACTACGCCATGGTCTTGGACACAAGCACATGGTGCAGCGCTCGCGAAACTGAAAGCAGCCCTCAGTCAAGCTACCACGCTCGCATACTTCAACCCGCGTAAAGCCAGTGAAATCTACACTGATGGCAGCCCTGTGGGTATTTCAGCTGTCCTCACGCAAGATGGCCGTGTGATCCAGTTTGCAAGTCGACCCCAACAGAGCAACGATACTCTCAAACAGAACGAGAAGCTCTCGCAGTGACTTGGGCGTGTATTTCCACATTTACATCTACGGCGCACCATTTACCGTCCACACTGATCACAGACCCCTTGTCTCGATCTTCAACAACCCCCGCTCAAGGTTGTCAACGCGCATCGAACGATGGGCGATGAGACTTCAGCCATATCAGATCACTGTCAAGTACCGACCAGGTGCAGACAACCCTGCAGACTATCTCAGCCGTCACCCAGTTTCACAAGCCTCAAGTGACCGTGAAGAGAAAATTGCAGAAGAATACGTCAACTACGTCACCGAGAACTGCATCCCCAAAGCGATGACTGTTGATGACGTTGCTGCTGAAACCGCGTCTGACCCTACCCTCACCGCAGTAATCCATGGGCTTCTCACCAACCAGTGGCACAAGTTTGAACAAAACATCGACATATCGACATTTAACACACTTCATCAGTGTCGCTCTGAGCTATTCCTAGCCTCAGGTGACCGAGTGATCTTGAAAGGCAACCAGGTCGTTCTTCCTACATCACTCCAGGATCGAGCTGTGAAACTCGACCACTCCGGTCATCAAGGCATAGTCAAAACAGTCGCCCTGCTACGCGAAAAAGTCTGGTTTAAAAACTTGCAACACCACGTTGAAGTGACTGTGAAAAACTGCATGAAATGCCAGATTTCAACTCCCACCCCTGCGCGTGAACCCTTGAAGATGTCACCCCTCCCTAGTGCACCATGGACCGAAATCTCTGCAGACTTTGGACATCTTCACAACGGCAAGTACATCTTGGTCGTCATGGACGAATACTCCCGCTTCCCGGTCGTCGACATTATCGACTCGACGTCAGCTCGAAGCGTCATTCCCAAATTCGACAAGATCTTTGCAGAATTCGGCATTCCTGAGTCTCTTAAAACAGACAATGGTCCCCCTTTCAATAGCGCTGATTTTGCCATGTACTGTGCTCACATGGGTATCAAACACAGAAAAATCACCCCCTTATGGCCCCGTGCAAATGCAGAAACTGAACGTTTCATGCGTTCCATCAAGAAGACCCTCAAAAGTGCGACAACCCCCAACCTCAAGCAGGAAATGTATAGATTTCTCCTTGACTACCGCACTACCCCACACTCCACAACCGGTGTTCCCCCCGCTTCCCTGCTCTTTGGCAGATACCTCAGGTCTCAAGTCCCTCAAACCCGAGATGATCATGCTGTCAGACAGCGTGATGCTGCTCAGAAAGCCCTCATGAAGGAATTTGCTGACAACAAGGCCTATGGCAAACCATCTCGCCTCCAGATTGGTGATCCTGTCCTCCTTAAGACTCGTGACCCCACCAAGGCTGACACTCCATGCCAACCGACTCCGCTGGTCGTCACCAACAAAAAAGGGTCCATGATCACGGCTCAGCGAGGTCAACAAAAGATCACCCGAAACAGCAGCTTCTTCAAGAAGGCTCCTAGACCCCCTTCCGCTGCTGAACAGGAACCCGACTCATTCCCTGACCCGACAACGCCAAGTGGTCTTGACTGCGCACCCCAGCCTCCAACCTCTGCAGCTTCACCCAGTCCCTACCATGCCAGAAGGTCTGCGCGTCAAGTTCACATGCCAAAACGATTCGATGATTATATTTTGAACAAACCCTAAAAGACTCTGGTGAAAGACCCAGTGAAGCGCGACCAGCCTGCACCAATATTTTTTCCCCCTTATTTTCACAAAGACTCTGGTGAAAGACCCAGTAGGGCGCTTACCCGCACCGTTGTGTTAGTTTTGTCTTCGAGACTGTTGTGTTCATTTCATTTAATAGTTTTAAGTGCTAGTCATAATCAGCAGTGATAAGTGGAATCTAGTCACATTGTGTTCATGATATCATTATGCTCCACCTCTTGTATTAGCCTCATTTATTTTTGTTTGAGTTAACAACCTACTAATGCTAGAATTCTTTCAACAAAGGGAAGGAACAATGAACAATGAACCTTTATTTTCCAATGGTAGAAGTTATTGGTAACAGAACCAGTTTTCAAACTTGCCGTTGCTACATCTACTACATTAATGACATAGACATGTAAACATACACATACCACACACTGACGCATGTATGCACTCGCTCACGCACGCCGCCACGCCCGCACATACGCACGCACACGCACGCTCACACGCACACACAAACACAAACTTGCACACGCACGCACTTAGACACACACGCACACATATACACACACGCTCTCGGACACGCACTCCAGACATACGTACGCGCATAACGCGTACGCACAAAAATATAAAATGAGTAAAAATGCTAAGTAAAGCAATACACAGAAAATCATTAAGTACATTAGAATTCATACAGCAAAGGCAAATATGTATATATGTGCTCTCTCTCTCTCTCTCTCTCTCTCTCTCTCTCTCTCTCTCTCTCTCTCTCTCTCTCTCTCTCTCTGTCTCTCACACACACACAGCATGCACACACACACACACACAGCATGCACACACACATACACAGCATGCACGCACGCACACACACACACGTGAGCGCGCGCCCAAAAATATCGCGTACACACATAATTATGAAGGCAAAAACATTATACATAGTACATGCAGTATTCAATGTACTCTTGACACTCAGATATCATGGTCCACATTATTATATATATATATTTAAAAAAAAAAAAAAACGCTCTCTTTCTCTCTCTGTGTCTCTTTCACTCTCTCTCTCTCTCTGTCGCGCACACACACACACAGACATTCTCACACACACAAACATTCACACACCTGAACACACGCGCAAGTTATCCCTGTACTGTATTGATTAGATTACGTCAGAGATTCTAGGTGTTTGAAGAGGCTGACCCTAAATGAGGTGAGCGTCTTTGCGTTTCTGATTTCTGCAGGAATAGAATTCCAGAATGAACTTCCCGAAAATGACAAACTGGTTTTGAATAAATCAATACGCGGCAGGGGTACTTTGAAATGGTGTCCATGTCTAGATGCTACAGATATCCGTTCTGATAAAAAAGAACAGTAGACATGACTGCTTGTACAGCTTGTACATCAATACACCTTTATTGAACTGAAAGTCAGTATTTCTTGGTTTAGCCAAGGCGGTAACGTGTGGTTTTTTACCCGCTTTTGCCGCAAAGGGGCGTGTTTGTTAAGTACTCTTGTAAAGAGTCCATACCAAACAGCCAGAGCCTTTTCAGGGTCAGTTTCGTTATTAACGACATTAAATGGTGTTTGATCAAGGTCTGCTAGAAAAGCAGACTGATTAAACTGTTTAAATGAGCGATACGTTATAATTGTGTGCCCGTTCTTACGATGCACTGGCAGTTTTGTTGACCATGAACACACAGTAGGAAAGTGATCACTGATGCTGAGGCCAGGAACACTAACATTGAATACACTAAGGGGACGGTTGGTGTAAATGTGATCAATGAGTGTTGCGGTTGTTTTTGTGATCCTAGTAGGGGCCGAAACTAACTGTTCTAAGCCTGTTTGTGTGGTGATGCAATCCCATGCGGTATGGGGCTTCAACATATCTATGTTAAAGCTGAGAAACAGTCAAAAAAACTCCGCCCCGCACGTGTTTGAAAAAAACTGTGCAGGACCCAGCGAGGGCCCTGTCTTCGTGAACGTTCGGCTAACTTCGGCAAACCGGTTTGCTACTCAGTTGACTGAGTTTTCAACGGCGTTGGTCGTGCTGGCAAAACTCCCGTGAAAAAGACAGGCCACTTCCTGTTTGCAGCGAGTGTGCACCGCGATCACTGATCTAAACCAGCGATATTTTTACTGATATCAACAGTAGCAGACGACACTCGACCACCCGACGGACAGAGCAGGCCATTTGTGCCTTGCCTGGACGCACACTGGATATGGACCAGGACGAGCTATCCGTAAGTTACACAGTACAGCCTGAAACTTATTTGATATCGGAAGGGTGAGGAAGGAGGGGTTATTTGTCGTTTTGTGTTTGTTGTTATATCTTTTCATCTGGAGTGGCCTACAGCAATTTTTTTTCTCCATACGAAGGGCAGCTACTAAAAATCAGCTTGACCCATGGCGACCTTGTATCTTTTGGCATCTATGTAAACAGTCGATACTCTCTCTCTCTCTCTCTCTCTCTCTCTCTCTCTCTCTCTCTCTCTCTCTCTCTCTCTCTCTCTCTCTCTCTCTCTCTCTAATCCAATTTACTGTATTGGTTGTACATCACAATGCTTCTTTATTTATTTATATTAGCCTATATTGGACTGGAGGTACGTGTTGAAAAAATTCGTTCACAACTACAAAGTGTCAGGAGTCATACTTACAGCATGTACAGCCGTACATTCTGCCATCATAGTCCCCAGCGCGTAAAATCCGTGGCTGTCGGTCAGTTTCAAAGTGTCACAGAATCGTCTGCTGTTGTCCGATCTGCTAATCGCGATGATTTCCGTGCAACAGGAAGTGGTCTGTCGTTTTCCGAGAGTTTTGCAAGCTCGGGATACGCAGTTGCCAACTCCGTCAACTGAGTTACGATCCGATTTGACCCACTTAGGGGCAGGGCCCAAGCTGGGTCCTGTAGTCTTTCTAAAACACGTGCTGGGCAGGTTTTTCTCATTGCACCTCAGCTTTAAAGTCGCCTAGTAGCAACGCGTCACAGTTAGGTACTGAAGCCAACTTTTTCTACTGCATGCAAAAAATCATCGTACCATTCAAACTTGGCTGCTGGGTTACGATAACAAAAGCCGACGAAGACGGGTTTAGTTTTTGGAGCCCTAAATTCCAACCAAATGCACTCAACTTCCGGAGTTTCTAAGTCAGTCCTCACGCCTTTTTACTAAATGTTGGATTGAGTTATGGATGTAAACGGCAAGCCCAGTTTGACCAAGTACACGAGGGTCACGTCGAGTGATGCTAAAGTTAGGTATGTGAACGGCTTCATCGCTTATGTCCGAGTTAAGTCGCGTCTCACTAAGACCAAACAGGTGGAATGGTTCAGACGAGTTTAGAAAAACATTCAAAACGGCCACCTTGTTAAAAAGATGGTAGATGTTCAAGTGACCAGTTTGAAGGCTTCCGTGTGTCTGAGCATTATGGATCATATTGAATTCTACGGCTCACAATTGAAGTGCAACACAATACAAAAAAATATAAACAGAGAGAATAAGAATAAAAGTGTCAACGCAGTAAAACGCGGCTGAAGGAAAAGAAAAGGAGACAAGATTGTAATTGTGATCATATGCATTTTTTTCTTTTTTTTCATCCAAGGAAGGAGGTGATGTAATGTGTTGAGTTTCATATTCATGAATACATGTACAACTTCAAGGGAACTAACTCCTCACTAATCGCGGCACTTAGGCGATGCTAGAGTTATCGCTAGTGGCTGGCTACAAAAAAAATGGCGATCATCTTCAACCGATATTTCTGTATGAATACAAAGTCAGTCTGAACACATCAATCAGTGTTGTTTACTCCTTGTATGCTTGACGTCCACGATTCACGCATCACCAACAGTATTCCAAACATTACACCTTCCACACAAGGCAAATTCAGGAGTCACGTCAGTCTTGTCCCGGCGTCACTGCCGGAGTGTGAAGAAAGGCGCCCGGCCCCTGTTCTTCGTCAGTCTACGCCTGGGTCCCGCTGGTCCAGTCGCCGCGGTCACACTATAATTATACCTATTCCGGGCGGGATTTCCATTGGTTGAGCAGCGCTGGATCAATCAGTTTTCAAGGGGGGTGCTCAACTTTTATTTGTTCTATTGCCAGGGACTAGTTGGTCGGCTATAATATCAAAACACCACTACAACCAAAACTGTTCTTCTGACGTTTCTGAAAGTCTCTAACTGGTGTTAAGTACGGCACTGAAACACAAGCGTTACAACTCAATTTTAAACACACGTATTTATAGTTTGATGCCAGCCGCGGGGGGGGGGGGGGGGGCTGTAGTACCAAAGCACACCCCCCCCCCCCCCAGGATCCGGCCCTGTTGAGTGACTCAGCTGACCTCTCAATCGTTAGTCAAGCCGGGCGGCAAACTTAGACGGCCTGGCCGGCCAGGACTGACTCGCAAAACGTCAGGGATCACTCTTGCAGCTAGATCAGGTTCACTTTTTCTCTATGGCGAGGCACTCGACGTCTGAGCCTGTCAAATATAGCCACAACAACTAAAATGAACAAAATTAGTCAAGCTATTTGGCTCTGTGTGAGACAGAGGGTGCGTGTGCATGTTAAGTCCAATGAACTGATGTCTGATGAGCAAGGAATAAACATTTTTGTGTGCCTTGTATGCTGTGCCCCGTCAGTGTTGTCCGCCCAGCAGACTGTCAAGGGTCCTAAGGCCGAGGTCGGCCGCAGTAAACCCGCACACGACAGGTCCAAACACACATCTTGAAATAATCAAAACAAGCTATAATCTCAATATACTCCTACACCCAAAGTGCAGGCAAAGAGCAGAGGCGTGAATATTCTCTGTCCACGGGACACACACACACACACACACACACACACACACACGCGCGTGCGCGCGCGAACGAATAGCAATGTTACACTGAGAAACCTGCAGTCTCCTGGCTTTACACCTGGTGTCATCGGCAGGACAGATGGCGGAATTTGGGCCCCGTTGCCGCTGAGAGATATTTACTAGTATGAGCCTTGCAGTTAAAGAAAAACAGTTACCCACTCTTTGCACTTGGCAATCATAAACAGATAGTGTAAGACAGTTGGACAGAAAAAGTAAGTACTGCGCCAGTTGTCCGTCCATCATTTGTCCGTCTTAAGCTTTAAAAGCCCTATAACGCTGTCACGTACTGCCCCCCCCCCCCAACCCCCCCCCCCCCCATCGCCCCTTGCCCCCCCCCTCTTCGCAAGCCTCCCTGCCCCCCCCCCCCCCAAAAAAAAAAAAACCAAAAAAACCCAAAAACCCACTTTTGCTACAGTTGGTTTCCAAACGATACGCCATACAGGTTTAGCTATGGTTCATTTAGGCACAGGTGAATGCAGCTCAGCACAGGTCGTCTTCAGTAATATTATTTGACTAGTGAGATTTCGTTGATAAGTTCCTGATCCTTATGGTATGGCATTAAAGCTGTTAAGTTTATTTGAGATGGTTTACCGACCATTCAGTGTTTTGAATATTTACAGCAGGACTAAAGCACGGACACTGATACACTTTCACGCTCCCAGTGCGGCGGTGATGATGGGCGGTAACAAGAACTTTAGAGCCTACCTTTGGATCCACCATTACACACAGACACGCACACTCACTCACTCACTAAACACGTACATACAGACCGTGGCAACCGGAGACTGGTTCTCATAAACCCTTGCACATTACAGGGGATGGTGATACATCTTACAGATGTACCCAATTTCCAAGAGGCCATCGGGTCTTTTGACTGCCTTGACTATATATTTGTGTTAACGCAGTGGCTACTGTGGTAGCATTCTTGTCAGTTATGGGTTCAGCATCCTTGCACCTCGAAGCTATGTCGACAACAGTTAATGCATACTTGTATCGTTTCTTTCTTATTGTATCATGTGGCAGGAACAGAAGATCCATTTGATGGGTGTCATTTGGCGTAGTGTTTACAAAATGAGGTCTTGTTATTTTTCTTGATGTAGGTAAATATATTTGCCAAATTGCCTGTTTTTTTTAGCCACTGTTTTATTTGTTCGAGTGTAATATCTCCACCAACAGAGGCATGTAATTTTTCTATTGCAGTATTCCCTTTCCAGTAGCCAATAGGGCAGTAATATATTTTTGATAGTTTAGCTCCGATGTTGGTCATTTTTTCTAGCAATAAAAACTCCTGTAAAATATACTAATGTCATTCCTACTAAAACAAAAATTATTTCTCCATTTCTTTGTTCTGGGCTTGTCTGGTAGTAGTCACTAAGTTTTGGTTGTGGGATGGTCATGTCTTCGCCAGTAACAAGAAAATATTCTTTGATCGCATCATCCACGTTTGAAAATGTATGCTGTGCATGACCTTCAAGTCTGAGTTTTTCATTGATGAAATCAAGTTTTTCTATTCTTTGCTTCTCATAATCCTGCTGAGCTTGTGCAAGTTTTTCAGATGCCTCATTGTGACGCTTCATTTATTCTGCTGATTCCTCTCTACCCATTTTTGAAAATAGATAGTTTGATCCACTAAATGCCAATGCATTAACAACTGCACCACCAATCATAATAGCTATTGTTGCCATATTTTTTATTTACTTAGAAACATTTTCTGGAATAATTCCTTGCTTGACGAGAAAGTCTTTTGTGGCAATCGATGCTGAGACAACAACTACTAGCTTAGCATTGTCTTCGAAGTCTAATCTACTCAAGTCTGCCGATTTCATTTTGAGAAGACTTTTTCCCAGCATAGAATAGGCAACTGTTAGCCCACTTATTACGGCATTACGGCAGAGTGATAGACAAGGTTCATTATGTTCTTTGTGTCGCTCATTTTCTTATGCCACAAAAATTAAAATAATAAATTTATTTACTGCATGTAAAATGGGTCCAAAGGTTTTGATGTTGCTGGTAATGTGGAGACTTCTGTTTTTATTTTTGGAGTGTTTGATTTTTTGGACACTGTTTGAGTGTTTGGTTTGTATTTTTTGTATAATTGGTAACCTACGTAACCAAATCCGACAACAAATCCAGCAACTATATAATTTGATATTTTTGGTTTAGACTCAGTTGTTTGTCTCTCACTTTGTTGGGGGGTGTGAGGGTGTTGGTTCTGATGGTAGTGACACCGGTGCTGTTGATGGTGTGTCAGTTACATGAGCCTTTTCTGTTAATGCTTGAAGCTGTAATTTTTTTTGTCTGTTATATTCAGCTAATCTTTTTCCAGCCTCTATTCGACTTGGACTTTTAGTCTTAGTCACCGTTTGAACTTGTGTCAAGACAGGACTCTGATGTGGAGTCGTCTGGGTCTCGTCCATTTTCTTCTAATTTAAAATTTATTTTAGAAAAATCAATATGACTCCCAGTTACAAGCAAGGTTACCACAGGCGCAAGGTAATTTCCAAACTTGTAAAACATGAGGCATGCTAATTTGCCGATTGAACTTGAAACAATGGGGTTGCTTTCGAGATCATGTGATAAACTGTCACTATCAACAGGCAGGAAGTGACTCACAGCTTTTGTATATAGGCAAACAAGAGATCAACTCAAATCACGAGGTCATTAGTGAAGCAATGTGATTTTCATATTTAGAATGTAGTTTGATTTAGCTCGTCAGTGGTGAGAGATTCTATGTCTTCTGTCATGTATTGTTTACCAAGAAAAGCTTTTGATTTTCCGGAAACAACTACAGAGAGAAGGCGTTGTTTTTTAGAGTCTAAATCTTTGTTCTCTACAGCACAGATATCGTTTAAAAGTAGCAATTCGTCTTGATTCATTTTAAAATGTAATATAATAATTTTGTTTAAAGCAGTCAATGACAGCATTAATTATTTAGGTGGGGGTGGGGGATCTGCCTTAATAATCGTGGTTTGGCAGCTGATCAAAAATCGTTGTTTTGAATGATTCTTGGAATGGTACGAGTACGGCTAGGCAATTAAGGCATTGGTGGTAAGTGCTGGCGTGGGTTTGTCTAATTACCGAGAGGATTAAATAAATCCATCGATTATGGGAGGGGTGGGCATCAAGTGTCTACTTATCTATCTCTAGCCCGGATGACAAAGGGGGAGGGTTGGATGTGGGACCATCACTGCCCCACCCTATAAAGCTCACCCCCACTAGGTTAACTGAATAATTTTAACTCGTTTGAGATCTGCCATATATAGATGCATGTACGTGGCTGTTTGCCGCATATCTGTATGTGGCATGTCTCAAATAAGGGAAACAAATTTATTGATGATTAATATAAATAAATTTCTTTAGGATGAAGTATGGTCAAGTACATGTGTTTATTTTCATGCATGCATACATGTGTAATTAACTCTTTCATCGTCAAATTTATATAGGGACATCGTTTGCCAAATATTTCTTTAGTTGTGTAAACTGATGGACAGTTGGTCTCTTAATTGCTTGTATCTTATTCCAGATATTTTCTTCAAAATTTGTTTGTATTGGAAGCTCCCCCACCCGGGTTTGCCCTGAGGGACTTGGGTGGGGTTAACTACTTTTTAGTTCCCAGGGTCACCCTGGCCAGCTTCACAGGATGGGTTTTCCCCTCTATTCTGGGGCATGTGTTTCTGTCTACCCTTGGTCCATTCATCTGTATTTTCCTTTTTTAAACTCTCCCTACTGTCTGCGCTGTCTGTAGCTCTTGATATTGGATGTGTGTTGCTAAATAGTCTTAGGTTTATTTAGCGTATTAGACTGGCTGGCGACGTACATACAATATTCTGTCTATTTTTTTTTTTTTTAATTTTTTTTTTTAATTTTTTTTTTAGAAGCAGTGCAGGCACGTTCTGAGAAAGTCTTGTTGCTGTCGGGACGTAAGCAATATACAACCAACCAACCAATGTATTGGGAGCTGATGTTAATTTCAAAGTTTATATTATTATTGAAACTTTGATTGATTACACAGACAGCCTTTACAAGGTTTACAATAAACGTAGAGTGGACGTGACATGCACATTGTCAGTGAAACAGCAAAACACTCTCTACAATCTGAGGACTCTAGTTGTTATTAATTTTTTTCTTGCTGTCATCAGCAGAAGTATCAAGGTCATCGTCGGAATAATTTTCAGGCCCTTCACTATAAGGTCAAGAACCTTTCATGCATTGAAGCACAATTTCGAACTCGCAGCCAGTTTGGTACACTCGATTTGCTGTTAAGTTTCGTTAATTCGTTAATTTTGGTTTCAAAGTCTCCCGACACCGAGGTGGTCGGGGAATTGTGAAACGAAAACCCCACTGCTTTTGCGCTGCACGTTTAGGTTGTATTATGTGGGTAGAAACACTGTATTGCGGGAACTGTGATCCCTTTGACATGCTCCCTCTAAGTCAAATAAAGTCGCCCATGGCGGCCTACATGTAACTCGACTAAAGTCGACCATGATGGTGAAAGAGTTACTTACGTGCTACAGTACTAACTACCAGTTATTTCATGAATAAACTTAATCAAACCTTGATTGCAGTTGCAAAATCTACAATATGCATTAGTATAATCTTGGTGAAGTTATTGTGTCTTCATTGTGTGTTTATGTTTCTGTGAGCCAATGGAAAATCTCCATTTGATGCATGTCGTTTAATGGTCAATAAAGTTAATTCAATTCGATTGTGTTGTGCAGGTGCATGCTTGTTTGTTTAAGAGGAATTTAAAACAATCACGTGCAATGAGTGGTTTTGTTTATTCTTTTGCCTTTGAAAAACATTACAAGATGCACAGTTAACACCTTTATTGCTTAGAGAAAAAAGAAGAAAAAAACCCGAATGGTGCCCAGCTACTAGCAGCAAATAACCTCACCAGCCCTTGTAAATCATAGGTGCTTGACGAGTGACATACAATAGGGTTTCTGCGAGCATGATAGGCACTCAATACTACTGAGCGTGTACTGTGCAGCTGGTTGGTGGCTCACTACTAGAAATAGCAAGTATATCAACTCGTGCTCATCAGGCTCCTCTATGGACATGCAATCTCTGAGACTTGTCTCTTGCTGACGTCTTGTGGTCCGCAGGTGGATGGAAACATGTGGTGTGGATTTTTGGGAAGTCAAAGCTAGGGGTCTGCTAAGTTCTAAGTTCTCCAAACCACACAAGAACGTGAAAAAACTTAATTAAAATCATCAAAAGGTACATTTTTTTTTTAGCTAGGACTACATTACCTGTAAGAGTTGTCGAGTAAAGGCTAGCTGCTAATTGTAGACTGCAAAAAAGGAAGGGACATCTGTAATCAGGTCGTCTGCTATTCCTAACATCCATTAGGAAGTTGACTAGTGACCCTCAGGTAAAAAGAAACTACTACGGGTACAGGCCACATTCGGTTCCTGAGAAATAATCTTTCAATGCTAAAACAGTACCTATAGAAGCCTGGAAATAATCATTTCTGACAGACAAAACCGTTTGTCCTGTCACTGAAGACCCAACAATTCTGCTGACATGCATCAGTCAATACTTAACAGAAAGTGATTACAAAAAAAACTGCAACGCAAATAAAAATCAAACACAATATAATGGCCTGCAAATAATATATACAGGAACCTGGGAAGTAGGCGATGTCTTGAACCATTTAGCGTCTTTATCCTACTCCGATGAACTTTCTCTCAAAAACCTTACGCATAGAACAGTGGCGCTGGCTGTTAGTAAATTTTATAAGCGGTGGGCTACACCGCAGAATTTGGCCACAGTCTTTTAGACAGTTTTGTTAAAAATGAGAAAAATGGTCTGATTGCCGTTGCGTACACCTTTTCATGTATAACCAGTATGGTGTTTCAGTTCATACCTTGAAAATAAAGTAGTGAAATATGAAGCTGAGTATATATATATATATATATATATATATATATATATATATATATATATATATATATATATATATATATATATATATATATATATATATATATATATATATATATATATATATATATATATATATATATATATATATATATATAATAAAATAAAACCCGTCCAGGACTGCTGACACCACACACTCCTAAAATACATGTAGATTCAAACGTCGATGAAATGATAATGAGAAGAAAACGAATCTATTTGAACCATGTTGTTTTGGAGTTGCGTTTTTCATATTTCTCAAATGTTCGCCCTCTCGGCAAGGGCTTCATCAGGGGAATGCCCAGGAAAAACAGATCCTGTTATCTGGGAATTCCCCTGATGACGCCCTCGCTGAGAGGGTGAAAGTTTGAGAAATAAAAACGCAACTCCAGAACAACCTAGTTTAAATGGATTTCTCTCTCTCTCTCTCTCTCTCTCTCTCTCTCTCTCTCTCTCTCTCTCTCTCTCTCTCTCTCTCTCTCTCTCTCTCTCTCTCTCTCTCTCTCATCTATCTATCTGTCTACTCCTACCTATACTTTGAATATGAAGAAAAAATCCATATACACCACGTAGTATCAAACTTTCGCCCTCAGCGAGGGCTTCATCGGGGGAATGACCAGACAAAAGTTAACTAGGTAACAAAACAGGTACACAACAAAATTTACGTGTTAGAAAGTAGTGCGTTAAAATAGATATATAATTTACACACGTGCACTTTTGATATTCAAAATTATCGTAATACTTTTACGTAATATATAGACTGAGGTACAAGACTTTAATGCACGTGCATAAATTTGTAAATTTAGTGCGTCACTACTGATGACATGAAACGTTTATGAAACACGAGTATCGGACATGCAGAGGGCCGGGGGGGGGGGGGGGGAAGTCTCAATGAAATATTTATAATAATAACGTCATCATCATCATTAACATCATCATCATAATCGGAATTTTCACACGTGCAGTTACGAAAAATCCAAGTTCAGTCTTCGAATATGGCTCTCTATAGATTTCTCTCTCACCCTCAAGATACCTCCTCTCTCCCTCCAACCCCCACACCTTTCTCTCCCCGTACATACACACACACATAAGCATAATACGAAAATTTTGATTGTGTGTGTGTGTGTGTGTTTGTCCACGCTCGCGGGCGTGTGTATGTATGTATAGTTATGGGGGAGAATGGTGATGATTGGGGGGGGGGTGTGGAGGGAAAAAGGAGGGAGGGAGTTGAGGGTGAGAGATAAATATATAGAGAGCCATATTATGAGACTGAACTTGGATTTTTCTTAACTGCACGTGCACTACAATCTAACACGTAAATTATGTTGTGCACCTGTTTTGTTACCTAATTACTGTTACCTGGGCATTTCCCCGATGACTGAAGCCCTCGCGGAGGTGGGTCAAATGGTTGTTGTGATGCGTCTAGTGTGGTAGTGTAGCATCTGTGCTTGTCGCTCTCGCTTTCCGCTCCCACCGCTGGCTAGCAGTTTTGCGAAAAGGGGAGCATAGTATGTCAGTCGCTCCCTGCCAGTACACAGCTTCTCCAACAACAAGCCTCATGTAGTGTCTCCTCGTTGCGACTCACGGTAACCGAGCACCTTACAGACTCGGGCTGAACTACAGAGGACTCGGAGGAGGTCTGGCCCGCAGACATGCGGCACGCAGGCCCATCGATATATCGACAAGCCCTGATGCCCATGAACCAGATCCCTAGCTATGGGTAAATAGCCCCATTGCCTTGTGGGTGCCTTGGGAGAGGCAAAGGCTAGGGGAGTAAACCCTATACAAATCCGGGCAGGGATGCTCGATAGCCTTGGTTGGCAGATCTCCTTCGAGAAGGAAAACTCCGAGGAAAAACCTGAGTAGATGGGACTCGTAAGCCTTGGTCGGCAACCCATCTAGGAGAAGGACACTCCAAAGCCAAACCATTATGTGCTCCCAGGAAAGGCCTTTTGACCAGGAGTTAAGGGTGAGGTAACCCCGAGTGCTGAAGACGGAGGCACTGGGCTGCACAGCGCACTCTAATAAACCACAGTACCACGCATATACAGCCATATGACACTTGGAGATGGATTCAACAGAAATGGTGCTCGCCCTGTGGAGTCTCGCCAGGCAGGTGCAGTACCGGGCTCTGCGCCTCTTCGGAGTCCACCCCCAGCGACTGGAGGACCTTCCCGACCGTCTCGAGGAGCCAGGGGACGGGGAAGTAGAGCGACTGGCCAGCGAAAAAACAAGACCAGAGACAAAGAAAAAGCCAATGTGAACATCATGCACTGGAATGCAGAAGGGGTTACCAACAAGAAACAGAACTAGAGCACTTTCTGCATGAAAACAGTATAAACATCTGCTGTATACAAGAGACACACCTGCAAGAAGGGAAACCCTTTAAGGTCAGAGGATATCAGGTCTTCCGAAGTGATCGCCAAGGGAGAAAGAAAGGGGGAGTTATGACCCTAGTTAGAAACAACCTGAATGCCAGCGAAACCAGGAGATTCATGGAAGAGGCGGAATACGTCTAGGTCAAGGTAACCACCAGTGACAGCACCCTTTACCTGGTCAACTACTACTGCCCTAATGATAAGCTGCTGTCCCTTGACACTATCAAGGTCCCGGACAGTGGATTCCTCATCACTGGTGACTTCAACAGCCAGTCCCAGAGTTGGGGATATGACACGATTGACAAGAGAGGAGAAGACATCGAAGAGTGGCAAGATGAAAATCACCTGATACTTGCCAATGACCATGAGGACCAACCTACCTTCTACTCTCGCCGCTGGCACACCACCACTACACCGGACCTGGCGCTTTGCACTGAAGATGTTCATAAGCGCCTCAGCAGAACAGTAGGACCACAGTTAGGAGGAAGTGACCACCGCCCTGTCCTCCTCTCCCTAAAAGGAAGCACAGCAGCTAGCTCGCCACACCGACCAAGATGGAACTACCGAAAGGCAGACTGGCGCTTGTTCAGTATCCGAACAAATGAGCTAATGCAAGACCTCGCTGTGTCTGGAAGGAACATCAACAATGTGGTCAGAGAGTTCAACGACATTATCAGTAAGGCAGCCAAGGAAACTATACCTCGAGGGGTCCGGAAAAACTACACCCCATACTGGACCGCAGATCTTCAGAAAGCACATGACAACCTCACTAGGGCCAGAGAAGACGCTGAAACCAACCCCAGCCAAGAAAACATCAAGCTACAACACAGTAAGGCCCAGTATCTGAAGATGAAGTTGGAGTACACAAGAAGAAGTTGGAGAGAGAAGACTGCAAGACTGAACATGGAGAAGGACACCACCAAGTTGTGGAGACTGAGCAAGGCGTTGAACGATGAGGGCACCAGGGAACAGAAGATCACCCTGGTAGGAAAGCTGCAAACATGTTCGCACAGATCTATGCGAAAGAAAGTAACATCACTCTCCCACAAATGCTTGAGAAAGAAATCAGACAGAAAGAAAGAGAGAGAACAAGAGATGCAAACATCCATGATGCAATGAAGGACATCACCCTTCCAGAACTGAAGATGGCCATCAAACAGCTGAAGAAGAAAAATCTCCAGGTCCAGACACCATCTCAAACGAGATGTTACAATACCTTGGCAACACTGCCTTAACGAAGCTACTGGACATCTTTAACCACAGCTGGAAGGAAGCCAGGATGATCCCAATTTTGAAGAAAGGGAAGAATAAGTCCAAAGCCCTGAGTTATCGCCCCATCAGCCTGACAAGTTGTGTGTGCAAGACCATGGATCCCATCATCAACAAGCGCCTGCAGTGGTACCTGGACTCCGAGAGCATTATCGTGCCAGAGCAAGCCGGCTTCAGAAGCTACAAGAGTACAGAAGACCAGACAACACACCTTGCACAGGTCATAGAAGATGCCTTTCAATATCAGAAGGTGACATTAGCTGCCTTCATTGACCTACAGAAGGCTTTCGACAAGGTGTGGACGGATGGTCTCCTTGTGAAACTCCTTCGCAGTGGCATTCAAGGGAACATGTACCGGTGGACCAAGTCATACCTGCTGCTGCACAATCGCAGAGCCCGTGTGACAGTGGATGGGTACTGTGCCCAAAAAGTGCTGCTGCGACAGGGGGTGCCACAGGGGTGAGTCCTGTCACCGACCCTGTTCATACTCTTCATCAACGACCTTGTGCCAGAACTACCAAAAGAAGTCCACGCAGCCCTGTACGCAGATGACCTGGTACTCTGGTGCACAGAAGAGTATGCAACAACTGCTACATACAGGATGCAGCTAGCCCTGGACAGGCTAACAGACTGGACCAACAACTGGTGTGTGACCATCAACACAGAAAAATCATCAGCCACACTTTTATCTCTCTCCAACAAAGCAAAGGCTGGCAACCTAAAACTGGGCAACACCCCTCTGCGGTATGATGACTAACAAACATACCTACCTGGGCGTCACCTTTGACAAGAGGCTGACGTGGAAGCCGCACATTTGGAACGCAGAAGCGAAAGCTAGAAGAAAGCTGAACATCATGAGGAAGCTGGCTGGAACACAATGGGGAGCCAATGAAAAGATCCTCAAAAATGTATATCAAGGTACAGTGAGACCACACCTTGAGTACGGATCCAATGCATGGTTGACGGCAGCCCAGTCACACCAGCAGACCATTGACAAAGTTCAGAACCAGGCACTGCGTATCATCACCGGCGCAATGAGATCCACAAAAATTGAAAAGATGGAAGAGACAACAGGCATCCCACCCTTGCGTATGAGAAGAGATTGCAAAGCCTTGACACAAAGGTTAAGTCTTCCAAAGACCATCCTATGAATGCCAGGATGAAACAGCCAACCTCAGGGAGACTGAAAAGAGCTAGCTTTGTGAAGGAGACGAGAGCTCTGCAGAGAAAACACCAGTCAAAGCTCCCTGCGCAGGTAGAGGCTCTGAATCCTGCTAGTGACCTTCCACCCTGGGAAAGTAACCCAGAAAACATCACCATCTCTTCCACGGTACCCTACATCACCACCAAAGATGAACACAGTACTGTGAGCAAGAAAGTCCTGACACTGGCCATGCTCGAAGAAAAGTATCCCCAGGAAGCATGGATACGGGCATACACCGATAGATCAGCCACAGATGCAGTTCAGAATAGAGGGGCTGGGGTGTACATTCAGTAACCAAACGGAAATGGCAGGCAGAGGCAGTATCAACAGTCCTTCACTGCACAAATTACAGAGCTGAGGTGGAAGCCCTGGTCCGTGCTGCAAACACCCTTAGTGGCACTGCAGACCCTGATGCCCAGATTGTCTTCCTGACTGATGCCATGTCTGTCCTTGAGGCAGCAACAGCAAGCAAACTGCCACGTACAAGAGGCACTGCAAAACATCAAGTGCACCAGACTGGTGCTGCAGTGGATCCCTTCACACTGTGGCATCTACGGCAATGAAGAAGCTGACAGAATGGCAAAAGTGGGCGCAGAGAAAGAACAAGACGAAAATGGAGTCAGCTTCACAGAGATGAAGACCATCATTAAGTCTGTGTACAGACCACCACAACGGCCCCTAGACAGTTACCATCAGCTGTCCAGACAAGAGTAGGTGACCATCTTCCGTCTGAGGACCGGGCACAACCGACTCAATTTCCACCTGCACAGACGCTTTCACCTCGTGGCCTCTCCCCTGTGCCCTTGTGGAGAAGCAGAGCAGACCACAGAGCACATCCTCCAGAACTGTGGGAACCACCAGTTGCTGAGGGAGGAGATATGCCGCAGAAGCCCGCCACTCTACAAGAGAAACTGTACGGGCCTGTGGAGGTGCTACAGAAGACCACAGATTTCATTTTGAGAGCCAAACTCCAAGTGTGACGGCGTTCGAGAAGAAGAAGAAGAAGCCCTCGCGGAGAGGGCGAAAATGTGTGACTGACACGCACGCGCGCGCACTCGTGGGACCGCGCGGCGCCGTCGTGATGATGATGATGTTAAAAAGGGATAGGGACTTCCAGCTCTCGCTGATTTCGTCCAGGGGGGGGGGGGCAGGGGAGTTGGGGGGGGGGAGGGGGCGGGCTGTCTCGCTGTCTGTCTGCCGCTCCGTCGCGCAGCCGGCTGGTGTTATTGCCGGGGCCGGGTGGTTGGTGGTGGAGGAGGCGGGTGGTGGGCCGGGGGGACCGTTGCCTAGCGCCAGGCTGGTGGGTGGTAGAAGGCCAGCCACTCCAAAAGATCTTGCAGGAGTGGTGGCGGTGGTGGTGGTGGTGGTGTCGGCCGGGGGAACCGTGGCCGGTCGTGGTATGGTCTGGGGAGGTTGGGTGGCGGTGGTGGCGGCCAGTTGATCCTGGGCCGGGGAGTTGGGCGCTGGAATGGCCGGGGTGGGTGGCGGTGTTGCGGTGGCAGTCGCATGTGTGGTGGCGGCGTAGCGAGCAGTGGTGGGCGCTGGTGTCGGTAGCGTTTGGGCGGTCGGTGGCGTCTTCTTTGTTGTCGTGGGCCGGTAGCTGGTCCGTCGCCCGCCTGTGGTGGTGGTTGTTGTTGGGGGGGGGGGGGGGGGGCGGGTCCGTACCCGCGTCCTGGAGGGTCTTTTCTGCCGTTGGTGGGACCTCTGTCTCTGTGTCCTTGTCTTCGGTTTTTGGTGGCGTGGTGCCGGTTGATTGGTCGGCAGTCTGTGGGGAGTCGGTGGTATTTTGACTCCCCGTGTCGGTCGTTCGGGCTGTGGCCTGGTTGGCCGTGTCCTTCGTTGTGGGGGGGGCACCAGGTCCTGGATGGCGCCCGTGTGCACCAGCCACCGGGCGGTGACCAGTGCCCGGTGGTAGGCATCTCCTGGTGATGCTAAAATTGCTGGGACAGCGTCCTGGAGCAGGAGCACCAGGTCGTCGAAGTCCATGCTCCGGAGCCTGGTCCCTCCCTCCTCCGTCGTTGCCGGTCGTTCCCGAGTAAGAGATTCGGAAATAGTGACCGGCGGTGGTGAGGGTGGCAAGTCCGGCTCCGATTGGTCCCAGGGCTCCTCTTCTTGCTGTGGTGGTGACTGGGGGCGGGCTGGGCCCGCCTCCTCTTTGTTGTTGACAGTAGCTACTGTCGTCTGGCTGGGGTTGAGCCCCTTGAAGAGGTGCCTGATTGCTTCCGGAGGCGGAAACCGCCTCAGGAGTTCCGCCTCAAATTCCGGTGGCGCTAGATGTGCCATTTGGGAGAGGAATTCCCCGGCCCCTGATGGTATTGGTGGCGGGAACCTCAGCGTGCTTGCACGCAGTTCCTGGTCGAGGTCTTCTTCTGGCGCTGGCGCGTGAAACCCCGGGTGGGGCTTGTGGCTCGTTACGTGGGGTGGCGTGGGTTCCCACATTTCCCACGTATCTGGCACTTGCGGTTGCGGCCGTATCGGAGGGGACAGAGGGGGCCGGTAGCTCCTTGTCTCCCTACGGGCCGTCTGTTGGGGCGTTGGCGCTTTGGGGAGGGTGGAGGAGTACTCCTCCACCTGTTGTCTGTTGGTCTTTTTCCTGTTCTTTTTTCCTGTCCATCGTGGCTTGGTTTGCCGCTTTGCGCTGTGGCGGGTAGGCTGGCTGTGCGGTCCACCGTGCACTTGCGCTCTGTGGCTGTAGGCTGGCTGGCTTGCTCGCTTGTTTTGCTTGGTGGGAGAGACGCGGTGGACCGTCCTCTCTCCTCTGCTACTGAGCTGCGAATGATGATGATCCCCGGCGCCGTCGTGGACCCGACAGGACTTTTATGGCCGTCAAGCGGCCTTGCCTTCAGTTTGTGTGACCTTCACTGTGAGCCGATTAGCTTACTATTCCTAAAAACACAGGTGAATAAACCCGGCGTAGGTATGTTGGTACAGATCCGATATTCCAGTGTACTACTAGAAATCCAGTTTGCATTCTTAACGACGCGTTTGTCGGGGTCTCAGACACTGTACAGAACTGACCTGAAACCTAATTTCATAGGATAAAGTTGGTGAGCACACAGTCCTTTTAGTTATATTTCTGTCCTTACTGAGTAACATTGAAACAAAGCATGAAAACCGTAACATATTTTAACAAGTATTCACACACACACACACACACACACACACACACACACACACACACACACACACACACACACACACACACACACACACACACTTTTTAGGCCTGTGTTTAGGCGCTAGTGTATCTCTCTATGATCTTTCCGAGTCTTTTCAATTTTATAGTAAGTCGCGGCGCGCGCGCTACTATAAATTTGAAAAGAGAGATCATAGAGAGATACACTAACGCCTAAACACAGGCCTAAAAAGAGTCGGAAAGTGTATAGTATGATTAGCTTCCGCCTTTGATAATAGTAGCTTGCGGCAAGTGTGCAGCCTTTCGTTTGACTGGCCGGGCTACAAAACAACTCAGTAGTGAAGACTGACTTTCTCAGTGACCTTAACTGACAATGAGGATGTAAACCTGCAGTCAGCAAGAAACGACAGGCTTGGCTTTCCATCAGCCCCTGCGACTGAAGAGGGACATGCGAGTCTGTGACTCATGCATTCAAGGTTTTGGCTAAATGGCACATATTTATACCAATGGCAGCGTTGTTTTCATCGTGTCAACCGGAATATTTTCGTTCAGCTGATTTCCTTTAACAAGAGAATAGATTCTTATAAGCCCCAGCTGCTGCAGCAGCAGGGGCTCATGAATATCTATCCCTCTTCAAGATACGAGGGATTGGCTGCATGGCTTATAATGAATACGTAGTGGCGTGTTGTCACACCGCGCTGAGCCCGGCATGCTGAAAGCGCTTTGCCAGTCTGTCATTTGGGCCGAGAGCGAGCAGACGACTTCACGCGAATTTTGAACAATTCGCGAAGGACGTTTTTCATTGAGAGCAAGTTTTTCACTGAGAGCAAGTTTTTGTAATACGATGTGATAGTGTGCAATTGTTCTAATACCTGTGTTTGATGTTTAATATGATTTGAGCAACTGAGAAAACCCGCAGGGTCTGTATGCCGCCTATTCGAAACGGACATAGTTTGGAGTTTCAAGTCAGTTCAATCTAAGGTGAGTTTTTTTTTTTTTTTTTTTTTTTTTTTGTCAATGCCGCATTGTTATGTTACTACAATACTAGCCTGCTTACTTGCCACCCGGCATGTGTGTGAACTGTTTATCATTCCAGGCTCCGCTCAGCCGGTTTCGTTCTGGTTCCGCTTGAGTAGCGTGCAAGTCCTCTAGATTTGAATGCACTAGTATTAACAACCAGAAGTACATTTTTCATATTATATGAGTAATTTGCAACGTCCTCGCTTTTATAGATCTTTGTAATATATATATGTGCAAAATGATATAATGGCGTGTACATGGATATTCAGTATGGCGTCTACACTGACAGATATATTATTAATATGGTGGTTAAACAGACTCGGATATTATGACGCGTACACTGAACGGCGTATACAGATATCGCAAATACTGCATTACCGAATTCGAAAATTGCCCGAAGCATCGTAACCGGTAATAAAACAGCTAAAAATAAGCCGACTGTGACATTTTTTTCACCAGTAGGCCAGCACGCGACTGTATCAGCTGTACTCCTTTGTGTGACCTATGATTTTGGAACGGGATCACTGCTCTCAGTGAAGCCAAAATCCTAGACCAGCAAAAAAACACCGTGATGTCCAAAATCACATATCATTTGTGTAGATTAACCCACCCACTGTGCCCCAACTCCCAGATTTTGGAGCTGTCCTCTAAAAACGGCACACAATACCGGCAATTCAGGCGACAGATCGACCATGATAGTTCAAGGGTGATGCTGGAATAGCTTGGCGCCCATATTCTGGCACCACCCTTGAATTATCATCGTCGATTAATATCATGCTGCACCGGCCACGGTGTGTCGGGGACAAATGAGTTAAAAGTACGTTCCTGCATTTCATCATGTATTAGCGGGGCTCCATTCAGCAAAGCAGTGTGACAGACTCCGAGTTTCGGAATAGCTTGGTGTCTGAACAACTTAGTCTGCTGTCTGTGGCTTTGGATCTTACGGCTTTCAGCCGTAAGATTCAAAATGACAGACCAGCTCACATTTTAGAAGACAGAACTGTTAGCGGGAATCTGCTGTCAGTTTCAACAAGCGTTGTGCGCTCCCATTCACTGCACTATAGGGACCTCCCGTTGTTGTGACCGTGTGACAGACGCGGTATTTACTCTACGGAGGCGGAGTGACCTTCAGTGTCACTGCCGGCAGTGTTGCTGGCCAGGCGCAGGTGTGGTATACTTGCGATAATGAAGATAGGGCAGTGTAGGCTTGTCTGTGTCTTTTCTCTTTTTTTTTCTGGTTTAACCCATGTCGTACTGAGACTAAAAGCTTCAAATTTGTACACTGCCATAAATAAAATGCAAGCTACATTACACTACTTACAGATAAGGATATAGACCAATGGCTTTAGTTCAAGGATGGTGCCAGAATAGCTTGGCACCTCGTAGAGGCGCCAAGCTACGATTCTAGCACTACCCCTGAACTATTTTAGTCAAACTTATTTCACACACTGGTGTATTCCGAATGATACGGGTTAACCCTTTTAACCCCAAGGTCCCATTTCTCAAATTTTGGAGGTGTTGCCTAACGACTATGTAGGCCCTACCAGTTGCAGGAGATGGCTTGACCATAATAATTCATGGGTAGTGCCAGATTAGCTTGGCGCCTGAAGGCGCCAAGCTAATCTGGCACTACCCTTAAATTATCATGGTCAAACCATCTCCAGCTGTAGGGATCCGGGGCTAAAAGAATTAATGCGATCTGATATAGTATGCTGTGCAATGCACTAAGAGACATACAAAATATAGTAGTACATTGCACAGTGGCGTTAAAAACCGGTGGTGGGGGTGGAAGCGTGGGGAAGGCGGTGCGAGGACAAAGTATCCTCTCAGTCTGCCCACCTCCCCAAATATTTTTGGAGAAAAAAATATGTATGGAAAAATAAAATTCGCATGATTTTATTTATTTAACTTCTTTTATGAAGTTTATGTTTGATATTTTTGCAGTCTGGCAGGTAACATATCAAACAGGCTGCCTCCCCCCCCCCCTCCCCACCCACCCACCAATGAAAATATCTTCCTACGCCACTGCTGCAGTATTCATGCGAAATGGGAGTCGCCAAATAAAACAAACACTTTAGATTAACAATGTTAGAATTATTATATGCGTTTATTTTATTGTTGGATACAAGTCTTTGTTTTGATATTTTGGTTCTTTGTATTATTTTTTCCTCTTATTATTTTAAACAGAAAATCCACTCGCGTAGAAAACGCGTATCCTGGTATGTCTGCACTCAGTTAAAATACCTGCTTTATTGCATGTTATGCTATGAGTCCTGTGACCTGTAGGTTATTTAAACATATTATGTTCACCGTCTATTTTCTTATCTCCTATGGTTGTTCAACTTCAAGTTTAAATGCAAAGCGCTCTTAATCCCTTCACTGCCAGTGATCACGAATTTCGCGCCAGAAAAGACTGCACACTGACTGACATTCTCGGGAAGAACACAGTTGTAAATGAGACAAAATTAGGTATAAAGAACACAAAACTAACAAGAGACATAAATACTCATGAGCCCCCGCGGCCGCGGGGGCTCATGAGTATTTATGTCTCTTGCAGCTGGGTAGCATTCGTCTTGCCCCCGCAGTTAAGGGGTTATGGTGCTGAAATTTGCATGCGTGCACCTGCTTGCTTTATACGCGATTAGACACGATTTGAATAGACTCGGACATCCCGCTTATACACATTTACCGCAGATTGCATTGAACTGTGCATGTGGTTTCGCACGTCACACCACACAAGGGGATGGTCATGATAGCTCAAGCGTATGCCAGATTAGCTTCACGCCTTCGGAGTTCCCATGTTCCAAGCTAACCTGGCGCTACCCTTGAACCACTTCAGCGGATCCATCTCCCACATACAGAGCCGTTATGCTAAACCTGCTCTATGTACACGTCTCAAGTTGTGAATGTTACTATATAGGGGACCGGGGAGGGGGGGGGGGGGGCGGTGTTTCCATGGGGATCTTCCCCCCCCCCCCCCACCCCGCACCAAAAAGAAGGAAATAAAATATTCTATCCAAAGTCGCCTACTCTTCCTTGTAAATGTAATGTTATAAATTGAATCGGTAGAAATGTTAAAGTGACACATAGTGACACATAGACAGGCGCGCCGCCCCCCCCCCCACCCCACCCCCCACTCCCCTAGCCCCTCCTCCCGACTACACTTTTCGATATTTCGGCCAGCGGTGAGAAGGCGCAAGAGGTCCTCACATGTAGGATGCGTGAGATGTAACGGATCCGCCCCTGTTAAAAGTTTCAGTGTGACAGTCGCCGCCATCGCTGATTAATTTCTATTATTCTTTTTTCGGTCCCCCTGAAATTGTTCTGACGGATCACTGACGGATGGGCCTACACAATGTTTAAAGACGCCTTGAGCTCCGGTCAAATTGCAAAAGTCATTACCTCCTAGTACTCTAAGTTTTCAAAGTTCAAAGTGTTTATCCTGCTGTCGTTATCTCCCGGCTTTGGTGCAATGTCCACGGCTTTAGATCTGAATCCGAAACTAATTCGGAAACGGAAGTGAATAGTGACATGATGTAGTTCCTTATGACCAGTATAGATATGCTGGCTAACACCATCAAAGTGCACTTAATTACACAGGCGTAAAAATCCAAAGGCGCCCGTCGCTTTGATGAAAGGCTAGGCCTGTAAGGCCTAGCCTTTCATCAAAGCGACGGGTATCTAGGCCTTATAGCACTGTATCTTCCAGTGAACTTCTTGAACCTTTGTGCGCTTGAGTCAAAGTGAGCATGTGCTGTGTTCGTGAGGATTGACGCTTTACAAAGGTTAGAATTGTATTATGTCAGTAAAGAAAATCGAACCCTAACACTCAAAATATGCTGGTGTGTGATTTTGGACCTTACGGATCTGTGATTTTGGACCTTAGGGCTTCCAACCGGAAGGTCCAAAATCACAGACCAGCACATACAAATTGCTATGGACCGGTTGGCTGCAGATAATGTGAAAGCCCCAATGCATTTTTCACGATGCGTATCAGTTTGCAGTACTATCAACTTCTTCCTTGTCATCATGACGGATAGTATCTATGACAGTAATAATAATAATAATTACGGTATTTATAATGCGCTTATCTTATAATAATTATAACTCTAAGCGCGCACTCACAACTCGCGCACGCATGCGCACGCTTTAGACAATGACTCGCGTACCACAAATAGTGAAATACATTACGACGGTCAGCCGGCTTGGGGTGGGGAGGGTGGTGATATAGCGCTAAAACTGTTGAAAGAGGTGAGTTTTGAGGGCGGACTGGAAGGAGGAGAGAGTGTTTCTGACGGAGAGAGAGTGGGAGAGTGTTCCAGGTGGATGGATCGTAGACGGAGAAGGAGCGGGGGCCGAAAGTGTTGAGTTTGGTGCGAGGAATGTGGAGGCGGTGAGGGTCGGAGGCAGAGCGGAGGGAGCGGGAAGGTGTGTAGGGGTGAAGTAAGTTGGAGAGATAGGCAGGAGCGCAGTTGTTCAGGGATTTGTAACAGAGACAGAATTTTGTATTGGATGCGTTGGGGGATGGGGAGCCAGTGAAGGAGTTTGAGCAGGGGAGTGATGTGGTCGGATTTTTTCTTTCTGAGGACGAGGCGGGCAGCGTTGTTCTGGACGCGTTGGAGAGTGAAAGTGGTGGAGTGAGGGAGATCAGAAAGGAGAGAGTTGCAGTAGAGCGGAAGACGCTTGTAACTCGATGTGCACATTGTGAAATAGTTAAATACTATTATTTTATTATTATTTTTATTTTATTTTACTAATGGAAAGACACTTGTAACTCGTGCACATCGTGAGATTGTGCCATTGTCTAGAGCCACGGTGAGCCTGTGTGATAAACATTCCCTCGTTTGTTATTATTATTATTATTATATCATCATCATCCTCGTCGTCGTAATTATCTGTTATTATTATTAAAAATGGTAATAATAATAATGTATTACTCTTATATAGCGCAATATCCCCACAAAGAAAGGTTCAGAGCGCTTTACATCTAGATAATCTTTCTGATTGAAATTATCTAAGGCCGTACCGACAACGTACAAAAACGCAATCATTCATAGGTCCAAATGCACACTGACAAATTACTAAAATAATAAACATAACATTTCAAGAGCCTGATCAGATATATACATGTTGATTGGAAAACGAAGGGTTTGTCAATCCCTTGCAAAGGCCAGATTGAAAAAAATGTTTTGAATCTATCCCTGAAAATGACCGAAGATGGTGCATGGCGAATATCATGGAGAGGACCGTAGTAGTAGTAGTAGTAGTAGTAGTGCATTCGGCCTCACTAACCAACCTTACAACCAACACTATGAGTCAAGTTTAGTGAGACGGTAATTCAACCCTAGCATTTGACTGTCATCTTCAAGAGAGACTCACTTCCGACCACTTCACGCACCTACTCAACATACTTTGATGCCATAATAGGGACACGCGCCACTGAAGTTCTAAACAGCGCCCACACGACAGACATTCCCTAACTAAGACACCACTGTGCGCTGTTATGGTTGTGGTATTTAAACCAGTTAGCCTCAACGACCTGCGGCAGGAGACGGATTTACCATGCTAATTCAAGGTTAGTGCCAGATGAGCTTGGTGCCGCCTATGGCACCAAGCTCATCTAGCACTACGGTGACCCTTGAATTATCATGGTCGATCCATCTCCTTCAACAGGTACACAGTCCTTAAGTAGCACCTCCAAAATTTGGGAAATGTGGTCTTGGGTCTAAGTGGGTCAAGCCACTGTATGATGCAACTTCCGGTAACAATCCCATAGCCAGTCCTTTCTAGTGCAAAAAGGCACAGGCATGGGATGATCGTTGCGCATCACCTCTTCATACCATTTAACCCCAAGGCCTCATTTCCCAAATAGTTGAGATGTCACTAAGCAGTTGCGGGATTGAGACGGATCGACGATGGATAATTCAAGGGTTGTGCCAGATTAGCTTGGCGCCTAACGGCGCCAAGCTAACCTGGCTCTACCCTTGTGAATTATCAACATCGATACAGTCTCCTGCTGCAGTGCGGCGGGGCAAAATAGGTTAACACGGGTAGTAGTGAAGAGCACCGTTTTGCGGGTGACACAGTTACGTATCGATCATCCAAAGCCTTTAGCAAAAGTTATAGACCCTGATGTACCGGTAATGGCAGGAGCATAATCGGATCCTAGAAGGATAGAATCCTAATAGGACACTAGAAGGATAGAATCCTAATAGGATCCTAGAAGGATAGAAACCTAATAGGATCCTAGGATAGAATCCTAATAGGACCCTAGAAGGATAGAATCCTAATAGGACCGTAGAAGGATAGAATCCTAATAGGATCCTAGAAGGATATAATCCTAATAGGAGCCTAGAAGCCGCTGGAAGGAACGAAAAATCAGGACCCGATTAGGAGAAAAACATTAACCCTTTCCATCCTGATACACTACTGCTTGAAATAAATGTGACTATGATAGTTCACGTGTGGTGCCAGAATAGCTTGGTGCCTGAGGCGCCAAACTATTCTGCACCAATCTTGAACTAAAATGGTTGACCTGTCTCCTAATCTGTAATGTAGCCTTCATTGTCATAGGACAATAAACATCTTTTTAAAGTCAGCCTCAGGATGTAATGGGTTAAAGTGTTGCGCTTTCCCACAGCACGACGAAAATATTAACTCATTCGAGACGTGCTGCATTCGGATACACGTCTCGAATGAGTTAAGACAGACCAAACAAGTTCAAGAATTTTCTGGAAGTGTCAGCCGAAGATCATAAGAATCTTAGACCGCTTCAAAGTTGGAATCGATTATGAAGGGGGACCTTATCACAAAAATAATACACTGTACAATTTGTTTTCTTCTTCGAACTGATAATACAAAGTACCTACAATGTATTTAGCCTGAAATCGAAGTTTAAAAATGGTTGGTACGGGCGGGCGCGAAAATGCAGTGTAAATCTACACCAAAGTTCTTGTAGGCGAGCGGCCAGTTGCAGGACATTTTCAATAGCCGGTCACTGCCTGTTGTAGTCCTCTTGGCTTTGTTTTGGTTAACTCATTCGGCCCGACGCACGTATTTCCCAACTTTTGGAGGCGTCATCTAACGACTACGCACCTGTTGCAGGAGATGGATCGACCATGATAATTCACGGGTAGTGCCAGATTAGCTTGCGCCAAGCTAATCTGGCACTACCCTTGAATTATCATGGTGGACCCATCAGTCCTGCTGTAGTGTGTCAGGGCTGAATGGGTTAACCCATATTATACTGAGGCTAAAAGCGTCAAATTTGTACACTGCCATATGCACGCTACATTATTGTAATTGCAGATAAGGATATAGACCAATGGCTTTAGTTCAAGGGTGGTGCCAGAATAGCTTGGCGTCTGGAGGCGCCAAGCTATTCTGGCACTACCCTTAAACTATTTTAGTCAAACTTATAGTTTACACACCTGTGTATTCCGAACGATATGGATTAATTTACCCTGGCGCGAAAAGTCTCGATCCGCTAAGTGAACAATGCAGAGGGACAGTTTGTTGGCAGATACTGGCTAGGAACGTTTTCCTAGCCAGTATCTGCCAACACGCTGTCCTTCAACTCCGGTGCATGACGTACCTTTTCCTGAACTTTGGCCCTGGTGTCGGTGTGCTGATATATGACGGACGAAGCCACCAAAAACCTGTCACGTGACTGATAACGAGCCACCAACAGTGCGGAAGTGAGTAACATTACAGGGGTGACTTAAGTGCAGACTAACATAACAAGAGCGTGTACTAAATAAAAGCGCGCACTGTTGTTTTGACGAGCCCGTGTGACTGCAACAGCTTGTATACACACAGGTCGAGTATTCTCCGTGTCACAGCAGAGACATATACTTTGCATGTGTCCCGTCACAATTTTGTGTGGCATGATTTAGAGGAATACAGGCGTTCACTCAGTCAACAGTATGTGGTGTACAGAAGGTGTTGGTATTGTTTTATGATGCTGTAATAGGTGTGTTTCGGTGTTAAACCCAAATAATAACTGTGTAGGTGTGTCGAATCTGTATGCTGTACATAGTTCATTTCATGAAAATGTGCGTGTTGTGACACGCGTGTTAGAATACAATAAAACCTGTTTTGAACAGCTCCCTTTTTTAAAAGTCAGATGCTCTTGATGTGCAAAATGTGTTACCTGTCATTAAAGACCATCATTCAGGTGGCGACAGCAACAATCACCTGTTATTAAAGACCATCAATGAGGATGCTACAGATACAGTCACCTGTCATTAAAGACCATCATTCAGGTGGCGACAGCTACAGTCACCTGTTATTAAAGACCATCAATGAGGATGCTACAGATAGTCACCTGTCATTAAAGACCATCATTCAGGTGGCTACAGCTACATTCACCTGTCATTAAAGACGATCAATGAGGATGCTACAGATACAGTCACCTGTTATTAAAGACCATCATTCAGGTGGCGACAGCTACAGTTACCTGTTATTAAAGACCATCAATGAGGATGCTACAGATACAGTCACCTGTCATTAAAGACCATCATTCAGGTGGCGACAGCTACAGTCACCTGTTATTAAAGACCATCAATGAGGTGGCGACAGCTACAGTCACCTGTTATTAAAGACCATCAATGAGGATGCTACAGCTACAGTCACCTGTCATTAAAGGCCATCATTCAGGTGGCGACAGCTACAGTCACCTGTTATTAAAGACCATCAATGAGGTGGCTACAGCTACAGTCACCTGTTATTAAAGACCATCAATGAGGATGCTACAGCTACAGTCATCTGTCATTAAAGACCATTCAGGTGGCGACAGCTACAGTCACCTGTTATTAAAGACCATCAATGAGGTGGCTACAGCTACAGTCACCTGTCATTAAAGACCATCATTCAGGTGGCGACAGCTACAGTCACCTGTTATTAAAGACCATCAATGAGGTGGCGACAGCTACAGTTACCTGTTATTAAAGACCATCAATGAGGTGGCTACAGCTACAGTCACCTGTCATTAAAGACCATCATTCAGGTGGCGACAGCTACAGTCACCTTTTATCAAAGACCATCAATGAGGTGGCGACAGCTACAGTCACCTGTTATTAAAGACCATCAATGAGGATGCTACAGCTACAGTCACCTGTCATTAAAGACCATCATTCAGGTGGCGACAGCCACCTGAATGATGGTCTTTAGTGACAGGTGATCTTTCGTTAGGGTGGTCTCGCAGAACAGTTTCTCATGTATGTCGTAAAACCTCATAACCTTCACTGCCTAGGAAAAGCAAACTCGATCAAAATGCAAGGAACATAGATCCTCAGGAGACCCCGCAGTTGCGGAGGGTTGGGGATCTATGCCTCAAGTTGAGACCAATTTGTGTCCATGTTCCTTGGACGGTTGTAGCACCTGGCCGCTGAATGAAGAGAGATTTCAGACTGAACACAAAGTGCGCCCAGTGGCAGGGAAGGGGTTAATCAGGGGTACTTGGCGACTCGCTATGTTACAGTCTTCCGCTCCATGACTTGATATCTCCTCAGACACGGCAGAGAGGATGCACAAATGTCGGTGCCTGTATCGGGCAAGAGATTCCCGGCCGGCCGATGCACAAATGTCGGTGCCTGTGTCGGGCAAGAGATTCCCGGCCGGCCGATGGCGACCCGAGGACCTGTTGCTCATTGGAGCTTGCGTTAGCCCAGAAAGTCATGTCCTGAGCTTAACCATCAACATTTTCTTTTAATTTCAGTTGAAACAGGATCCAGACCAGTTTGACAACGATCAGTTGGGCCTGGCCTTAAGTTTCTCCGGAGGTGATCCAGGTCTTTGCTTAAAATTGACGCTTCGGTCATGGCGGCTGCAAGGGCATCCAAACCGGCCCCAGCCGGTGTAGACCTGACCTGTCCAGTGTGTTACGACACTTTCACATCGCCTAGATTCCTGCCATGTCATCATACGCTCTGCACGGAGTGTATCTCTGATCTCATGGAAAGAGCTCGAACTGCAGGTCTGACTGATTTCAATTGCCTAATTGATGGATGGATGGATTGTTTGCGTTGTGGGTGGATGGATGGATGGATGGATTTTTGGTGGCGAGATGGATGGATGGATGGAGTATTTGCTTTGTGGATGGTTGGATGGATGGAAGGATGGATTGTTTGTTTTGTGGGTGGATGGATGGATGGATGGATGGATAGATGACTAATTTAAATATTGCCTGATTTATTTGCTGGTTCTATCGAAGATGTAGTTGATTGCATGAGCAATGTGGCACTTGTCTAGTCGTTGTCCTGGCGTTTTCTCTTTTACAAAAAGGGAATTACATTTTTAATCCATTCAGCCCTGACGCACTACAGCAGGAGATGGGTCGACCATGATAATTCAAGGGTAGTGCCAGATTAGCTTGGCACCTTTCGGCGCCAAGCTAATCTGGCACTGCCCTTGAATTATCGTGGTCGATCCATCTCCTGCAACTGGTGCATAGTCATTAGAAGACGCCTCCAAAATTTGGGAAATACGGCCGTCGGGCTGAATGAGTTAACGTTAAAGGGGCATAAAAGCATATTAACGTCTTGTACCACATATGGCTTTCTCATAAATATACGTGTTCTCCTTCACACAGGAGCCGAACACATCTCTTGCCCGATGTGCCAGACTCGCGTCCCTGTCCCAGAAGAAGGCGTACAGTCATTTCAAGTGAACTACTACCTCGGCCCGATGCTTGCCGACAAGGCCCGAGTGGCGCCGAAAACTGCCAAAGACATCGCTTCGGAAGCCGATCGTCACAGATCTGAAATTAGGCGCCAGCTACTAAGTCTTACAACGTTTCAAGGCGCCCTGGCGGACCTGCAAGACGAAGGCGTTCAGAGGGGAGTAGTTCTAGACGCGAGCTGTCAGGACGTTGTAAAAACCATGGAGATCAGTCGGGAAAAGGCGTTTCAGGTACGAACGCTGTCTTCACGTTTCCAGATCAGACTTGATGATGCAGTAAAATGGGGGTGGCTGCTAGCGGTTAAGCGCTAGCAGCCGCCCTCTTTTTACTTCATCTTCATTATGCGTCATGGACCAATGATATATAGGGTAGGAGAAACGCACTAGTAACTGTGCATGCCACCCAAATGTTTACATAACGTGATCTTTAGTTCAGGAAAAAAACACAAAAACTAGTAAGGGAGAAAACTGTGCGTCATAGACCAGAGTGATCATACTATGATCATTGGTCTGTGATGCCGAGTTCTGTCCCTTACTGGTGTTTTTCTTACCTACCTCTTTGCCTGATCCTGGACATAAAGATTTATTTATTTATTTATTATCTATCTATTTATTAACTCACTTTTAAAGTTTAGTTTGTTGGTGTGCTGGTCTATGAGTTTGGACCTCACGGCTCAACTCCGTGAAAAGTTTATACAATTTAAACTCCACATTCATTGTTGATTATCTCTCGCCCCCTCCTCCCCCCCCCCCCCACCTACCCTTTCTTTAGTCCTTGTTAATATAGATAACTGGATGGAATAGTTTGATGTCAAAACTGCTTAGACGTCCACGTTTTCAGTTCTAGGGGTTATGGTCGTTAATTGCGGTGACTAGTGGTAGATAATCACACTGGTTGTCTCCCTCGATGCGCTACCGCTTATCAGCGGTAGCGAATCGAGGGAGACAACCAGTGTGGATAGTGCATGTTCCAGCTTCATCTGTACACGTCTATTCATGTATGACGACTTATCCTGTTCCAGATGATAGTGTCCCGAATACACAAGACAGAGGCCAGCATACACAAACTGAAGGGAAGAATTTCGAAAGTGGTAGAGGAAGACAAGAAGAATATCAACGAAAAAATGTCCACGCTGTCTGCTCTTCTTGACGAAGCCAACACAGTCCTTGCCGCAGGCGACGCAGAATTTCTGAACAAAAAAGACAAATTCATGGCCAAAATCCAGACAGCCATGTCCAAAGTCCCACAAACAAGAGGTGTGCTAAAGTTCACTTTCAAAACTAGCGCAGACATCGAGTCGCTGCTTTTGCGTGAAGGTACTTTCGGTTACGTGACCGTGCAGTTTCAGTACCCGTTCCTTAGGCACAGATTTTCTCTGTCCTCCAGCAAGCAGCAGAGAAAACTCAAGAAGCTGTGCCCTAGACCAGACGGCAAAATCTGGGCCTCTGTCGGCAATTTCTTAGTGGAAATCTCCGAGGATTTCGTGGAGACCAAACGCTTGGAGTTCCCAGCAGAGATTGTAGACTTTGTGCCCGGTCCAGACGGTAACGTCTACATCGCTTTGCCCTTTCCTCACTCCGTGAAAGTCCTCCACTCGTCAGAGACGGCCAGTGACTTCGTCTCTCCGCTCAACCCACCAAGCGCGATGGCCATTACGGATAAACAGGAGCTCGTCTTCGCCGCAAACGACGGGAAAGAACTGTCTTTAGCATTTTACACCCTCAACGGAGCTCGGACGAAAAGGATCACCATCCCCATGCCAGACTTCACTCCGACCTCCATGACGCTCACCAAGAGAGGTCAGATATTCCTGTGCAGCACGGGGCCGGCTGAGGTGCTGTGTCTCGATGCAGACTTCTCGGAATTGGCCGTGTTGCGTGAGGACGGGGGCTTCAAGCCGTGCTCCATCAGCAGTCTCCGTGGGATGGGGTCAGGGGTTGGAGACATCCTTGTGGCGAACGGGAGCAAGACATCGCGCAATGTTGAGGTGAATAGTGTTGTGTTTGGTGTCATTGTTTTTGTGTGCTGGTGTGTGCTTTCAACCGTAAGGTCCAAAATTACAAACGAGCACACTGTGCATAACCTCTACTGTTACACACATTTCGTTTAACCCTTGACTGTTGCTGTCGATACTGCTTGGCGGTAAAGACGCGTAACTGATTACGCTTTTTCAACCGAACGCAATCGTCAGCAGTCAAGTGTTTACACCGATCTGTTCTCATATTACGCATGGTTCTTCTGACATTTAGACTGTTTTCATGTATCGAGGCACGTGTTTCACCATCACTTTCAAGATTCACTGGCGCTTAATTTTAACCCCTCGATGCCACTGTTGATACCGCTCTGTGGAATAGACGCGACTTTCCACAGAGCGGTATCGTCTGTAGCATCCAAGGGGTTTTATTTTTTTCCCCCCGTCTTCTGTGCGGAACCCGCTGTCTCTATTTTCTCCAAGCTCAAGACTTTATCCTTTTACGTGCAGACCCTAAGGTGTAACCTTCAACCTGTCAAACCCGGCCCCTCTCCCGAAGCAGATCTGTCCTGTAGTGGAATGACAGTAAGTCCATTTTGTGAAAAGCGAGATTTTGATTGTATTACAATGAAAATCTCGCTTTTCACAAAAATGGACTTACTGTCGTTTGCCTTCACATGGCAGGGATGCCACTTACAAACTTTTTTTTGGTGGGAAATTTACTAAAAGAAATACGTGTAATAAATTTTGCAGATGATTCATCTGAAGGGAAGTCAACTCTCCCGAACCCCCGGCCTCATACAGTGGGAGAGAGAACAGGGCGTGGCCACAGACGACGAGGACGCTCACATAGGAAGGACAGGTCGCCCTGGCGGTGGTAATTTGGCTCGGAAAGTCTGCTGCGCCGCGGTCGACCGCACTGGAAGGCTGTGGGTCGGAGAGGAAGGCGGGCATATGACAGTGTATGATTGGTTGATGCGCGTCGCGTGATTGGTGAATATGTTGAGTGGCGTAATACGACTGGCTGATGCGAATCACGAAAACGTTAAGCGGGACGATGCAATTGGTTGAACGCTGAATAATACAGGTCGGACGACACCTGACACGCCAATGAAAGCTCGTGTTCTGCCCAATACGGGCTTGTTCTATAGTGTGTCGGTTGAAAGGTCCTGATAAATCAAAGTGGCATAGTTGTACTGGGTCTAAAATGATCAGTTTTCAGGTCGTATTCCACAGGCAATAGCTGCCCCTGCACCCCATCACCCGCCAGGTAGGGCCGTCCATTATCACGGACTCTGGTGCCGTGGACGTTAACCCCGAAATAGCCAATCGCGAAATAGCCAATCGCGAAATAGCCAATCGCGTCTCCTGATAGGCGCAGATTTCGACGTTTGCAAGTCCTGTGTGAACAATTTATGATAACCCCATGATAAATTATGATAACCCCTTGCCTGCTACTGACGATACAGTTATGCGGTCTTTTCCCGCCCAACTGTATCGTCAGTAGCGGGCAAGGTGTTAATGTGTGATTGTGAGACTAAGATCCGTCATGTTCAAACTCGGAGAAAACACTCAACATGGTGACAATGTCATGAGACAAATTTGTTTTTTTTAAAGCAAGTTTTCAGCAGCTGAGTTGCACGCAAACAACCAAAACATTCATTCTTTTTCTTGTCTTTAAATGTATGAACTATGAACAAATTTATTGTAGCACTTTTAACCGATGTACAGTATTACTGCCTTGCAAATTTAAGTTTGAGACACGGTGATAGTGGCAAATAATTAACAATTTTTTTTTTACACGATTTGTTATCCTGTTTCTGCAAGTATTATTTGTACTTACCGTCTTGTCCGAGGGGCAACATACATTAAATCATTGCATAAAACGATTTCCCCAGCAGCATGTATTATAAATTTTTGTTTGGTATGAAAGGGTTGCCGTGTGAAGGCAAACGACAGTAAGTGTATTTCTGTGAAAAGCGATATTAAAAAAAAAAAAATTGAAGTGCAATGAAAATCTTGCTTTTCACAAAACGAACTTGATGCCTTTTGCCTTCATTGTGCCGGAAACATGTCTTTTTGCCTTCATTATGCAGGATACGTCTTGATGTCTTTTGCCTTCATTACGTCTTAGTATGCAGACTTGCACACACACACTCACACACACACACACTCACACACACACGCACACACATAGTCACCCTTCACTGCCAGAACACAGCGACACCCAACTGCAAGAGGCATAGATCCTCATAAGCCCCCGCAGTTGCGGGGGCTCACGAGGACCTATGCCTCTTTGCTGAAACTGCTTTGTATTCATGTGTCCTTTGGTGGCTGTATTTTTTTACGTTTACTTTACAATGATTCCAAAAACACAGTCTGCGTCCACTGGCAGCGAAGGGGTTAAAACATGCTGTAAGATGGATTGGCCATGACGGATCAAGGGTAGTGATAGATTTACCTGCGCCTGGAGATCGAGCTAATCTGGCACTACCCTTGAACCATGACAGTAGATTCATCCAGCACAGCTAGCAAACAGTCCTGAACGCTGTTCCTTGCAGATACACAAGTAATTTGAAGACGTAAACAAGATGGGAAGAACCATAACACACAAAAGCCCTTCTACATGAGAGCCGTCTTTGCTGTCAAGGGTCTCTACCTTTTGTCTTTGACTTGATTCTGATGTTGAAGTATCTCTTTTTCTATGACGCATTGGCACATCTGCGAGGCTTTTTTTCAAAAGGATTGATTGATTGATTGGATGTTAAGCAATGTACAATCAATCAATCAATCCCTTTGAAAAAGCCTCGCAGATGTGCCAATGCGTCATAGTGGACTTTATAAGGGACGTGCGCAGTGCATACGCCTCATTGGTTTGTCAAAGGTCATTTGTCATGACGTATTTTTTGGTTTTACGTAATTTTATATTTAACGTGGTATGAGTTTCGCTTTCGCTTCAAGACTTGGGGAAAATGGTGACAAAACTAGAAGTTCACAGTACAATTTCAGTCTTGCTATAATTTGTGTGAAAGCAGGTTGACTTTACCTAGTTAAATGCTATACTAAGTACACCAGCATGCTCTTCTGAAAGCGCGTCGATGTGTGCGTGTGCTCTGCAAACATCCTCAAGAGGCATAGATGTTTATGCGCCCTTCGGGCAAATGAGAACCTATGCCTCTTGGAGATACACGTATATATATTTGTGTGTGTGTGAGAGAGAGAGAGAGGGGAGAGAGAGAGAGAGGATGAATGAATGATACTTTATTTCTCAAGGATGGAAACAATAGGCGCACAGGCCTCTTTTCATGTTTGTCCTTGCTAAACTACAACATTAAAAGCAACATTAAAACAATATGTCAACAGCACAAAACAAGCGGCTACACCCACAGGTCACTTGTGTTACATTCCGATACAAGTTCCAAAGTCGCTGAAGATTACACACACACACAGCAAAATGACAGGGTCTTGGGGGCCGGGGGGGGGGGGGGGTGCGATGTAAAGTGTGTTTATAGAAAGCGACTGCACACTTATGATACAGCTACTCACTCATCTGTAGGAATTTAGTGAGCAGGCAAAACACCACGATAAAGAGAGATATTATGTAAAAGCTAACAAGTGCAAAACGGAGGACCACATTGTCTTATTCTATACCTGCGTATTTCTCCGTGGGCTGGCGATTGGGTGCCTGATAGGCGGGGGCAGGGGATCTAACTGTTGTCTGTCCAGCGCTGTGATTCCCCTTGGTTTGAGTACTGACAATTCTGCCAGCGCTAGCCTCACCTATCTGGTTTGTGAGTATCATGTATAACTCGAGGCAAAATTTGTATCGTTACATTGTTGTGTAATGTTCTGTGCATCTACTGTGGGAAATCAGGGTATTTACCCGACCACATATAGTAGCGCACCTTCATGTTTGTGTATGTATGTTTCTCCTGCCTACTTCCTAAGTTCCGGAGAAAGACATGGGTTATATAAGAGACCTGATCCATTCTTATTAGGAATGGAAATGATTGTCTTATTCTATACCTGCGTATTTCTCTGTGGGCTGGCGATTGGGTGCCTGATAGGCGGGGGCAGGGGATCTAACTGTTGTCTGTCCAGCGCTGTGATTCCCCTTGGTTTGAGTACTGGAGGACCACAGGAAATCATTGACATGACTCTTTTGGACATATCTACGTTTCTTTCAAGTTTGCTCAGAGATGTATTTAAAAGCTTTCGTCCTAAACAATGGAAGATGTCTCGTTTGCTGTATATGTGGAGGAAGTGAGTTCCATAAATAGGCACCCGCGTAAAAAAGGCTGGATTTAAACAAGTCAATTCGTTCAATGACGAGACTGTTCCTCAAAGTGCTGTAAACCCTTTAAATAATAATAATACTGTTATTATATAGGCGCTTTTTCTCAATTTTTGGGGAAATCGACTCAAAGCGCCGCGCCTGAAACCCTCACACACTCACGAAACAGACACGGATTTTACGCCATTTAAGACGAACACAGTACAAGACAAACGAAGGGCCAGTCAGCTACTGAAGTTACAGAGATTTTTGATCGCTTGTATTTGAAATTTGTAAAGTGGCCTGAGACCGGTACCAAAGTGTGGGGGGTGGGGGGGGGGGGGTGGAAGAACCGGAGTACCCGGAGAAAGAACCCCCGACGGTCCGCCCGAATTAACGGTGACACTTACCAGAGGAGAAAAGTCCAACGCCGGAACCCGGTATCGAACCGCGCACCTTTGGCATTGGTGGCAGGCGCCTTAACCACTGCGCCACGGACCGCCCCAAGTGAAAAGCTTAGCCAGGTAGAGGGGGGCTTTCCCGATCAGTGCTTTGTGCATAAGTACGCACTAATTAAACGTAAGGTGTTGATGTAAAGGAAGGAGCCCTGTTGCCTGAAGCTTTTTCTCCAAAGTTAGAGAGAGGATTGGGAGGATCAGTTTAACTGCGCGATTGTATAGAGAATTAATCCGCTTAAGGCCGGTTAGCCTTACTACAGCCGTCCCAAATAGTAGATGCGTAGTCAATGTGAGGTTTAATGTAGGAGTTGAAAAATAGCTTTCGTGTCTTAGTATCAGTGATAGATTTTAATCTTGACAATAAAAATAGCTTCTTTGATAATGTTTTCCCTAGTTGTGTTAGATGGGGCAACCAGCACAGTTGGTCATCAACAATTACCCCGAGGAGGCGATATTCCTTGACTTGCTCAATGGGAACTGAATCAAAAGAGAGGTTAAGTGAATGGGGGCGGAGATGATGCTTTTGGCGTGTTGTGATTAGCATGCTTTTCGTTTTGGATGGATTTACAAGCATTTGATTATTTTTGCACCACAGTGAGACCTCCTTAAGACTAAGCTGAAGATTGCTTGATATTTCAGGTACAGTTTTCCCGCCAGCGTGAAGAGTTGAATCATCGGCAAACATGTCGCATTCGGTATTTGGATTGGATATATGAAGTGGAAGATCATTTATAAACAAACAGAAAAGTAACGGTCCTAGTATGGATCCCTGGGGCACGCCATACTCAACACGCTTTTCAGAAGAGAAGGTAGCATTGATGTACACAGTTTGAATTCTCCCTATGATATATGAACGAAAGAATGAGAGTGTCCCTGGGCTGTTATTGTTAAAGTAGCAGTCTAGTTTCTCTAATAAAATTTCGTGGTTTATAAGGTCGAACGCTTTTTTTAGGTCTAGAAAGGCAGCACCAGACATTTTGTTTCTGTTGATGTTGAGCAGCCAAGTGTCAATCATAAGAACCAAGGCAGTGTGACACGAATGTTTAGGGAGAAAACCAGATTGATATTTATTCAGGAGAGACTTTTCTTCAGAGAGAGAGAGAGAGAGAGAGAGAGAGAGAGAGAGAGAGAGAGAGAGAGAGAGAGAGAGAGAGAGAGAGAGAGAGAGAGAGAGAGAGAGAGAGAGAGAGAGAGATATTGATTGATTGCAGGCACGTCATATTTAGAGTATGTTTGCGTGGTGACGGAGTTCCTTCTTTTACGTCACCGCCACTGTCTGACGTTCTCCAGATGTCAAGGTTTTTAAGTCCCTTACATTTATAGAAGGGACTTTTTATCGACGGGTCGGGGTGGGGCGAATTTAATAGCATGTCTATGATGTCAAAGGCGGGCAGGCTAAACCTCTAACAATTGAAGTAACAAGATAACAATTAGGTCATGTCTAGTTACGCTAACCTCGCTGCTGAACGTACATTTGGCGCGAAACGCCGTATGTGCGTATGTATGTAAACAAGACAATCTCCGATATGTCTGTACACACAAGCTTGAAACTTGGCGAAACACTTTCTTTAGTGGGTGGCTAAGACAGCCTCCGAGCATGTTGTAATTGAATATCTCATTGAAGACACAAACAACCCCCTTGGTCCATTCACCTGTGTTTTCCTTTTTTTAAACTCTCCCTACTGTCTGCGCTGCCTGTAGCTCTTGATACTGGATGTTTGTTGCTAAATGGTCTTAGCTTTATTTAGGCCCCATGTCGCAGGTTTATTTAACGTATTGGACCGGCTGTCGACATACATTCAATATTCTGTTTAGTTTTTTTTTTTTTCTTACGCAGTGCAGGCACGTCCTGAGAAAGCCTTGTTGCTGCCGGGACGTTAAGCAATGTACAATCAATCATAAACAACCGTTTATAGGGAGTCGGTTGACCCAGATCAGAGTCCGTAATTTTTGTCATATTTACTTGAACTTTCGCGGTTCTCTCTCTCTCACACACAAACATGCGCGCATTTCCAGGAGGAATAGATCCTCATGCACCCTCCAGGCGCATGAGGATCTATGCCTCTTGGAGATGTTTGGAGCGCGCGCGCGCGCACGCACTAACACACATCGACGCACTTTCAGAAGATGGTTAGTTGGTTGTACATTGCTAAACGTCATGACAGCAACATGACTTTCTCAGGACGTGCCTGCACTGCTTGTGAAAAAAAAAAAAAACCCAAAACAAAGTAAACAGAATATTGAATGTATGTCGCCAGCCGGTCTGACACGCTAAACAAACCTAAGACCATTTAGCAACACGCATTCAATATCAAGAGCTACAGGCAGCGCAGACAGTAGGCAGAGTTTGAAAAAAGGAAAATACAGGTGAATGGACCAAAGGGTTGACAGAAACATGCCCCAGAATAGAGGGTAAAACCCACCCTGTGGGGCTGACCAGGGTGACCATGGGAACTAAAAAGTAGTTAACCCCACCCAAGTCCCCCAGGGCAGACCCGGGTGAGGGTGCTTTCAGAAGAGCATGCATGTGACCCATGTACTTAGTATATCATGTAGCTAAGTAAAGTCAACCTGCTTTCACATAAATTATAGCAAGACTGAAATTGAACTGTGAACTTCTAGTTTTGTCACTATTTTCTCAAGCCTATAAAGCGAAAGTGAAACGCATATCACGTCAAATATAAAATTACGTAAAAACTAAAATTTACGTCATGACAAATGACGTTTGACAAATCAATGACGCGTATGTCCTGCACCCCTTGTAGAACTCACTGACGCATTGTCAAATCTGCGAGACCTGTTCAATAGGAGATAATTCAACATCAGGTCAAAGACAAAAGGTAGAGACCATTGACAGCGTGGACAGCTCTCATATAGAAGGGACTTTGTGGGTTATGGTTCATCATCAGGCATCTTGTTTACTGTTTCAATTGTTTTCTGAAAAGAATTAATTTTTACTGAAGAAGTTGAACAGGTACAAAGTTGGCTAACAAAGTAGCTATATCGGGTCACCTAAATGCTCTTCTAAAAGCGCGACGATGTGTGTGTGTGTGTGTGTGTGTGTGTGTGTGTGTGTGTGTGTGTGTGTTAGTGCGTGCATACGCACGCGCTCCAAACACCTCCAAGAGACATAGATTTTCATGCGCTCTCCGGGCGCATGATGATCTATGCCTCTTGGAGGTGCGCGCATTTAAGTGTGAGAAAAAGAGAGCGCGGCGCGCGCTAGAGAGAATTACGTCATATTTAGAATATTATGTCAATGTCTGCGTGGTGACGGAGTTGCCTCTTTTACGTCACCGCCACTGTCAGACTTTTTCTAGAAGTCAATTATTATTTTTTTTTACTGTTTTAATTCTTTTCTGAAAAGAATTTATTTTTTACAAAAGAAGTTGAAAGGATACAAAGCGCGCTAACGAACTCATCCAATGTCTTTATCTAAACTAGCTATATGATGATATCCAAAATTTCAAGTAAATATGACAAAAATTACGGACTCTAATCTGGGTCAACCGACTTCCTATAAACGGTTGTTTATGTCTTAAATGAAAAATTCAATAACAATATGCTCGGAGGCTCTCTTAGCCACCCCTTTAAGAAAGTATTTCGCCAAATTTCAAGATTGTGAGTACAGAAATATCGGAGATTTTCTTGTTTACATACATACGCACACACACATACATACATACGCACACATGACGCACCACGCCAAATGTACGTTCAGCAGCGAGGTTAGCGTAACTAGACATGACGTAATTTTTATTTTGTAACTTCAGTTGTGAGAGGTTTAGACCTGACCGCCTTTGACATCATGGACATGCTAATGAATTCGCCCCACCGCGACCCGTCCTAAAATTAACTTAATGAGAGAGAAACTCGAAATGCTATGTGTATATAATTTATTGTAATAAATAAGTAACATGGATGTAATACTGCATGTTTTGGATGATATTATTGCTTGGCAAATGGACTTCTACATAAAAATAATTATTAATGCAATCACGGCAAACTATATGGTTACAAAAGATAGTTAATTACATAAACAGTTCTGTTAAATCATTTTAGAAAAGAGTAGTCACAGAAATTAGGCCTCTGCTATCAGTAGCGGTTTTTGTCATGATGATTCCTACAGCACTCATCACAACAAAAACCACTACTGACAGCCAAAGGATTAGCCCACTTGTGCATGCAGACGCCGGGGCTTCCAACAGTACCGGTGGCTGCATGTACATGAGGGTTAAAAATTTGATATCAAATCAGCCATGCAACCCACTTTGACTAGAAACCTTTGCGTTTGCTAAACAATAACACATTTAATAATAATAATAATAATAATAATAATAATAATAATAATAATAATAATAATAATAATAATAATAATAATATTAATACTAAACCTTTGACTGTCCATGGTACTTTTTGAAGCGATGATTCCTACAGGAATCATCGTGACATTAAGCGCTCCCGACAGTCACAGGAATAAAATAGGTTACCCCCAAGACAATAACCCGGCAACTCACAGGTGGCCCATACATGGCAAATTGCTGTGCGAGGGCCAATCCTGGTCACGTTGGCCTGAGGACCCATTGCTAGGTGCGGAATTTGCTCAGAGAAGTCAGTAAATTGACGGATAGAGTGGATCTGGTGTCCCCGAATGGAGGGGCAGTGCATGTGCTCAATGGCGACAGCTAGGTCAACCTTACTGCTTGCACTCTCCTCATTTTCAAGGGATACTGCCTACTTATCATGTTAAACTCTGCGAGTTAAAAAAATCTGATTCTGGATATTTTTATGTAAGGTGATTACAAATCCTACTCCATCATAAGTATATGTGTACTATTTTAACCCTTTTAGCCCTGGGACCCTGCAGCAGGAGATGGATTGATTATGATAATTGAAGGGTACTGCCAGATGAGCTTGGCGCCTGAAGGCGCCAAGCTCATCTGGCACTACCCTTCAATTATCATGATCAATCTATCTCCTACAACTGTTACATAGTTGATAGGCAATACCTCCAAAATTTGAGAAATGGGACCTTGGGGCTAAAAGGGTTAAGCAACGGGAGACACTTCCCAAGGTTGATAATATTGCGAATAATAATGGTATAGCAAAATGTATGTACTGTATTTGTCCCTAGCTAGAATGGCAAAACCCTCATGGCTCATCTGCATGACCGATCCACATAATTAATCTAACCATTGTGACCTTGACCTTTTCAATAGGTAACTGAAATGAGCAACTGTTTAAATGTCTTAACATAAGCAAAGGATGTCCATTGTACCCGCAAAATCCATTTTTCTAAAAAAGTATACCTTTTTTTCTAAATTTGTAAACCTCCCAAGACCTTTGCCAGGGGTCAAGGTCAGTTGGTTTGTAGTATCTTGCCTAATATTCCAACAGCAACAACAGTCATTGACCAACTCAGTATGCCCAAAAAAGATCTTGTCATATCATCATAACATACAGCATACTATTGACAAGTTTGTAACAAGAAAGGCAAAGCCATTATGGCTCACGTGTATGATCTATTTACATGTGTGCCCTTTGTGACAATAAGAGCTGGGTTTTGCATAAGGAAAATCCATGTTTTCTAAAAAAGGTAAGCATTTTTCACTTATCTGTCCCTCCCCCCCTCCCCCCACCCGTGACCCTTGCGATGAGTCAACTAAATTAGTATGCATAGGAAGGTCTTATCATCAGCTACCTTTGTGCCAAATTTGATTGAAAATTTTGCAAAAATATAGATAATACTTACAATATTATCAAAAGTTTGCATTTTACAAACAATTGCCAGCCTCTTGTGACCCTTGGTTTTTCCGAGGGTTCATCAAATAAGTATGCATAGATATGTCTTACCATCAGGTATCTCTGTACCAAATTTGGCTTTGAAGTTGTGAATAGTATTTGAGAACAAACATCTTTTGTCCAAATATGGCTATTTGGGACCTATTTCCTGAGCTCTTGTGACCCTTGACCTTTCTGAGGGCTCAACTAAATTAGTATGCATAGAAAGGTTTTACCATCAGGTATCTTTGTACCAAGTTTGGGTTTAAAGTTGTGAATAGTATTTGAAAAAAAAAAATTATGTCAAAATATAGCTATTTTTGGCCTATTTCCTGATCCCCTGTGACCTTGACCTTTATGAGAGGTCACTTAAACTGGTATGTTTAGAAAGGTCTTGCCACAAAGTATCCTTGGGCCAAGTTTGAAGACTGTGGCTTGAATAGTCTCTGATAAAATGCTAATGTTAAAGTTTACCATGGACGCCGCCAACGGTAGATGGACGCCGCCAACGGTAGATGGACGCCGGACGGACGACCACTGGCCCAGAACATACTCACTTTTGCTTCACACGTGAGCCAAAAATAAAATGTTACCAACATAGTGTCTTTTTCACATATTTGCTGACCTCTTGTGAGATGTGACCTTTCCAAGGGTCACTCAGATAGCGTGCAAAGGAAGGTCTTACCATCAGGTGCCAAGTTTTGAAGTTGAAATCGAGTATCAGAGACAAAAATGTTGCGGTGGTCAAACTTGGACTATTTCTAGACCCCCGGCCTTAACCTTTTAAAAATGCAACATTAACTCATTCTGCCCACGATGCAGCACAGCAAGATATGGCTTGACCATGATAGTTCAAGGGTGTGGCATAATAGCTATTCTGCCACTACTCTTGAACTAAGAGTTAAAGTCTACCACAGATGACCACTAGCCCAGTACATATACTTTTGCTATCACACGGCAAGTGAAAAAATCAGAGTTTTTTTATTTTTATCTGCTGTATACTCTGAATTTTGTGCTGCATGAATATAAAGTAGTGAGTACGACAAACTCTAAAGGCTTGAGAAAATATCAGGGGATTTAGAATAATGATGCAAATTATATTTAACCCTTCAGCTGCTAGTAGCAGGAATCCTGCAGGAATCATCACAACAAAATGCACTACCAACAGCCAATGGGTTAACACTACAAAATTAAAACATCTACACAACACTTCAAAAGAAGTCTTGTCTCCAATGGATGAAACAAAATAAATACAAAATATTAATAAATGCCTCTTTAACTCATTCAGCCCTGATGCACTACAGCAGATGGGTCGACCACAATAATTCAAGGGTAGTGACAAATTAGCTTGGCGCCTGTTGGCAACAGGTGCATAGTCGTTAGGTGACGCCTCCAAAATTTGGGAAATATGTGCATCGGGCTGAATAAGTTAGTAACTCACATAACCGAGTTGTTGTTTTGTTTTTTTTACAATACAGTAGAATCTGTTTTGAGTGACCACCCTTTCAAGAGATCACCTATCGTAAAGACCATCATGTAGGTGGCTGTAGTCACCTAAATTATGTTTAATGACAGTAACACTTCTCTTGAGAGTGTCTGCCTGTACCACCACTTATCCTTTTATTTGTTCGTAACAGTTTCTACTCTATTCCATTACTTGCATAGGTCTCGTTGCAACTCATGAAACTGAGCTATAGCATATTTTACATTAACCACATCACTGCTGTTACACACACGATATACATCATTGGCACTTCACTTCTGAGTCAGAAGGAACCTGACAGCTTGACAGTAGTGCCTGACTGGCTTGGCACCAAGCCAGCTGCAAGTCCCACTGTGCTCCACCCCCTCATGTTGGCACAAGAAGTAAACAAAAAAAAAAAACAAACAAAAAAAAACAACTCATGTTGTGCTTTTAAGCAGAGCACTCCATCTCACTTCTCAACACATTGATCTTGCTGGCACCACAGTAGGACAAGGACCATGGCAGTTCAAGTATAGTTCAGTCTTGAACTAGCAGGGCCCCAAACAACAAAAAAAGTATATACATACATGTAAAAACAAAATATAATCTATGGTTGATGCTTATCCAATAAATGTCAAATCCCTTATGGCTAACGTGCATGACCAGTGAAAACAATTCATAACCTTGTGCCCTTGACTTTTCTGAAAGGTCACTTAAACAGTCAGAGTGTCTTGGCATCATTATAGTTGGCCAGAGTATTTACCAATTCTATGCTCTGTCAGCATGCACATTTTGCAAACATTTGGCAGTCTTTGACCTTTATGTAGGGTCAACTAAATTGATATGAAAAAGGATGGTCTTCTCATTAACTACCCCAGTACAAGTTTGGTGGGGAAAAAGATTGCCAAAGTGCCCAACATAACAACAATTTTATCACTAACTAGGTAATATTTATACGTTACTGACCTCTTATGACCCTTGACTTTTCACACAAATAGTATACATGTACGATGTATACATGCTTTGAAGTTGAAATAGTGTTTGAGGAAACACAACTGTTGCCCAATTATGGCCAGATTTGATCTATTTATTGACCCTATGGCCTTCAGCATTTGAGACAGGTCATTCAAACTGGTATGGCTAGAAAGGTCTTGTCACAAAGTATCCTTCGGTCAAATTTGAAATCTGTGTTTTGAAGAGTCTATATATAAATACAAGAGTTTACTATTGACCACGAACAGACAATGAAGGATGGCTCAGTGCATAAAGTCACATTTGCTATCACGAATGAAGCAAAAAGATTTTATATTACACGTATAAAAGCACCTCAAAAACAAGAAAGGCAAAACCCTTATGGCTCACATGTATCGACTGATCCACATGTCTGACAATATGTAAAGGGATGTCTTCTGCACAAACAAAATCCATGTTTTCTCAAATTTTAATCAGTTTTCACACATATGTGAAACCCCCGTGACCCTTGACTTGTGCGATGAGTCAACTAAATTAGGGTACATAAAAGGTCTTATTATCAGCTACCTTTGTGCCAAATTTGATTGAAAAGTTTGCAAAAATGTTGATAATAACTACAATTATTGGCATTTTATACACATTTGTTGACCTCTTGTGACCCTTGACCTTTTCTGAGGGGTCATCCAAATTAGTATGCATAGATAGGTCTTACCATCAGGCATCTCTGTAGCAAGTTTGGGTTTGAAGTTGTGAATAGTAATTGAGAAAAAAAACATTTCTTGTCAAAAATATGGCTATGTTTTTACCTATTTCTGGAGCTCTTGTGATCCTTGACCTTTCTGAGGGGTCATCCACATTAGTATGAATAGATAGGTCTTACCATCAGGTATCTCTGTAGCAAGTTTGGGTTTGAAGTTGTGAATAGTATTAGAGAAAAAAACATCTTTTGTCGAAATATGGCGATTTTGGACCTATTTCTTGAGCTCTTGTGACCCTTGATATTTCTGAGGGATCAACCAAATTAGTATGCATAGAAAGGTCTTACCATCAGGTATCTTTGTACCAAGTTTGGGTTTGAAGTTGTGAATAGTTTTTGAGAAAAAAACATTTTTTTTTGGTAACAAATATGGTGATTTTGGAGCTATTTCTTGAGCTCTTGTGACCCTTGACCTTTCCGAGGGATCAACCAAATTAGTGTGTATAAAGGTCTTACCATCTTTGTACCAAGTTTGGTTTTGAAGTTGTGGATAGTATTTGAGAAAAAATAAATTATGCCCCAAAATAGCTATTTTGGATACATTTTCTTATCCCCTGTGACCTTGACCTTTGTGAGAGGTCACTGAAATTGGTATGCTGAGAAAGGTCTTGCTACAAACTATCATTGGGCCAAGTTTGAAGACTGTAGCTTGAATAGTCTCCGAGATAATGCCAACATTAAAGTTTACCACGGATGCCGGACACCGGACAACAGATGTCGGACACCGGACGGACGACCACTAGCCCAGAATATAGACTCTCTTTTGCTTCGCACATGAGCCAATAAAAATGTATTGATCATGATCTCAGAAGACATTTTTGAGTCAGAGACTAATACAAAATTCTAACATCAATCAAATGTTTTCTTGTCTCAAGTCTGACATGTATACATAACAAAAACATTGCAAGACAGGAAATGGTCCATGATGGTGAATCTATTCACCTTTACAAAGAAAACAGTTTAACTCATTTGCGGCAAGCTGCATCCAGATGTGCGGCATAAGTCGCACATCCGGAGGCGGCTCGCCGTGAATGAGTTAAGATTTTCATATATACTGTTACCCATCCTACTTTATGCTGTGTCAAAACTGATGTTGAAATAATGAATGTTCTTTTAAACTGAAAACACATGATGATAAGTATCCTGTAAGAAATTTCAATGTTCAGCTTTTTGAAACATGACCACTAATAAAACTTGGAGAGAAAGTTTGAATTTCACACAATTAATTCAAGCTCTTATTGAAAACTGCCAAACAGATATTATTTTCATAACAAATTAATTTTGAAAACTGTTCTTAAAATATTACAAACAGAATTAAATCAACAGGTCTGCTAAATTACCATTTTGCTACTTTGTTTTGTCAGCAAACAGTTTTAATACAGTAAACTTTGGATATATCAAGCTTCACTGGTGACCTAAACATTTTCTGGTTACATAGTACATGTATATAAGAAATTTGCTACAAGCGCAGTAATCGACACAGAAAAAGTCTCAGTGACTTTCTGAATATGAATATTTATATTCAGCTTGTTACACAGGTGGCAGAACCAACAACTGAAATGACTGAAAAGATGTCCTCAAAGAAATAATCTAATTTTACTCCTCCAATGCTAGTTTAAGCAGACTGTGTTCCTGCAATCTTCGTTTACTCAATGCCAAAGAATCCCAGCTGTCCTAGGAACAAGGGAACAAAGTGGATTCAGCAAGAGGCACAGATCCTCATGAGCCCCTGCAACTGTGGGAGCTCATGAGGATTTAAACCTCTCGCTGGGTGGTATTCAAAATTTTCTCAGTATTCAAAATGCAAGACTGAACTTATTCTATCTGCAAGAGACACAGATCCTCATGAGCTCCTACAGGTTCCAGGTGCTCAAGAGGATCTATGCCTCTTGCTGCCTTATTCAAAGCAGCACTGATCCTGTGAGCTGTCTAGGAACGCCCGCTGAGTTAACATCTCACGTGTACCAACATATATACATTCTCATTTTGCATATTGAAGAGTGCACTATATATACACCTCTTATTTCAACACACCCACACAAACTGATTCACTCTGACTCCACCCACATTTATGTACACACAAAAGCACACGAAAACGTTTGTGTGCAGATATACACTAAAAAACACTGCAACCTGATCAAACCCATACATTCTCTCAAGGATAACACAACAGTAATGTCACTGGCAACTACGCATATGAACTCACTGCTAACAACAACAAACTGTACAAAAAACAATCCTGATTTCGGTAGCGGCATATCTGTGAAAACAACACTCTGTTTAGAATAACAGAACTGAAATAGAAATTTCCATACGATTTTCTGGGGAACTTCCCAGACAGACCCATTTGGGGAGTACACCACAAGTACATCTATTGAAATGAGATACTAGACCACAAGTACACTTCTATGCAAATGAGATGCTAAGCATCTCATTACCATTGAAGTGTACTTGTGACATGCTCATCTGGGGAGCATTCCTGCTTATATTATAGGAAACATGTCCATGTTCCCATAAATATCATGAAACAAAACAAAACTTTGAGTTAACATTTCAACAAAAACAATACAACTATACCAACATTTGTAACAAAAACAAGAACAGAATAATTCAGTTCAGTTCAACAACAGAATAATTCAGTTCAACAACAGAATAATTCAGTTTAGTTCAACAGCAGAATAATTCGGTTCAACAACAGAATAATTCAGTTCAGTTCAGGTAGGTCAAGATGGGATCTCTATGCTTGCAAAGTTACAATCACACTATTATACTATAACAGCAGGTCAACAACAGAATAACTTGTAGTAACAGCACAGGTAGCAAGAGCAATAACTTCAGCATTTGCAGAATACACAGTTTTCACCCAAAAAATGTCAGCATTTCCAAGCCAAATAGCTATCACAACAAGAAAGGCAAAGCCATTTTGGCTCACATGTATCTCCTATTTACATATGTGTGACCTTTGTGACAATAAGGGCTGGCTAGCAAACTCCATGTTTTCTGAAAATGTAAGCATTTTTCACTTACCTGTCAACCCCCCCCCCCCCCCCCCCCCATCTCCTCCCCCGAGACCCTTGACCTTTGCGATGAGTCGACTAAATTAGAATGCATAGGAAGGTCTTATCATAAGCTACCTTTGTGCCAAATTTTATTGAAGATTTTGCAAAAATGTTGATAATACCTACAGTTTTATTGAAAATTTGCATTGTAAACACATTGGCCAGCCTCTTGTGACCTGTGACCTTTCAAGGGGTCATGCAAATTAATATGCATAGATAGGTCTTACAATCAGGTATCTCCATAGCAAGTTTGGGTTTGGAGTTGTAAATAGTAATTGAAAAAAAAACAAAAACAATTCTCATCAATATGGCTATTTTTTACCTATTTCCTGAGCTCTAGTGACCCTTGACCTTTTCGAGGGGTCATCCAAATTAGTATGCATAAATAGGTCTTATCATCAGATATCTCTGTAGCAAGTTTGGGTTTGAAGTTGTGAATAGTATTTGAGAAAAAACATCTTTTGTCAAAATATGGCTATTTTGGACCTATTTCCTGAGCTCTTATGACCCTTGAACTTTCTGAGGGATCAACCAAATTAGTATGCATAAAAGGTCTTACCATCAGGTATCATTGTACCAAGTTTGGGTTTGAAAGTTGTGAATAGTATTTGAGAAAAAATAAATTATGTCAAAATATAGCTATTTTGGGCCTATTTCCTCAATCCCTGCGACCTTGACCTGTGTGAGAGGTCACTCAAATTGGTATGTTTAGAAAGGTCTTTCTACAAAGTATCCTTGGGCCAAGTTTGAAGACTGTGGCTTAAATAGTCTTCGAGAAAATGCCAACAATAAAGTTTACCACGGATGGCGGCCGACAGACGACGGATGGACGACCACTGGCCCAGAACATAGACCAACTTTTGCTTCGCACGTGAGCCAAAAATACTCAACTTCAAATAAAATGAATAACAAGTCTAGCATGTGTGTTTAACACCCTTGTATATGATGGTGTCGGTACTACGACTAATAATACTGGTCATTTATAGGCACTTTACCCTGTTTTATGAATCGATTCAAAGTGCCGCAAACTGAACCCAACACGCACGTTCACATGAAGCATTCACTCTGATAACAAACACAGTGCAAGACAAATACAGGCCATTCACCTGGTGTGAAGTTGGTTAGCTATTGAAGTTTCAGAAAGTCTGACTGCTTGTGTTAACTCATTCAACCCGGCGCACGTATTTCCCAAATTTTGGAGGCTTCATCTAACGACTATGTACCTGTTGCAGGCGATGGATCGACCATGACGATTCAAGGGCAGTGCCAGATTAGCTTGGCACCAACAGGTGCCAAGCTAATCTGGCACTACCCTTGAATTATCATGGTCGACCCATCTCCTGTTGTAGTGCGTCAGGGCTGAATGGGTTAAAACTTAAAAAGTGTATTGAAACAGGTACTGAAGTAGAGGGGAAGGAAGAGCTGGAGTACCCAGAGGAAGCGTCCTTGATTGTCCACCCGAATAAGGGCTGACATGAGAGGAGCAAAGTCTGATGCTGGAACTGAGATTGAACCCTGCACCTCTCATACTGGTTGTCACAGAAGTGACTTAACTCATTCAAGATGTGCCGCCTCCGGATATGCAGCTTATGCCGCATATCTGGAGGCGGCACGTCTCAAATGAGTTTAGTTAGTTTTGCAGGTAATTATAGACAGGTCTCAGGCTAGAGTGGTTTTAGCTGTAGGATTTACAGGTAGGTCAGGCATTTTCTTTTCTTAGTAGTGTAGCAGAAGAACCCTCTGCTATCGCTAGTTACTACCCGTGAGTCAAAGTTCAGTGATTCAGTGCATGCTTGGCGCACTGTATGCGTGTATTTTTGCTGACTTAGCTAGTCGGTGTGTAGCGGACTACACGCGTGAAGCTCAGTGACGTAGTTTCCGGTTCCAGAGGCTGGGAGCCTGTAAAAAGCGGCTGATCCTCAGTCTGTGGGTGATTGTGAACAATGATCACCACCCCTCTTCCCCCTTGAGCGATTGCGAACAGTGATTTCTCACACTCCCCTCCCTTTCCCCCCATGGGCGATTGCAAACAGTGATCTCCTACAAGTCTCGGCCCTACCCCACGGTGTGATTGTGAACAATGATCACCACCCCTTTCCCCCCGTGAGCGATTGCGAACAGTGATTTCTCACACTCCTTCCACCCCCCCCCCCCCTTTCCCCCTGTGGGCAATTGTGAACAGTGATCTCCTACACTTCCCGGCCCTACCCCACGAGGCGATTGTGGACAATGATTTCCTCGAACCACCCTGGCCCTATTCCACGAGGTGATTGTGGACAATGATTTCCTTGAACAACCCCAGCCCTACCCCACGAGGCAATTGTGGACAATGATCTCCTCAACCACCCCAGCCCTACCCCATAGGATTCAATAGGGACAGTAGCGTTTCAGTTCAGTTCTAATTCATCTAAATAGGGTTTAGGACGTGTTAGCACAGCGCATAGGTTTTATCGGTAAGTGCATGCAGGTGTTAGGCCTAGGAGCTAGGTTCGCTAGGAATAGTATTCAACGTTATAAGTGTTAGACATAGTAGCTAGGTTTGCTAGTTGCCGTATTCAAAGGTATAGGTGTTAGGCCTAAGGTGTTTAAGGTTATTAGAACTTGTATTGATTTGACTAATTTTGATTACGTTGTTTCATCATGAATGCTTTTCTGGTGTAAATAACTTTGTAACCTTGCTTCCATCTCATGATGCTCAGCTAGAGTGAGAGCAAGACTGAGACTGTGTGTGTGTCTGTGCGAGAGGATGGTTTGTGTGTACGTCTGTCCGGTATGACTGTGCATGTGTGACCGATCATGCGAGCACACGTCGTTGGTAACTCTTATAAAAACGCTAACAGCAACAAACACCAAATGCAGTCAAAATAGGGTTTTTCTCGATACCGTGGTCAGTCCATTGCGCAGGTAACCTGACTTTTGAACACAACGTGAGGCAAATAAACACGGATTTTGTGCGCATGCGAGACTAGGGCAGACTTATCTAAATAATTTACTCTCCACAGAAATCTCCAGCCCCTCCCTAGACCACAAAAGGGATGCGGACTATAGTGGGCACTTGAGTACTGTATTAAATGGCCAGTTGTTGACTATTTAATAACTATTAGGTCGCCTACTCCCAGTCCGGTTACAGTAGTAGTTTCTCATGCCACCTGGGGTATCCATGTAGAGTTCAGGCTAGTGGGGATGTTAGTGGGATTTTTACTGGGTTTTGTTAGTGCCGGTTGGGACCAGGTGGCATCTGGGTGCGTTAGGGTCTACAGTATGTTCGTTTTTTGGGCTGACTTTTCTTTATCTGCTATTTCTTGTCATTAGGTTAGAGTAGGGCTAGGGCTTCCATGGCTTTCACCTTCTTATTTATTTTTCATTGTTTATTTTCTTTGCATATTTATTATTTTGTTTTCTTAATAAAGTCTACTTCAGTTTCTTTATTTCGTTCTTTATTTTGTCTTTTACTTTCTTTGTTCATTTTTGTTTGTTCATCCCTCACTGACACACCCTCGGCTACACGCCTCACTACTTTGACTCAGGTCAGGTTTGTGACACTGGTTGACACTTTTTACCACTGACTGAAGACTATGGACTGTTAACAGTACTAGCACCTGCATACACAAGGGGGTTAACAGCTATTGTCAGGAATAGTTAACACTTTAGGTAGGACTGGTTAGAACAAAAATGTTTCGTGCAAAATTGTCAACATTTCAACAGACAACTGTACAGATTACAAAAATGCGTAGATGCTGACAGATACAAATGCTGGTACATCTACGTGATTTTGGACCAATCCAAGTTTAAAATCATGGAACAGCTTATATATGTTCATGTTTCATACTAACTAACACTTTGGCTGTCCTGCTCTGCAGAAATCACCTTAACATAAAGGGCTATGGGCAGCCAAAAACACATCATCTAACAGTAACTATGGTTAAAATCTCAAAAAGAAATTAACAATAAAACTCTCAGCGGTGAACAATGCTTTTGTCTCAATGGACAAATTTCATGAAAATGCTTCACTGAATAGCAGTTTCAATCAAAATAACCACAGTATCCCAGGTTGCATAATTGTATGCATTGTCAAATTAAACTGACCATACTTCAAGGTATCTCTTCTTTTTTCACACATGTGCATGTACGCAAGTTCTGATCAAGAAATACAAATGCAGATTTTTGATAAATACATTTCATACCCAAATATGCGTTGCTGGTCTGATTTTGCACCAGACTGAGTCATATGGTCTATAATCACAGACCAGAGCACATTATAAGATCAAATTTACCTCATACCTGACTGGCATACATGAACAGATGTTCAGAATTCAGACAATAGTCAAAATTTCGCACGTTTCCATGAAAACTGTGGACTGAGAGCCAGGACAAACATCCCCTGTAGCATGAGGTCCTTTGTTTTCTGAGATGCAATATCGCACATTTGTCTGGGCTTTTAATACACTGTTTGCACTAAAATTTAGTCACACAGTTCTTAACTTACTTTTGATTTACCAAAATTATCGCTTAGTACTCCATTATTTATATGCTCACAAACACACACATTACAACTACATCCCTGAAAAACCCACAAACACAAACATGAGTTTATCTGCATTTCAATATGAACAACTAAAAAGTAAATTTTAAATTAAAAACAAGAAAGGCAAAGCGATTATGGCTCACGTGTATGACTGACCCACACATTTCTGACAATAAGGGATGGCTTCTGCACTAATAAAATAAATGTTTTCTCAAAATTTAACCAGTTTTCACACATCTGTGAAACCCCCATGACTCTTGACCTTTGTGATGAGTTGACTAAATTAGGATACATACTAGAAAGGTCTTATCATCAGCTACCTTTGTGCCAAATTTGATTGAACAGTTTGCAAAAATGTTGATAATAACTACAATTATTAGCATTTTATACACATTTGTTGACCTCTTGTGACCCTTGACCTTTTCCGAGGGGTCATCCAAATTAGTATGCATAGATAGGTCATACCATCAGGTATCTCTGTAGCAAGTTTGGGTTTGAAGTTGTGAATAATAATTGAGAAAAAACATTTTTTTTGTAAAAATATGGATATTTTTTACCTATTTCCTGAGCTCTTGACCTTTTCGAGGGGTCATCCAAACTAGTATATGTGAATAGTATTTGAGAAAAAACATCTTTTGTCAAAATATGGTGATTTTGGACCTATTTCTTGAGCTCTTGTGACCCTTGATCCTTCTGAGAGATCAACCAAATTAGTATTCATAGAAAGGTCTTACCATCAGGTATCTTTGTACCAAGTTTGGGTTTGGAGTTGTGAATAGTATTTGAGAAAAAACAACTTTTGTAAAAATATGGCTATTTTGGACCTATTTCCTGAGCTCTTGTGACCTTTGACCTTCCAAGGGATCAACCAAATTAGTGTGCGTATAAAGGTCTTACCATCAGGTATCTTTGTACCAAGTTTGGGTTTGAAGTTGTGAATAGTATTTGAGAAAAAATAAATTATGTCCCAAAATAGCTATTTATTACATATTTTCTTATCCCCTGTGACCTTGACATGTGAGAGGTCATAGAAAATTAAATATGTATTTTTCTCTAAAAGATATTTTTTTCGAAAAATACTTACCGATGGCATTACTATAAGGAAAATACCCCTTAGCTTACTGATTTCAGCCTAAGACCCCTTTGTGTGTTCCTACACAAGGGACGCAACTCTAGGGAGTTGTAACCAAGGACCTGGGTAGTCTCCCCTCTCTCCATAAGGCCACGTGAGTAGTGTGGTCACGCCAGTCTTACTCTTGGCGTACTGGCGGCAAGCGGGGTAGGTGGGAGAGCCCTTCGAGTAATGCCATCGGTAAGTATTTTTCGATAAAATATCTTTTAGAGAAAAATACATTTGTTTCCTGAAAATCCATACCAGTGGCATTACTATAAGGAAAAAGAGAGAAAAGCCGGGAGGAGCAAGGGTGGATGAGGTGGGGGGTCCAGGGGGTCAATGCCACCCCCCCCCCTCCCCGACCCCAAATTTGTTAAAATGCTATAAAAAAAAGTCCCTTCTAGGGGTGTTTGGACCCCCCCCCCCCCCCCCACACACACACACACTGTTTAATTTCTCCGGCGCCTAGAAGCAAGCAAAGATCACCGCCTACCCCCCCACCCCCCACCTGTTCGATTTTTCCGGCGCCTAGAAGCAAGCAAGGTTGGCCGCCTAACTCCCCACCCCCCCACCCCCTCTGATTTTTCGGCACCTAGAAGAAGCAAGCAAGGTTCGCTGCCTAACCCCCCCCCCCCCTCCACTGTTTAACTTTTCTGCCGCCTAGAAGCAAGGATCGCCGCCTACCCCCCCCCCCCCCCCCCCCCCCGTTCTATTTTTCCGGCGCCTAGAAGCAAGCAAGGTTGGCCGCCTAACTCCCCACCCCCCCCTGTTTGACTTTTCGGCGCCCCCCCCCCCCCCCCCCCCCCTGCTGTTTGATTTTTCGGCTCTTTTGGAAACAAGATCTAGCGTGGTGGAAGCCCTTTGTATCAGGTTCAAGGTCCCAAAGAAAAAGTTGGACCCCCGCCTCCAGAGGTAAGTGATCCGGCCCTGAGGAGGGTGCCGCCCAACAACCCTGCCACTGCAATAAGCTTAGCCTCGAGGGGCAACCTCCTGACGATTTCAGCTAAGTGTGACTTAAGGCGCCTGAGGCGCCCGGAGGGAGTGTTGCACTGCTGAGAGGTCTCCAACGAGGGTCAGTGTGTCTCGCTGGCTGGAGAGGTCTCGGCGATAGAAGCAGGTGAAGGTGGAGTCTGCTCGCCACCCGCTACAATGCCTCTGCCTGCGTGGTTGCGGTCGAATGCGACGCTAGCGACAATAGTTCTGACTTTGTGTGCCTGTATCCGCATTCTATTAGCCCCCTCCGGGGAGATACTTCTCTTCCCTGCATGCGGAGCGGATGACCCATCGCAGCCAGGACGATATTGCCTGGGCAGAAAGTCAGGTCGGCCTGGGGCCAAGGGCAGGAAGCGGCCAGTGCGGCCATTCCTCTGTGCAGGCAGACTTCCACGCTTGGACTGGGTACTGCAGTCGGTACATCTGGGACCGGTCAACCTGTGAGCAGGTGGAGCCGCACCACTTGGCTTCGGCCGAGGGGAGTTTATCTTTGGCCAAGAGGTAGCAGGTCTTCCTGGTCACGTCTAGGAGGCAGCCAAGGAAGAGGATCACGCCAACTGGAGTCAACCAGGGTAACATCCAAGGGAGATCCTGACGCGGAAGGAGAGAGCGAGCAGCAAGTCACTGGCGTTCGAAGTGGGGTATCAGGTCTGAGAGGTCCATCACGCTCCCGGGACCAGTAGGCCAAACTGTTGGTAGGTGTCGGCAACCATGGAGAGAAAGTCTCTGATGGTAATTGGGGCCCAGGTCTGCTCTCTGAACCGCCACCAGAAAAAAAATCTCAGTCAGCTGAGGCAGGTCAGCGTCCTGGGGGACGTGCTCTGATGCATAATCGAACTCCTGGATCCTCCACTTCTTCGTCCTTCCAGTGGATGTAAGGTCTACCAGCTGTAGCGGTCACCTCCACTGCTGCATTGGAGAACCTCATGCTGCGAGGGCTGTCTGCACCACTGCCAGCTGTGAAACAGTAGTCTGTCCAGGCAAGGGTGGAAGAGAGTCTGTCAGGCTGCTTCAGCATCGTGCGAGATGTGGGGAACCTGAGTTGAGGGTCCAAGGCGAGGCTCAAGCAGACTGTCGTTCCGTGCCTGTTCCCACTGACCGGGGCCACGAAGAGTAGGACCGCGTCGCATACCTGGATCTTGAGTAGGACCTTGTGCCCCAGCCCTGAGGAGGACAAGTGTAGGCCATGAGGCCCTCCCAGGCAATGGACAGAGTGTCCACTACCCAGGCAGGTGGGTCCGGGATGGGCGCGACACAAACGGGAGCTGCTTCTTCCCTCTGCTCGCTGACAGGTCAAGCATGAGCGTCTCCCATTGCACACAGATCTTCCCGAAGAAGTCTGGATGGTGGGACCACAAGGTGTGGAGGAGCTAACCCTGCCGAGAGAGGGCGCTCGCGCACCGACAGGTGGGCCGAGATGCGCCACTCCCGAGTGCAATTCCACGATCCATGCCCCACAGGAAAATCTGGTACAATAGCTTGAAGAGACAGCAGACGGGATCAGGACTTCCTGGCCGTGGGACGCGACTCCCTGATGATTAGCGCAATCCAGATGGCATACCACTCCAGCCAGTGCAGAGCTAGTCATGGAATTCCGACAGCCACCGACGAGAAGGCGCGGAACTCCGTCCGTACGAGTGTCCTCCAGCCGACGAGGCTTGCATCTGAGCCGAGCGAGAACTGCGAGACTGGTCGATCCCACTGTGAAGGAGAGGCGGAACTGGGAACAGCGGAACTGGGAACAGAGCTGCGACATCTCCCGAGAACGGTCGCCAGTGGCGCCGAAGTTTGAGCTGGAGCAAACGCGAATAGCCGTCCGAAGGGCAACAGGCCGCCGCTACGCTCATTAGATCCAGGAGCAGTAGCCAAGTCCTGGCTGGAACTGTGTCGGTGAGAGACACCTGCAGGTCAAGGACGCCAACTTCATGATCCACGCCCCTGGTGGACGCACCCTCTGGAGGTCGGTCAAGAAGTCCGAGGTAGCATCATGGATCGTGAGGAGCAAGTCGTCAAGATAACAGAAGGGCAGAAGGAACCTGCCTGACTTTGGCCTTTACGGTATCCATAATCCAAACAAAAAATCCCGGGATGAGGTTGAGACCTAAGGGGGTGGGCTCGAAACTGGCTGACTCCTCCGCAGAACGAAGCCCTGGTAACGGCGAGATGCAGGGTTATTGGGGACGAGAGTGTACACATCCAAGGAGTTGAGACTGACACAAATCCATAGGTGTCCACGAGGCTCAACAAAGAACTTGCCCCAGGTCGAAAGGTTTAGGACTGGTCATCACTTGCCGCTGGCTTCGGAACCACGAAGCGGGGACTGTAGAAGGCTGGAAAGTCGTGGCGTGTTAGTACTGCCATGACGGCCTTCTGGAGCAGTGCGGCGATCTCTCCCTGAAAAGTGTCTGCCTCACACTGGTCGACGGCCCACATGTTCCGAGTGTCAGTACAAAATCCAGAGGCCCTTCGAGCTCGTAGCGAGAATCCAAGGGACTTCCGGCCGCACAACCGTCACTCGTAGCCATGCGAGTCACAGCCCTGTGGTAGCGATCGGCCATCACCTAACATCTGTTGTGAGAGAACAGCTGGTGACAGTCCGGGTGGTGTGTCTGAAACTCCGCCTGAGGCAACCCTCATCCTTGCGAGTGACTGGAAACCGGGAAAAGTCCGCTCTGGAAGCGCTAGTCTACCGGTCCGTAGTCGAATCTGTTACCTCCTGCCCGGTGGATCCGAAAGCCAAGAATCGCCCAAGGGTCTGATGGCGCAGCGAGGTCGTGGGGAAGCTGGTTAGCAACTCTTCCTGAATGGCACCATGTCTCATAAGTCACAGCTTGCTGCCGCCGCCAGAGCATACAGAACAACTTGTCGTGTTTTCGACACCGTTGGAGAATGAACCTTCGAACTGGCATGTCGCCTGCACCATGCCACTGGGTCCCCAGCTGGAAGGGCATACGAAGTGGCTGTCTCAGTCATCCCTGCTGGAGGACCATGCGAGACTGTACGGACTCTACCGACCATCGTTACATGACGGCCAACGAGGATTGAGTCCTGCATCCGGCGAGAAGAAGGTCCAACAATCTCCGAAGTCCCTCGTCAGAGTGGAGCTTGGCGGTGCGGGGTTTGCCGGAGGATTCTGCGCCACCTGGGCACTTATCAACGGCCAGGTAGAGTACCTAGGCTTTGATGAAGGCCGTCCCCGCCAAAAGTTTCCCCACAGGAGGGACCACTTGTGCTCCTTCCCTGTAGAGCATTCTCGCAAAGACAGGCAGAGGAGCTGCTGGAGCAGGGAAGACACAGCATGTGCGAATCAGTCGACCACTGGAAGCCCTACACTTCCTACCTGCGTGTAAATGCGCACTGAAACACAAATCACAAGCCATGAAAGCAACCGCACGGGGCCCGCTAACGAACGGCCCCGTAAAAGGACTCACAACACTGTTTTAGTCCGGCCTGAAATTCATCAATTTCCACGGGGTATGCCCACGCCACCGTAAATCAAGATGGTCTCCTCATAGGCATAACTCGAGGCCTTACCTAGCCATCTTCTTAACCAATAGTCCAAACTTGCGAAGGTAGTGCAGCCTTAGACCGGGAGGCTGAAGCCGGTGAACTGTTCTCACAGGGAGCTAAGTGACTACACTACTCACGTGGCCTTATAGAGGGAGGGGAAACTATCCAGGTCCTTGGTTACAACTCACTAGAGTTACGTCCCTTGTGCAGGAACACACAAAGGGTCTTAGGCTGATATCGGTAAGCTAAGGGGTATTTTCCTTATAGTAATGCCATCGGTATGGATTTTGAGGAAACAATGGTATGTTTAGAAAGGTCTTGCCACAAAGTATCCTTGGGCCAAGTTTAAAGACTGTAGCTTGAATAGTCTCAGAGAAAATGCGAACATTAAAGTTTACCACGGATGATGGATGACGGATGACAGACGACGGACGGACGACCACTGGCCCAGAACATAGACTCACTTTTGCTTCGCCCCTCAGCCAAAAGATTAACCCTTTGGCTGTTTGTAGCAGCATTTGTCATGATTCCTGCAGGAATCATTGTGACAGAAAACGCTACTGACAGCTATGGCTATAGGGTTAAACCACTCAAACTGGCATTAACCTCTACTGAACACCACCATCATTCCTGCAAGTCCTCGTATTGTCTGTAGCAATATACACAGGGGGGTGGTACAGCCACAATGCAAGCCCACAAAAGATGATGGACGAAAGTTTGGTCAGAATGACTCCTACATAGGAGCTCAAGGACATTTGAAAGACGTCATACAGCCAGCAGGACAAATTTTCACCCATGCAGTCCTTTCTCCAAATCATGCATGTGTTGTCAAGGAGACGACCTGTGATGACCGGACCCATGACCGTCCCTGGATTGACAAACAAAAAATAAAAAACAAAATAAATGAATTTTAAAAAAGGAGGAACCAGATATATGGTGTCTCATAAATACAGAAAACTTGGGACACATTGAGTCTTCATCCTGCTAGCCCTGATACAGTACAACAGGAGATGGATCGACCATGATAATTCAAGGGCAGTGCCAGGCAAGATAGTGCCAAGCTAATCTACCCTTGAAATATCATGGTCGATCCATTTCCTGCAACTGGTAGACAGTCATCAGGTGATGTCTCTGGGAAATGCAGCCTTGGGGTTACAGTACAACCTCTTTTGAATGGTCACCGGAAATTACGGTCACCTGCCATTTACAGTCACTTTCGCAATGTATAGCTTATGTTTACTAAATAAAGTACTGGATTGTACAGTCACCTGCTAAGCGCGGCCAATGGTCAGCATATCAGCCCAAAATACAAAAATACATGAAATTAATACGGCCACAGTCAGACTAGCGCAGTAAAGCTGTCACGCGCAAAGGGTCAACGACTGCTCGCTCAACACCTCGCCAGCCACTACACAACTTGGTAGCGGCATGTCGTTACACAATGACAGGTGCGGGCCATCTGCTTCACACTGGGTTGAGACGCTTTGTGAAAGGGGAGGCGTACATCAATGGGATTAACTGGGGGAATAGAACACCTGTGTCGCAAAACGCACATCTGAAAGAGGCATAGACTTTCACGTGCCCAAGGGCTCATGAGATTTGATGTTGCCTGTTGACTTTATTTACCTCTGTTGTTTGTACTCATGATGTAGAATGCATGCCATGCTCAGTTTCTCACCGTGATTATCGACTTCTGATTTTGCAACAATTGCTCTAGGTCTAAGCCAATGGCTGTACAACTGGTTAAATCGGAAGCGGATTAAGCAGGTGTTGACATTGGTGTCCTTATGGTCTAACTGGGCAGTGCTTAAATCACAGAAACAAAACAGATATTTTAATCAGAAGAGAGCCATTACTGATACTGCTGTATCACTATGCATGCACAGAAAACGCAATGTCTGAAACTCTGAAAGACTGACAAAGATTTGTGTCCATAAAAGATAAACTGGTATGTCACAGTTGCAAATATCGTAAACATGCCAATGCTTCCACTTACAAGCAAGCACTTTTTCCCATATTGTTCCGTTAGTATGCACCATGGAGACTGATTGTTAAGCTTGAAACTTACATGGACAGTAACGATTTGAACTGGGTATTCTGTTTTCATCAGATGCAATGTGGCAACAAAAGGAAGCTGCACTGACTTTGAAGTGGAAATGTTTACATTTTCAACATTTTACAAGGACAATGTACGTGTGCATTATTTTTTCCACATCTTTTGCCTTAAGTGTGATGATTTTACACACACAAAGGTTGTGAACTTGCACTGTAGGGTAGATACACTAATGCTATGTTAGCACAGTTTAAATTTCTGGGTGCTTCTGGGTTCATTTCAATCGTACCTGTCATGAATGGTCACTTGATGTTTACGGCCACTTTTTCTTGGCAACAGGGGTGACTGCTCATAGGAGGTTTTACAGAAAATTGGTTATTGTCTAACCCAGTGAACAATAAGCAATTATGCCGATGCCAGCTAGTCGACCCACATAAATAGTCCAAGTTGCACGTAGTCCTGTGAAGAGTTCAGGCGATGGTTTGACGATTGCTTGGCATTGAACTGGAAGTGCATAGGTGGTGCTAGAATAGCTTGACACCTTTTGCGCTTGGAGCTAATTTAGAACAGGGGCTATTATTATTATTGTAAAGCAGGGCTGCGTGCTGGCACCGACCCTCTTCACCATCTTTTTTAGCATGATGTTGAAGCAGGCCACAGTGGACCTCGATGATGACGATGCAGTGTACATCAGGTATCGTCTCGATGGCAGCCTGTTCAACCTCAGACGACTGCAGGCCCACACGAAAACCCTAGACCAACTGATTCATGAGCTGCTTTTTGCTGATGACACTGCCCTCGTTGCACACACAGAGAGAGCCCTGCAGCGCATCACGTCCTGCTTCGGAGACGCTGCCCAGCTCTTTGGACTCGAGGTCAGTCTGAAAAAGACAGAGGTCCTCCATCAGCCGGCACCCAAGACAGTGTATCGCCCTCCTAACATCACCATTGGCGAGTCTGAACTAAAGTCAGTTCACCAGTTTACTTCCCTTGGCTGCATTATCACGTCGGACGCCAAGCTGGACAAGGAGCTTGACAGCAGGCTGGCAAAAGCGAACAGCGCTTTCGGGCGACTTTTCAAGCGGGTGTGGCACAATCAACAGCTGAAAACAGGCACCAAGATCAGCGTGTACAGAGCTGTGGTCCTCACCACCCTGCTGTATGGTTCCGAGTCCGGGGCCCTCTACCGCAGCCAACTACGACTCCTCGAACGCTTCCACCAGCGCTGCCTGCGCACCATCCTGGGCATTCACTGGAGTGACTGTCACCAACGTCGAGGTCCTTGAACGGGCGGAAACAGTGAGCATCGAGGCTTTGCTGCTGCAGACACAGCTCCGCTGGGCGGGGCATGTCTCCAGGATGGAGGATCATCGCCTACCAAAGATCACCCTGTTCGGCGAACTTGCTACTGGACACCGTGACAGAGGGGCACCAAAGAAGAGATACAAAGACTGTCTCAAGAAGTCACTTAGTGCCTGCCAAATCGACCACCACCAGTGGTCTTCGCTTGCTGTGGACCATGACACCTGGCGCTCCACCATTTACAAGGCAGCTGTCTCCTTTGAGGACTCTCGCAGAGCTACCCTTAAGGACAAGTGGCTCAGGAGAAAAAACAGAGATGCCGCAACTCAGAACCCTGGCCATACCTCCCCCTGCAGCCACTGCGGTCGAACCTGCCTGTCCCGGATTGGCCTCTGCAGCCACGAACAAGCCTGCAGACGTCGTGGGCAACTCCTATAAAATCTTCGTTCGCGAAGTCAAGCCATGAGAGAATAATATTATAATTACAGTTGAACATGTTTTGAGGGATGACCGTCATGAAAGATCACCTGTCATTAAAGACCATCATTTAGGTGGCTACAGCCACCTAAAATGATGGTCTTTAATGACAGGTAACACATTTTGCCCTTTAAGACTTTTCTTGAGAGTGCACCTGTCTCTTTAGACTTTTTTCTTGCAGAAAAGATCGTCTATTGCTCAAAATGCTAGGTTCTACTGTAACATTATTAATGTTGTAATTAAAATTATCATTTACCAAGAGTCCGAACAATGAGCAGTTTCAAGCCTTGTGCATACGTCTTTTGTTCTTCAGGCACACACCTGTTAAAAAAAACAAAACAGATAATCGTCGTTAAATCATACAATTTAATCTTGACATTACTACATTGCAAGATGGAACAACTGCAATGACAGTTGAAGGTTAGAGCATGACTGGCAAATTGGAACTCCTCAAGTTAATCATGCAGTCACTATTACATTTGTGGTTGTGTTATTCTTTGAAAGCATGTGTGCAGTATTAGTAATCATAGAAAAGAACCGATATTCATTTGAGTTATTTGGGATAAGTGTTACATACTTTTTTAGTAGAATTCATTTTCTTTTGCACGGAGAATTGTGATTGATTTTTGTTGTGATGCGTAGTTTGCTACAGTGTTGTAAAGTTTGACCTACATTAGACTGGAACATTTGAGCAGGGTCGCGATCTTTATTGTGACCTCATATATGATGTCAAAGTGTTGGCTATATTTCATAACATTGTATCAAAGACGCTTAAAGGGTAGTGGAATTTTGTAGTTCATGCTATTGATTTCTTCTTCATGAATATTAATGAGTTTTGGTTACATTTTATTTTATGATTGGTTGTGTTGTGCGAATTTGCTGGATTATTCTGGAAATCTGTAACAGTATAAAAGACTGTGCTAGGAAGTATGTGTGTACATTGTATGAGAGATGCAGTGTGTCAAAAGTGTTGATGCATTGTAGAGGAGACAGTGTATCAGTGTTGGTGCAATTGTGAATGCATTGTGTGGAGATCACATCGCTGCAATAAAATATTGTTGGAACTGTTTCTCCTGAGTGGTCTACAACCTTGTGCCATGTGTGACGAGTTGCAGCTGAGTGAAATTTCTTTATATAACCTTACGTGTGCACGTCTGGTGCGATATCGTATTACGACTACGACCGCCATGTAACACTCACGAACCAAAAGGGGGCAAGCACTGGATATACAGTACACAAACCACAGGCAATCATTCAGCACTGGACAAATTAACAGTTCAGATCTTGGGATACAACTGTTCATTTGTCCAGGGCTGAGTGATTTCCTTTGATGTGTGAACTGTATCAAGCTAATCAGACATTAACCATGAACATCATACAATCTGTACACTTTTCAAGTTAGAGAACTCTAAGTGCTTAAAGGTGATAAAAATCCAAAGTATAGAGAGAGGCAATAGGAGATTTAAAAGGCAATGAATTCAATAAGACCGCATCGGTCATTAAATTACGTCATTTTTAATATTAAAATTTTTGACCCCATTACACCCCCGTTATTACCCAATCAACCTTTTCATTTTTAAAAAAGTGACGAGCATGACCGATGCGGCCTTATTGATCTAATTATCTTACGGATCTCCTATTGTCTCTCTCTATAACTATTGTCTCTGTGAACACCTAATCATACACTGTTAATTAAAAAAATCGCGACCATGGCCATGTTTATGAACTTTACCATTACAGCTCTGCATTCATGGCTACGGTACACACTGAACCAGGAAGTTAAAATCGGCTGTAGACGGTAAAACCCCCAGTATCACCTTGTACCGAGTATATTGGGTTTTACATAGTCTAAGATTCTCACGAGCCTAGATTTTTATAAGTGACCTGTAAGGCGTAACCCGCGTTTAAAAGAGTATTAGTCAACTTTTTTTGTTAGCTCTCTCGTAACGAGTATGCTGGCAGGTCCTGTTTAATATTATTTTACTGCAAGTACAATTTCTGAAAAGGTGACTGCCGTCTTATGTATACTCCGAATATGTTTACACACAGTACAAGGTCAGGCACCGTTCTATTATAAGCAGTACTGACACACACACGCACGCACACACATACACACACATAAACACACATACCAACACATAAACAAACACACACGCACACGCACGTACATACATACTAACATAAACACACATACACTGACTTGAATACATGAGTGCAAACAAGTACACGGCTCTTTGAATCAGCCCATGCGTGGACAAAGCCTTTCTCGAGCATAATGGCTTGTTATGATAAAGCCATATTGACTGCGTTATTCACTTAAACAGAACTGTGAGTTAAATTTCTGAGCATTACACCACGTTGCATACGCAAACACACACGCAAACACATACACACACACACACGCACATACACACACACACACACACAAACATATGAATAAACATACATTTACACACACACACACAAACAGATACACACACACACACACACACACACACACACACACACACTCACACACACACATGTACAGACACACACACACACATACACTAAGGACACATATACAGGAAGAACACAGTAAACAACACGGCACGCAGTTAACACACACTGTAACCAGCATAACCTTCAGCTCTACTGAATATGACTTCCTTCTTCTGAGAACATAAAAAACCATGTTTTATTTTACAAGATGCTTGCATTTTCAGTAGCCAACACCCCCACAGAGTCAAATAAACTGTGTGAGATTCTCAATAGCCACTGATTTTTAGGGTTTTAGTCAACTGTAAAGATTTCTGAATCTATGCAGCTAACCTGAATACTATGATAATGTTAACGCAGGCACGACAGAGAAGCCTAAAATCATACGGTACATACCTGAAAAAAATATTCAGACACACGAGGCTTGTCAGCGAATCCAACAAGTGTACTGTACAAATGTACAAACCTGAATAATCAATATTCACGCTACACACACACACACACACACACAGGAACTATTTTCTCAATGATATTTTCTCAGGAACTTGCCACCAATGCCAAGGTTAACTTAAAATAACATGTTACAGGTTTAGACAAGAAGCACATGACTCTGGCACATCTGACTTCCTACCTTTGAGGAGGTAAAAACCAGAGATTATTTTTGCAAAAGACTTAGATTCTCAGGAGCCTTTTTCTTTGTAGGTTTTGATTCTTAAGATTTTATCTTAGTTAGATTCTCATGAGCACTGCTTTTCAGGATTTCAGTCAACAGCCAAACATAAATACATAAATAACCTAAGTTTCTTTGGGACTGCGAAGTGGCCGAGAGGATAGATCGCTGGTTTAGTGAGGCGTAGTATTGATCAAACTAACTTCACTGTGCCGGGGTTCGTTTCCCGATCGCGGCGTCCAGTCGACCCTCTACACTACAGGGCTTTCACAGGAAAAGGTGAATGCGCTACCCACCAGGGTTAACCCTCTCCATAGGGGGTTAATAGCGCATGAGTTAACCCGGGTTACATCGATTCCTGTGAAAGCAGGTGCAAGGTCACCAAAGCAGCCCTTTTATCAAAAAAAAAGAAAAAACAACTTTTTTTTCTTTTAAAAATAATTTTTTTTCTCACAGATTTATTTTTAGAAAAAGAGATATATATATTTTTTATTTATTTATTTATTTATTTTTTAATTTTTCTTGGTTTTATTATTGACCCCATTACGCCCCCCATTATTACCCATATCAAAAAAACCTTTGATTTTTTAAAAGTTGACAAGCTTGACGATGCGCTCTTTGATCTGATTATCTTATGGATCTCCTAGATTGTCTTTCTCTATAACTATTGTCTCTGTCAACACCTAATCATTTACCTGTCCTGGTAATTGCAGTGGAACTTTATATGTTACTAATTAAAGTTACAACTAATTTTAGGAAAACTGCAGAGAAGAGGTAACCTTTTAAGTTGTTATCATAAAGAACTTATTAATTACTTACATAATAAACTTATTAATTTCTTACTGTAAGTTCTTATAAGTTCTCTACAACAACTTGATTAAGTCAACAACTTACAAGACGCCGTCACTCGCTCTTTAGCTCATGATCTAACAATGCACAATACAACTACACTCTCACCCGCGCGCTCGCGCTCGAGCCTCCGCTAGACATATGGTCGGTGGTGCAGATGGGGTTAAATATTCACGGCTATAACTGTGTAAGTGGGCGAGTTGGTACTCTCCACCTATCTCGTCCCCGCTCCAGCGTTCCCTAGACAGAATATTTAAACGATTACACAAATTGACATCTTCTATTTTGTTCTTAAAAAGATTGTGTAGTTTTTCCTGTGGTTTCCGCACCTGCTACCCTACTCCAGCCTGTTTTTCCCTGTCCCCCATACTTCATAAAAGAACCCTCTCGCCTGAATTACGCTATCGTTGCAACCATTCATGGCTGGAGGCTGACTATCGCATTTTATTCTGGATTTGCACGCGACTATCGGCTCGCGCGAGCTGTAGTTATATGATAAATCATCTGGGTCTGCAGCCTTCTCTCTCGCTTCCTTCAGCAATCAATAACAATCTGTCACACGCATCGCGCCTTTAACTAATAATAGATCGTCGCTCCTCCTCAGACGACGCAGTTTTGCACTGCGCAGCACAGCATCGTAGCTCAGCTTATGGATTGGCTATGCACCTGTTCTCCCTTGCCTACATTCTCGCCTGTCGAACAGCTCAATTCTTGGTTTATGGAATCCAAAAACCACAGCATGCAGGACCCCTCGTCGACCGAAGGCCATCGTATCGCCACGCCGCTACCACCTCCAGCTGCGATTCCCAAAACTCCACAACTACTTCTCACTCATGCGCCATGCGCGCCTTCACGCCACTCTATCCCGCACCCTCTCTACCCCCATACCACTGAATCATCACAGTCTGACATAACTGCACCAACAGCTCACGTGAAGTGATTACAGCCGCTACCACGCCTTAGATGAAAAAAGTACAGTCATGGCTACTCACGCGCGTCGTGCATACTCCTTTTGCATTGCGGGAGGTACGCTCGCCTCTTCACTTCTATCCAAATATTTACATTGCTGTCATTGTAATATTCATCTACGACGGATATGCCTACCAGACTCGAGAGATCCCCCCCCACGGCAATCTGGGCATGCAATTTATTGGCGGCAATTGGCCATCTGTCGGCAATGCGTATCAGCGCCACAGCATCGTTTAGTCATCCTACAGTCATCTGATGGGCAGATCCAGCTCAAGTGCGTCAACGCGGAAGTAGTGGATAGAAGTTTAGGCCAGTGTGATTTTTTAATGAGCATAATATACCTCTTCCATTTATTTAATCATACGCATATACATTTTTGCAACTCAGTCGATAAATGTATTACAATTTGCTGGCTATATATCAGAAGAATGAGAAACTTACAGAGTCAATGTGTTCAAGGTTTTATGTAACTTTAGACGACACGACAAAATGTTAGTTTTCTTGTCGACCGCACCACCGCTCGACAGAGCGGGAATTACTGGCTGCTGACACTATAAATAACATCAAGCACTTTTTGTAATAGGCAATAAAGACGCCTTTGTTGATTCTTGATACTGTTTCTATCCCATGTAGTTTTATTACCTGTGCATATATTTGCCTCTTGCCACAGAAGCCTATAGATATAAGATAATTTTCCAATTACTATTGTCGCTTCGTTGTCAGCCCATGGACTATGCTATGCTGCATCAAACAATCAGAAGTATTGACTTTCCCCTTCTTGTTGTAGTAGAAGATACCGATCGTTTTCATAAGTTTCAACTTCAGTTTATCTTTGCTATTTTGTTGTTGGGCAAAGCTTGGACAAGACTTGCAATCAGCGTTCAGAATTAAAACAAGCTTCCTAAACACTAGCGCTTGACTTTCATGCTAGTGTTATACATAAGGGGGGACTTGAATAAATTCGCAATTCTTTTATGTCCAGTCAATTGTTTGTTGCTGGTGCTGCGTCAGGTGAAACAACCCACTGATTTCCCACATGTATTTAAGTTGTAGGGGCAACGTTTAGATTTAATGAAATAGGTTGCATACTGGTACAGTAACATCACGTAGCTGAACCAGTTTAGGAATCTGTCTTTTCAACCCAGCCTTATTCTATCGATTTACTTTTCTATTTGTACGATGCCATTTGAATCAAGTTCAAAACCATATATTTTCTCATATTTTCCCCTTCCGTCTCAAATCCTGTACGTCTGCCCAATTAGATTTCAACTCTGATCCGGACATGCAACTGGTATGATCGTCGGGTTTGGGCCTGCTCATCTGTTTTTATAACAAAAAATAAAATTATTTTAATTTCCCTACCATAACACTAAAATCATGAAAAACAAATGGTTTGTCATCCTGATTAGTTACTGATATAACGTGGACTCAAGAAATTGCACCTAATTTCTTAAAACTGTGCAGAAATCTTGCACAAAATTTCACAATAGGGAGCAGTTCCTGTTGGCATGTCTCAACAAAGTCTGAGAAGGCCTTTCACATTGAGAAACATGTATCAGTTGTGTTAGTTCTTTCAAATAAACATTTAGCATTGTGTGTACTGGACAAAATGAAACAGGATATTCTTCGCATGTTATTATATCTTTTTTGGGCTTTGTATATATATTTGTTTATTGTATTCATTACGCAAAACGCAATTTCTTTTTTTATTGTCCAGTCTTATTCTATAGTAATTGGCTATATATATACACCAGTGTTATATCTCTGCTGATTCGGAATAAGAAATAAGCCAAAGTAGGTATTACAAGCTATTGATAAAAAAAACTGATATCTTTTGGACAAAATTTCCAATGTTACAAATAAGTTAGCCGGATTTAAGTTGCTTTAATTTTAAATTCTGTTTGTAGCCATTCAGCTAAAGTACAAAAGTCATAATACCCAGGCTGTAAGTGTCGTGGTCATAACTCAAAAACTTATAGTTCCTGTACGAATATCACCGTCATCTGTTACATTAAAAACCCCTTTTACTGTGTAGATAATTTCATGGATAGCTACAGTCTTGTTACCATCACGTTTATAATCCCATTAGTTAACCACACTGGTTTGCTTGTGTCATGATTTGTTCAGGTAAGTAATTTTTTTATTCATAAAATGAAGGATGGATTTAAATCACAACAAGCATTACTACA
>BTPG01000001.1:172393492-172494325 GCA_036245525.1 Semisulcospira habei | reverse complement strand
ATTGGAAGACAAAAACTGAAATCACAGGTCAACAGGATTAGAGAAACTATTCAGAAAATACTTCACGAAGACACTACTCTGGCTGAGATTGATTGATTGATTGTACATTGCTTAACGTCCCGACAGCAACAAGGCTTTCTCAGGACGTGCCTGCACTACTTGTGAAAAAAAACAACCAACTAAACAGAACATTGAATGTATGTCGCCAGCCGGTCAAACACATTAAATAAACCTAACACATGGGGCCTAAATAAAGCTAAGACCATTTAGCAACACACATCCAATATCAAGAGCTACAGGCAGTGCAGACAGTAGGGAGAGTTTAAAAAAGGCAAATACAGGTGAATGGTTGATTGATTGATTGTACATTGCTTAACGTCCCGACAGCAACAAGGCTTTCTCAGGACGTGCCTGCACTGCTTGTGAAAAAAAAAAAAAAATAAACAGAACATTGAATGTATGTCGCCATCCGGTCAAATACGTTAAATAAACCTAACACATGGGGCCTAAATAAAGCTAAGACCATTTAGCAACACACATCCAATATCAAGAGCTACAGGCAGTGCAGACAGTAGGGAGAGTTTTAAAAAGGCAAATACAGGTGAATGGACCTCGGGTAGACAGAAACACATGCCCCAGAATAGAGAGAAAACCCCACCCTGTGGGGCTGACCAGGGTGACCCTGGGAACTAAAAAATACCTAACCCCACCCAAGTCCCCCAGGGCAGACCCGGGTGGGGTTACTCTGGCTGAGAGATTGAAAACACTTTNTTTCAGAGAACAAGGTATCACAATTGCTAGTTTAATTACTGCTCTTGGATTTATTATCAGTACTGTTGTGTTAGCTGTCTCTGGTAGTGGGGGCGCAAGCGGTGGTGGGGGTCCAACCCCGGCACCGCCAGGTCCGCCAGCACCTCCAACAGACCCAAAAGATTTACAGTCATGGGTAAAGAAACAGTTGTCTCATATTTCAGATCTGCTTAAGAAATTGGCCGTGAAAGCAATGGACGCTTTGCCTGGTATTATAGGCACAGTTGTCAGTTGGATGATTACTACTGCAGCGAAGGTAGTTGGGTTTATGGCAGAACATGTGTGGGTCTTTTTGGTAACAGTAGGAGGGTTGATGGTGGGTTGTTTAATGAAACAAATAAAGAAGTAAAACCCCTAACCCCGTTAGGCCTATTACCAATGCAGTTCTCTCTGACTCATGTGTGTCAGGGGTTGACTGTACTGGTTGTATGGGCGCCAGTGTTGGGGCCGGGGCTGGGGCCGGGGGTGTTACCGTCTGTAATGGTTTTAATGACTGAACATGTGTGGTTGTGGCACCCAAGTTTACAGATTGATTGAGTCCTAATTTTTTATCACGACCTGCAACAATGATTTCATTATTATAATTTGTGATTGTCCCCATTTGGAGTTGAAGGTCAGATGGTAACATGTATAACCCGATGCCAACTACAAAGTCAACTTTTGATCTGGCATATCTGAGAACGTCTTGGTAACGCTGTATGCTTGATGGGAGATCAACCACTGAATTAATTGAATCTTCAAGATTTGCAAGAAATTGTTTTTGTGCTTCAAATTTTCCACTTCCATTGAAAATATTCGATTTTGTTAATGATTGTGCTCCTAGTAAACACCAGACATATGTTCTGATTGACTCATTGACGCACTCAACTCCCGCTTGAGTAAACCCGTCACTCTTGTCTAAAATAAATGTGGTCCACACATTAGACTGCTTCTGCTCAATGGAACCTATCCAGACTTGTGATTTTGATGAGAATGAAGTGTAACCAGGGTAATAATCTTGTGGGTATTGTCTGTGACTCAAAGCGTAATACAATGTGCCCATACCATTGTGATCATCAAGTTTTTGTGTGAAGTCATACCTGGGACTGATGTTAAATTCATTACATATGCGTTCAAATGCTTTCATATCCATGGGGTTGTTAAACCTGTTGAAACTGGATTCAGTGGGCAGTGGTGTATGAAGTTCTGACAGTATACGTCTAAGCTGGTAATAAACATGAAAACGAAACACAGACCTAATAAGTTTGTTTGAGTGATTCAAGTGGTCTGTAAATGAAACACCACAGCCTGTAGTTGAACATAGTATTGCAAAGTTGAGTTGGTTTTGAAACATCTGTAGTGGACTTGAGGACCACTTTCTTGCAGTAGCACCATCTGTTATTGGAGGGTTTAGGTAATGATCAAAGGGGTTGGGTACTTTCACTTGAAATAAATCTTGTTCGCTTACAGCTATATCAAGCTGGTTTAGTTGAATTATTTTCCGTTCATAAGTAGGTGCAACATTATATTTGGCATTCACATTAAATTGAAATGCATTTGTAGTAACGCTTGTTGGTGATTTAAATTCCATCCTTCTTTTTTATGAGATAATAAAAATGTTTATTACCTTAACAAATCTTGACACAAGCAAACCAGTGTGGTTAACTAATGGGATTGATAATCGTGATGGTAGCAAGGCTGTAGCTATCCATGAAATGTTCTTTACAGTAAAATGGTTTAATGTAACAGATGATATAAATTATTATGTATCTGTTAGTAATGAATCCTCTCCTATTGAGAACCATAAAATAACATCTGGGTATTATGACTTTTGTACATTAGCTAACTGGTTTCAAAGTAAAATAAAAATTAAAGCAACTTTAAATCCAGCTAACTTACTTGTTTCATTAGAATTTTCTTCTGAGCGTAGGATAACATTTTCAGATGATCTTCTATTATTACTTGGTTTAATAAATGAAACTGAAGCTAAAACAAAGCTTTGGAAAATAGAGATGATTGATGGAAAATTAACTGGAAAATATCCTGTTCATTTGTCAGTACATACAGTACTAAATGTTTATTTGAAAGAACTGAACACAACTGAGAATGTTCACAATGGAAAGCCTTCAACATTGTTGAGATGCTTACCAACTGGAACTGCACCCTATTGTGAAAGTGTGGTTGCTAGATTTCCTAATTTGCAGTTAAAAAAATTAGGTTCTAGTTTCTTTGAGTCACTGAGTATATCTGTAACTAGTCAGGATAACAAACCAGTTGTTATGCATGATTTTAGTGTTGTGTTGGAAATTAAATAATTTTATTTTTGTTTATAAAAATGAGTGGCCTTGGTCCAAAGCCGAGAATCATACCAGTTGCATGTACAGTAACAGAGTTGAAAGATTTGGCAGACGTACAGGATTTTGAGAAGGAAGGGGAAATTGGAGAAATATATGGTTTTGAACTTGATTCAACTGGTATGTACAAGCGGAAAGTAATTGTCGACATGAAAGACGGTGAAAGACAGATTCCTAAACTTGGTCAGCTGCGTGATGTTACTGTACCAGTTGCACCTACTCTTGTAAATAATGTGCCCTACAACTTAATACATGTAGCTAATAAGTGGGTTGTTTCACCTTTGAAGGCACCAGCACCAACAATTGACTGGGACATAAAGATTGAATTTATTAGTCCTTATGTATACACTGATGACGAAGGCGCCTTAGTGTTTAGGAAGGTTGTTAATTCTGGGCCGCTGATTGCAAGTCTTGTTCCAAGTTTTGCCCCAGACAACAATAGCAGAGATAAACTGAAAGTTGAAAATTATGAGAAACGACGGTTAGTTAGTTAGTTATTTGGGTTTAACGCCGAGCAGGCAACTAAGGCCATCTCACGGCGGAGAAACGACGGTATCTTCTTACAACTAGAAAGGGAAGATCAGATACTTCTGTTGTGTTTATGCCAGCAAGCTTAGTCATGGCTAGAGAAGCGACAATAGTATTTGAAATTATCTTGATTGATTGTACATTGATTGTACATTGCTTAACGTCCCGACAGCAACAAGGCTTTCTCAGGACTGCACTGCTTGTGAAAAAAAAAAACAACTAAGCAGAACATTAAATGTATGTCGCCAGCCGGTCAAACACATTAAATAAACCTAACACATGGGGCCTAAATAAAGCCAAGACCATTTAGCAACACACATCCAATATCAAGAGCTACAGGCAGTGCAGACAGTAGGGAGAGTTTTAAAAAGGCAAATACAGGTGAATGGACCTCGGGTAGACAGAAACACATGCCCCAGAATAGAGAAAAACCCACCCTGTGGGGCTGACCAGGGTGACCCTGGGAACTAAAAAATACCTAACCCCACCCTAATCCCCCAGGGCAGACCCGGGTGGGGTTGATTGATTGATTGTACATTGCTTAACGTCCCGACAGCAACAAGGCTTTCTCAGGACGTGCCTGCACTGCTTGTGAAAAAAAAACTAAACAGAAAATTGAATGTATGTCGCCAGCCGGTCAAATACGTTAAATAAACCTACAACATGGGGCCTAAATAAAGCTAAGACCATTTAGCAACACACATCCAATATCAAGAGCTACAGGCAGTGCAGACAGTAGGGAGAAATTTAAAAAGGCAAATACAGGTGAATGGACAAAGGGTAGACAGAAACACATGCCCCAGAATAGAGAGAAAAACCCACCCTGTGAGGCTGACCAGGGTGACCCTGGGAACTAAAAAATACCTAACCCCACCCAAGTCCCCCAGGGCAGACCCGAGACCCGGGTGGGGGAAAATTATCTTGAGATCTATAGCTTCTGAGAAAGAGGCAAATATTGCACAGGGAATAAAACTTACATGGGATGAAACAGTATCAGAATCAACAAAGGTCTTTATTGCTATTACAAAAAATGTAGATGTTATTAATGTTTCGAGCAGTATTCCCGCTGTCAAAGTGGTGGTCGACAAAACAACTTTTGTTCGTCTAAGATACATAAACCTTGAACACATTGATCTTGTTTCATTTTATTATGCCAGCAAATTGTATACTTTTGACGAGTTGCAAAATGTAATTGCTGATTAAATAAAAAATATTTGTCAATAAAAAAATATGGTAAACTTCTATCCACAACTACCGACGATGCTTGCGCCTGAGACTGTGTCGTCGTTTGCGCTTGATCCACATATGCCAATTGCATCAGATAAAACATTACCAGCAGACGCATTCAGATTAAATAATATTACAGAAGCAATTACATATTTAGAAAGTGAAGAAGTGAGGTACTCCAGATGCAAAAGGAGGTATCAGACCATTTTCAATTCTGTACAAAATACATCTATGGCTGTTGGCGCTTTTTCAGCTGGTTGTTCTGTAGGGGGTATTGTATTGATTTCAACTGGAATTGGAAGTTTGGTTGAAATCGGACTGGAAGGAGCTAGCATTGCCACAGGACTGGCTTGCTTTGGTTTGGATGCCATAAACAAGAGGTTTCACACAAAGTTAGAAAAACATGAAGCATTGAGTACGCTGGCAAGTGCAAAACTGAGTAGTCTTAAACTTATTATAAGTAAAGCGTTGCAGGACAATTTTATTAGTGATGAAGAATTTAAGCGAGTCCAGGATGATTTAAATAACTACAAACAAATGAAATCAGAAATACAAAATAAAATGCGTAGTCAGTCTCCCGTGAATGTTGAAGAACTGAAGGCTAGTTTTTTAGCAGAGGGAAAAAGGATAGGGGTACAGGAAACCACAGAAAAGCTACACAATCTTTTAAACAAATAAAAATCAGATTTGGTAATCGTTTAATAATGTCATACACTTCACAGATTGATTGATTGATTGTACATTGCTTAACGTCCCGACAGCAACAAGACTTTCTCAGGACGTGCCTGCACTGCTTGTGAAAAAAAACCCCAACTAAACAGAACATTGAATGTATGTCGCCAGCCGGTCAAATACATTAAATAAACCTAACACATGGGGCCTAAATAAAGCTAAGACCATTTAGCAACACACATCCAATATCAAGAGCTACAGGCAGTGCAGACAGTAGGGAGAGTTTTAAAAAGGCAAATACAGGTAAATGGACCTCGGGTAGACAGAAACACATGCCCCAGAATAGAGAGAAAAACTCACCCTGTGGGGCTGACCAGGGTGACCCTGGGAACTAAAAAGTACCTAACCCCACCCAAGTCCCCCAGGGCAGACCCGGGTGGGGAACTTCACAGAGAGATGTCATGCCACTTACACAGTTTAGGCCTGATTATTTAACCCCATCTGCACCACCGCCAGAGTACTACTGAGAAAAAAAAGTTTTTTTTTTATTGTCCTTGTATCTTGACAAATCTGACCGAGTAAGTTGTGACTTAAGTCAAGTTGTTGTAAGAACTTATAAGAACTTACAGTAAGTAATTAATAAGTTCTTATGATAAGTAATTAATAAGTTCATATGATAACTAACTTAAAGGTTACCTCTGCAGGTTCCTAAAAGTTAGTTGTAACTTATTAGTAACATATAAAGTTCCACTGAAATCACTTAGACAGGTAAATGATTAGGTGTTCATAGAGACAATATTTATAGAGAGAGACAATAGGAGATCCGTAAGATAATTAGATCAATAAGGCCGCATCGGTCATGCTCGTCACTTTTTTAAAAATGAAAAGGTTGATTGGGTAATAACGGGGGTGTAATGGGGTAAAAAATTTTAATATTAAAAATGACGTAATTTAATGACCGATGCGGTCTTATTGAATTCATTGCCTTTTAAATCTCTTAGTATCTATCTCTAAGTATACAGAAAATTAATGAAGAAAAGTTATACACTGGATAAACAGATGATGTGATAAGATACTGCTTTAATATGCTCTGATGTTGCGTCTTCAAGGCTTACTTTTTTCCACATTGATTAACCTATTTAGCCCGGATACACTACAGCAGGAGATGGATCGACAATGATACACTACTGTTAACTTGACCTCTAAGAAGCCCACACCAGCGTACCCCTTAAGCGCATGCCAATCTGTGGAGCAGGCGTGACCTAAAATACTCAAAATTCCATTTCCCAAGACTGTTTTCTGGGCCCTTCCAGCGATAATGTACTTCTTCTACTAAAGTTGAACTGGTTCCATTCACCCTTGAATGAAAATACATGAAAGGAACAGAGTTACATAGGGGACATTTAGCATACTAAATACAACAAACATTTAGGTCTCCAAGAGATAGAAAGAAAGAGAGAATTGAAGCTTCATTAACATAATGACTGAGTTAACCCCTTCAGTTATAACTTTTTGACCCCCCATTACCCATGTTCCCCATACAGAGTAAATACCATCAGAATTTACCCCTAAATCATTGCTTTTTAAACAGCCACAATTTTATGAAAATCAAGAATAATAATTAAAGGGGTTAACTCAGTCATAGTGTTAATAATACTTCAATTCTCTCTTTCTTTCTATCTCTCTTAATTAGCTCATATGACCGATGTCGCAATGTTACTATGTACGTAAACACAGCCCGTTTTTAGCACTCTGACTGGGACTGTGCATGACTAGATTGATTGATTGTACATTGCTTAACGTCCCGACAGCAACAAGGCTTTCTCAGGACGTGCCTGCACTGCTTGTGAAAAAAAACAACCAACTAAACAGAACATTGAATGTATGTCGCCAGCCGGTCAAACACATTAAATAAACCTAACACATGGGGCCTAAATAAAGCTAAGACCATTTAGCAACACACATCCAATATCAAGAGCTACAGGCAGTGCAGACAGTAGGGAGAGTTTAAAAAAGGCAAATACAGGTGAATGGACCTCGGGTAGACAGAAACACATGCCCCAGAATAGAGAGAAAACCCCACCCTGTGGGGCTGACCAGGGTGACCCTGGGAACTAAAAAATACCTAACCCCACCCAAGTCCCCCAGTGCAGACCCGGGTGGGGTTGCATGACTAGAACGCGGCCCGCCTACACTGAAGTAATATATGTAAAGTGAATAAAGATATTTACCACGTCGCAATGAATTCTTCAGAGCTGAAAACGTTTGCACAGTCACCCTTAAATATGTACAAGCACTACCTCGTATGCATTAAATTGAAAGATTGACCCCGAGATATGCTTAAGTGCTCCCTCATAGTCTATTTATCAGAAATTTGACCTCAGAACAGGTTTGGATAGGGGTCTTACTCTATGACGCATGTCATTTTGTAAGCCACCTGTGTTGCCATATCATTGCCACGCGGGCGCCGCTATTCACTGCGAGAGGGAACACTTCAGTTTATGAATAAGCCGGCTCTAAGGCTTTTGAAAAGGCTATTTGCTGAGAGGTGTCAATACACTCAAGAAGACAGCTTGTTTCGAAGTTGACTTAATATGACTGGTTCCCAAAAATCAACCGGTGATCATACTCTGCACTATAAACAGTTGGATAATATCTTACACACACACACACACACACGCTAACACACACAAACAAACAGACGCATGCGCACGCACGCATGCACGCACGCACACACACACACAGACAAACACACACAAACAAACAGACGCATAAACAAACAGACACACTCACTTACACACACTTACAGACACTCATGTCAGTACAAATGTACCGTACGCCTGAGTCTAATCTAACAGCTGATGTCAATAGCAGGGGACACATTCCATTCCTTTTCAATTCAGTCCCGTTGCGGCTTGCGCCTGAATTGAAAAGCTCTCAGCCGTCAAAGGCCTTTTCATAAATACAGCCGTTTAAATTGCTAGATAATGACAAAGATCAACATGGGGACATCATGATTTGATTTTTGTACAAGTCTTAATGTACTCCTGCCTGGTTTCTGAGGAAAATCAAACGGTGGTCTGTCTGTCTGTCTGTCTGTCTCTCTCTCTCACACGCACACGCGCGCGCGCCCACACACACACACACACACATGCTAACACACACACATGCTAACACACACACACGTTAACACACACACACACACACACACACACACACACACACACACACACACACACACATAAAAACACCATACATAACACCGACGCAAAAACACAAGGTTTGTACACCGACTCACGCCAGTGCAATATTATTGTAAGATTTTACTTCCGGGTGTATACTGTCCATACATGTCTGACGCGAGAGCCCGTGAGAGGATAATTACTCTTATTCAGTTTCACGCCCTGTTTGGTTAGACGGTGTAGGCATACACACTAGGCATGTTAGCGAAGTGTACTGTACAAGATTCCGATTGTACATTGCTTAACGTCCCGACAGCAACAAGGCTTTCTCAGGACGTGCCTGCACTGCTTGTGAAAAAAAAAAACAACCAACTAAACAGAACATTGAATGTATGTCGCCAGCCGGTCAAACACATTAAATAAACCTAACACATGGGGCCTAAATAAAGCTAAGACCATTTAGCAACACACATCCAATATCAAGAGCTACAGGCAGTGCAGACAGTAGGGAGAGTTTAAAAAAGGCAAATACAGGTGAATGGACCTCGGGTAGACAGAAACACATGCCCCAGAATAGAGAGAAAACCCCACCCTGTGGGGCTGACCAGGGTGACCCTGGGAACTAAAAAATACCTAACCCCACCCAAGTCCCCCAGGGCAGACCCGGGTGGGGGTACTGTACAAGAATCACATGACTCTGACACACCTGACTTTGAGGAGGTAAAAACCAGGGATTATTTTTGCAAAAGACTTAGATTCTCAGGAGCCTCTTTTTTGTAGATTTAGATTCTTAAGACTTTATTTTACTTAGATTCTCATGAGCACTGCTTTTTCAGGATTTCAGTCAACAGACAAACATAAATAACCTAAGTTTCTTTGGGACTGCGAAGTGGCCGAGAGGATAGATCGCTGGTTTAGTGAGGCTTAGTAATTGATCAAACTAACTTCACTGTGCCGGGTTCGTTTCCCGATTGCGTCCAGTTGTCACTCTGCACTACAGGGCTTTCACAGGAAAAGGTGAATGCGCTACCTGCCAGGGTTAACCCCCTCCATAGGGGGTTAATAGCGCAGCTTAACCCGGGTTACATGATTCCTGTGAAAGCAGGTGCAAGGTCACTAAGCAGCCCTTTTATTAAAAAAAAACGTAAAATTTTTTATTTATTTATTTATTTATTTTTTAATTTTTCTTGGTTTTATTATTACACACACACACACACTAGCCTCACACTAGTCAGAGTGGTAAAAATGATTCTTAAAATCTGTGGGTGTGCATATAAGTCTATGGGAGACAACTCCTGTTTAGTGGTTGACTGTGGTTTACTTTTTCAGTGATTATGTCCCATGTGCAGAAAATAAATAATGTGTTTACTGTGGTAGCAGTAATATTTTTCATTTATTATTTTGTCGGACAAATAAAAATGACGGACAATGTTCAAAGCTCATCAGGCCCATCTGGTTTAAGAAACGTGTTTCACACAACAGATTTGCCTATATCCAATACTAACAATGTCTATGAATCAATAGAAAGATCTTTTTCTGTCATACAAGAAAATCTTCTTACAGGCAGTGTGAAGATTCAGATTGATGCTAAAATAGAATTTACTAGAGTAGACGGTGAAGTGATTGTATCGTACATATCAACAAGACAACACACAGTTAACACAAGAAGGGAATTGGAGAACGTGTTTAGAGACAGACTATTACCTGACTTCCTCCAAGCAATTGACAGTGCAAAAATGAAGGGCTCTGGTTGGCATGAAGGTCATGTACATGAACTACAATTGAAGCAGTCAAGGTATCATCCTATACTAGGCAAAGCATGGATACCACTGCCAACAGAGGTTGCAAACAAAAAGGCTGTTGTTAATATACAGAACAAAGACAATTTTTGTTTCATGTGGTGTGTGCTTGCTAAACTACACTTTGTAAAAACAAGACCTGATCGCGTATCTAACTACACCAAATTTGTAAATGAACTCAACTTCAGTGGCATTGAGTTCCCTGTTAAAATAGAAGACATAGACTTGTTTGAAAAACTAAATCCTGGTATATCTGTAAATGTGTATGTGTGGGATAATGAGTCTGTCGACAAGTTACAAACCATTAGAGTATCACCACTTGCTCCAACCTATGGACAGTCAGAAGATAGACATGTTGACATGTTTTTAATCATTCCTGCCGGTGATAACAATAACTTCCACTACACAATTATCAGAAATATGTCACGTCTAATTCATGGGCATACAACAAAACACAATGGCAAACAGGAAGTGTGTAAGAAATGTTTACAAAGATTCTCCTCTATTGCAGTAGCACACAAACATGTTTTACACTGTAGGTCGGCTGATGACATACAAACTGTACTTAAGTATCCAGATCCTGGTAGTCAAGTATATTTTAAGAACTATGGGAATCAACAAAAGCTGCCGTTTGTAGTGTATGCTGATTTTGAATCACTGGTAGTACCATATGAAGGTCCTGTTCCAGAGTCATTACCAAAGACTATAAAGTTGAGTGACCAAGTGGTGTGTTCTTTTGGTTATATTCTTGTTAGGTCAGATGGACAGCATACAGAGCCTGCTATCTACAGGGGTGAAAATGCAGCATGTCTGTTTTTAACAGAAATGAGACATCTGTATAGTCAGGTAGTACAGTATCTCACAACATGTCAGATGCCTTTGGTAATGACAGAAGAAGACAAAATGAAATTTGATACAGCTGAGACGTGTTGGATTTGTGAACAACCCCTCCAGGGTGATAAAGTTTGTGACCATGATCACATAACTGGACGTTACAGAGGTGCTGCACATAACAATTGTAACTTGTTATTAAAAACAGATCCTAAGACATATAAGTTACCAATCTTTTTCCACAATCTCAAAGGATATGATTCACACATTATCATGCAGGCTGTGGATGAATCTTACAAAAACATTAGTTGTACTGCGCAGACAACTGAGAAATATTTGACTTTTAGGTTAGACAAATTATCATTTTATGACTCCATGCAACATTTGTCTTTAGGGTTGGCTAGTTTGGCAGAAGGACTGACTGAGTATCCAATAACGAGTAAATATTTTGAACCAGACTTGATTAAGAAAGGTGTTTATCCATATGAGTACATTGATCACTGGGTTGTGTTTGAGGAAACAAGACTGCCACCGAAAGAGAAATTTTATTCTACACTTAATGGTAAAGGTATTTCTGACTCTGATTACCAGCACGCACTTGATGCGTGGGATAAACTAGGGTGTCAGACGATTGGTGACTACCATGACCAGTACTTGAAAGCTGACGTTTGCTTGCTAGCAGACGTATTTGAAAGTTACCGTGAAAAGGGTTTGTTACACTACAGTCTTGACCCTGCCTGTTACATAACTAGTCCTGGCATGACATGGGATGCATTTTTGAAATCCAGTAAGATATCTATAGACCTGTTGTCTGATCGTACGATGGGTGAAATGGTGGAACGTGGATTGAGAGGTGGTATTAGTATTGCAGCGAACAATTATTCCAAAGCCAACAATAAATATATGGACGGCTCGGACCAGGGGTTTGACCCCTCAAGGTCAAGGTCATTCATTACGTACTTGGACGCTAATAACCTTTATGGGTTCGCGATGCGTGAGTTATTGCCCTTGAAAAACTTTTGTCTGCATGATTTGTCACAGTATGATGTAACAGAGTCAGGGTTAACAAACTATATTATGAATCTTGACCGAAACGACGCAAAGGGTTGGATCTTTGAAGTAGACCTGGAGTACCCACACCATCTACATGATTACCATAGTGATTATCCGTTGGCTGTTGAGAAAATGAGTATGACAGGGAAAAAAGAAGACACTAAACTAGTGCCGAATTTGAATGACAAATTCAATTACGTTTGTCAATATCGATTGCTGCAGTTTTACATCAGACACGGGTTAGTACTAAAGAAAGTTCACAGAGGAATTCAATTTGATCAGAGTGCTTTCATGAAAGATTACATAATGAAGAACACAACCCTTCGTGCCAGAGACGGCAACACTGCATTTGACAAAGACTTCTTTAAGCTTATGAACAATGCCTGTTTTGGAAAGACTATGGAAAATCCTCATCACCGCAAAGATGTGAGACTAGTCACAACTGAATCGGGTGCAATTAAACTTACAGGTAAGCCACAGTACACGGGGTACAAAGAGTTTCATTCATCATTGTATGCAGTGTCACTCAAAAAAAAAGATTGTTAAACTGGACAAGCCAGTATTCATTGGTATGGCAATTCTTGAGTTGTCAAAACTGTTGATGCTTGAATTTTATTATGATTACTTCAAACCGAAGTATCCTGAGTGTCGTCTGCTATACACTGACACTGACTCTATGATTATTGATGTGTGTACTGAAGACTTTTATGAAGACATGAAAACAGAACTACACATGTATGACACGTCTGACTACCCATAGTACACAAAATAAGAAAGTGCCTGGTAAGTTTAAGGATGAACTAAATGGTGTGCCAATAGTTGAGTATGTTGGACTGAGATCCAAAATGTATTCTATACTGCACCAAAAGGGAAGTCAGTCAAAAGGCAAAGGAATTAAAAAAACAGCAATAAAAAATAAAGACATTTGACATGAACATTATAAGCAAGTGTTAGATGGTGCATTAATGCCTGATTATCCAAACAAGTCACTGAGATCAAACAAACATAATCTTGAAATGATTCAAACACATAAGAAGTCACTTGCAGTTGGGGACACAAAACGTGTGTTGTTCAGTAAAGAAAAAGCTTATGCACCAGGCCATTACAGGCTCAAGTTATCTGAAGACATAGCCGATGAACTGGTTGATGAATTAATCGATGAGTTAGTTACTGAAATGAGTAACGGTGTCTGGGGGAATAATCTGTAATTCTTCTCTGACAAATGCCCTTTGGGGTGCAGGGTCGTACAGGTAATATATTGTTGCGTCAGGGCCGGGGACTATTTTTTTTATATTGTGTACAGATGTTGACCAGATGGGGTCTGTTGCCCTGCGCTTCACGTCGTTCTCAGCCTCCCCTGGCTGATATAAATATCTCACCTGTTTAGTAAATAAACTTGTGTCTGGTGCTGGGGTTGGTCCTGTTTTTGACTCTGTAATTGTTTTCAATTTAATAGCATCAACAGGCTTTGGGCACAAGCCTTGTCCTTCATTATTCATTGCTTTTATCACATGTGGTAATCTCTTTACCCACTCTGTGTTCCGGGTGTCATGCATGAGTTCCTTTGAATACTGGTAACTGAAAAGTCTCTCTGATAATTGTTTGTTAAAGTTCTCTACAATTGCCTGTGATCTGTGTACGCCTGGAATGCCTCGTCTAACCAGTACGCCATGCTTCGCAAATAACTGATTAACAGCACCTTTGAATTCTGATCCATCATCAACTTGCACTAGTCTGGGGTATCTTAAAGGGCCTCGACTATATATTTTTGTTAATGCTGTAGCAACTGTACTGGCTGTTTTGTCAGATATGGGTTCAGCGTCTTTATACCTTGAAGCAATGTCAACAACAGTTAATGCGTACTTGTATCGTTTCTTTCTTATTGTATCATGTGGTAGGAACAGGAGGTCTATTTGATGTGTGTCATTTGGGGTAGTGTTTTCAAAATGGGGTCTTGTTATCTTTCTTGGAGCAGGGAGATATATCTGCCAAATTGCTTGTCTCTGTAACCATTGTTTGACTTGATTGAGTGATATATCTCCACCCACAGCGGCATGTAATTTCTGAATAGCTGTTGCTCCTTTCCAATACCCTGATGGGGAGTAATATATTTTTGATAGTTTTTTTCTACCCCGGGGTTCATTTCTTCTAGCAGTATAAAGTCCAGTAAAATAAACAAATGTCATTCCCACTAAAACAAAGATTATCTCCCTGTTTCTTTGTTTTGTACTCGGTTGATAGTAGTCACTAAGTTTCGGTTTTGGGATAGACATGTCATTACCTGTGACTAAAAAATACTCACGGATTGCTTCGTCTGTATTTGAAAACGTATGCTGTGCGTGACCTTCAAGCCTCAATCTTTCATTGATGAAATCAAGTTTTTCAATTCTATTCTTTTCATATTCTTGTTGCGCTTGAGCAAGTTTTTCTGATGCCTCATTGTGTCTTTTCATTTCTTCTGCTGATTCTTCTCTGCCTACTTTTGAAAAGAGATAATTTGAGCCACTAAATGCCAGGGCGTTGACCATGGCACCACCAATCATAATAGCTATCGTTGCCATATTTGTTTTTACATAGAAACATTTTCGGGAATAATTCCTTGCTTAACGAGAAAGTCTTTCGTAGCAATTGACGCTGTGACAACTACAATTAGCTTAGCGCTGTCTTCAAAATCTAATCTACTCAGGTCTGCTGATTTCATTTTGAGTAGATTTTTTCCTAGCATAGAATAAGCTACTGCTAGTCCACTTATCACGGCAGAGTGATAGACAAGGTTCATTATGTTCTTTGTGTCGCTCATTTTCTAATACAATAAAAATTAAAATAATATTTTTATTTACTCCATATAAAATGGGTCAACGGCTTTGGGTATTGTTGGTAATGTGGCGACTTCTGTTTTTGATGATGGAGTGTCTGATTTTTTGGTCACTGTACGAGTCTGTGGTTTGTATTTTTTGTATAATTGGTAACCTACGTAACCAAATCCGACAACAAATCCGGCAACTATATATTTTGTTGTTTGAGGTTCGGGGTCAGGGTTAGTCTTAGTTGTTTGTCTCTCACTTTGATGAGGGTGTGATAGTATTGACACTGGTCCTGATGACGGGTCAGTTACATGAGCCTTTTCTGTTTGCGCTTGAAGCTGTAATTTTTTTTGTCTGTTATATTCGGCTAATCTTTTTCCAGCCTCAACCCTCCCTGGACTTTTAACCTTAGTCACCGCTGAAACCTGCGTCAAGACCGAACTGGGGTTCGGTTGTGGAGTTGTCTGGGTCTCGTCCATTTTCTTCTGCAGTAAAATTTAATTTTGAAAAATCAATATGGCTCCCGGTAACAAGCAATGTTACAACAGGTGCAAGGTAATTTCCAAACTTGTAAAACATAAGGCATGCTAATTTACCAATTGAACTTGAAACAATAGGATTGCTTTCAAGGTCGTGTGATAGGCTGTCACTATCCACAGGTAAAAAGTGACTCACTGCTTTTGTGTATAGGCATACTAGAGATCTACTCAAATCACGAGTCATTAGTGAAGCGATGTGGTTTTCATATTTCGAATGAAGCTTGATTAGCTTGTCAGCCGTATGAGATTCTATGTCTTCTGTCATGTATTGTTTTCCGAGATAAGTCTTTGACTTGCCTGACACAACTACAGACAAAAGACACTGTTTTTTCGAGTCTAAGTCTTTGTTTTCTACAGCATTGATATCATTCAATAGAAGGAGTTCATCAGGGTTCATTTATAATGTAATTAAAAAAATAATAACGTTAACTCTGCTGGCTCACCTTGCACGGCTTTACCAGCCAGTGCTGGCGCCTAGCACTTAGTTCGCTTCCAGCTGCCAGCGAGATAAGGCGCCGCGAGGTCACATTCCACTCTCGCCCGCTCATTCTATTTATATCGCTTGCTACTGTGGGGTACACGGCGTGACCGGCGCTCTGCCGCTATAACAACTACCTACACATTTGTATTCATAACACATCTCTGCCTACAGTGACTGTTGTGGAAGCAACATCGTTCAAAAGTTGAAATTCTCACCTACACACTGATACCAAATATGACAACATTACGACTTGCACTTGTGTAGCAGATTATGGTGAAAATAAAGAGAACGGGAATTTGTTGATGTACGATGTCGGTGTTTGTTGTGAAATTGACAAAGTTCCCACAGCCATAACACGAAGACGCTACTTTTCCCAACGAAACACACTTGCATGCATAAGGGTCAGCATGCCTACAGTAAGTATCACTTAGCGGATTTTGGATTCATGGTGGGGGACGAAAGCAGGAGGGTGGTTAATGAGGTCACAACTCACTGACAGGTCGAGTGTTGTGCGGTACACGGCGTGACCGGCGCTCTGCCGCTATAACAACTACCTACTGGTTTGTATTCATAACACAAATATGCCTGAAGTGACTGTTGTGGAAGCAACATCGTTCAAAAGTTGAAATTCTCACCTACACACTGATACCAAACATGACAACATTACGACTTACACTTGTGTAGTAGGTTATGGTAAAAATAAAGGGAACGGGAATTTGTTGATGTCGGTGTTTGTTGTGAAATTGACAAAGTTCCCACAGCCATAACACAAAGACGCTACTTTTCCCAACGAAACACACTTGCGTGCATAAGGGTCAGCATGCCTACAGTAAGTATCACTTACCGGATTTTGGATTCATAGTGGGGGACGGAAGCAGGAGGGTGGTTAATGAGGTCACTGACAGGTCGCGTGTTCTGGCATTTCTCGCCCGCAGCCGTCTCGGTACTCCACAGACTGCTATTGCCATCCCGAAATACGATCAGTCCATAACAGGTCACAATATTCAACAGTGTTTTTAAACATACCTTGAGGTTTAACACATTTTCTGACACACTAGACATAAGAACCGTTTTACGGGGAGTAGACGTCGGCGGAATAAAAACTTGTATACCACTATCACCTTCATTAGTGCTGTTATCAGTGTCAGTGTTATGAGTGTCACATTCCGCGGATCGAAACGATCGTTTCTTTCCATGCCGGGAACCCCGCTTCGCTGGTCGTCCTCCTTTACCTAGCTGCATGAAGTGAACACACGTGACACATTCTTCAACACTCGTATTTGGATGGAACATGGTCCAAATGTGTTGTGATGAGGCAATATCAGACGCCGCATTTCGCGTTGTCTCCTCGGACACGTGTTTCAGTCGAGTCTATCCGTTTCATCCGACAATAGCAACTCCTACACATTGTTTTGGAGTGCATCATGTCTTTGTCTTCCTGGATATTAATTCCATAACACTTGTGGATTAAGTGTTCATAATTGATACAAAGAAATGACTTTTTATCCGTGTATCTCTTTTGTGATCTCTCGCCACATATTCTGCACAATGCATTAACTCTCATTGCATGGAACACACCTGTGTGTACACAGACTGTACGCGTTTCATCAGACTCCATCATGATCAAAAGTTAAATCAAAAGTACATTTACAAGGTTGACTGTTAGTGTTACACTATTTCCCAAGAAAGAAACGTGGCTATCTCCTCAATAGTATCCGTGTAACTAAGCCCTCTCTTTCTTATTCTATACCTGCGTATTTCTCTGTGGGCTGGCGATTGGGTGCCTGATAGGCGGGGGCAGGGGATCTAACTGTTGTCTGTCCAGCGCTGTGATTCCCCTTGGTTTGCATACAATTCTGCCAGCGCTAGCCTCACCTATCTGGTTTGTGAGTACCTCTCTTTTCCCCAATGCCGGGAGTGTACACCAAGTCGGATGTCTGGAACTTGTCTGTCGACACCTGTCAGTAACCTCATTAATTACCCTCCTGCTTCCGTCCCCCACCATGAACCCAAAATCCATTAAGTGATACGAACTGTAGGCATGCTAACCCTTATGCATGCAAGTGTGTTTCACTGGGAAAAGTAGCGTATTTGTGTTATGGCTGTGGGAACTTTGTCAATTTCACAATAAATTCTCGTTTTCGTACATCAACAAATTCCCGTTCTCTTTATTTTCACCATAACCTGCTACACAAGTGCAAGTCGTAATGTTGTCATGTTTGGTATCAGTGTGTAGGTGAGAATTTCAACATTTGAACGATGTTGCTTCCACAACAGTCACTTTAGGCAGAGATGTGTTATAAATACAAATGTGTAGGTAGTTGTTATAGCGGCAGAGCGCCGGTCACGCCGTGTACCGCTCAGTAGTGCGATATAAATAGAATGAGCGGGCGAGAGTGGAACTCGCGGCAGCCTTATCTCTCTGGCAGCTGGAAGCGAACTAAGTGTCGGCTATGGTAAAGGCGTGCTTGTGTAATACCACTTTATTAACTGTAACACTGTTAATATGAACATTTAGTTTACGTAGTTGTTTAAATATGCTATAACAAAGTTCCCCTAACCAACCATAGTTGGTATCATTAACTTTAAAAGTAGGTGTCTTTAAATCAACTGTCATGCACTCCACATCTGGATGCTCATCGACATAATCCAAAGTCACACTATATGTAGCATATATTTCCGATGGTGCTGAAAGACTTATGTAAGTCTGTTTGGGTGATATTAAATCAGTAAAGTGCATAACATCTTTGAAACAGTGTGAGATATCAATCACTTGTATGATTTGTCCGTCTGTCATTTTTTATTGGACAAACAAATGTATAAATTAATTTATTAACCCATACCCTGTGGGCTGATCTGTCTTTAAAATAAGCTTTAGATGCTTAGTTGATTTCAGTTTATTTTTCACATCATCTCGTTCATGCTTATTTGGGATGACATCATTCTCTCTGAGACAGTCTTCAAAGCTGTCACGATCCTTACAGTAAAACAAACAGATAAACTTTAACTGTTCTCGAAAATCTTTCAGTACAGCATTATATTTCTGAGTGAGAATCCATACACTTACGTTTGCGTGTCTGCCACTGAAAGCAAGTTCTGCTAATGTGTTTCTCTTCTTGACAATGTCTTTCTCTGCAGAACAGTCATCAACAATAAACAATGTTGATTGTCCTTCAAATTGCTTGTAAAAATATTGTAGGTAGTCATTCAGTTTTTTCTCAGGGTCAACTAAGTAAATGTTGTTGTCAGTCCAAATGAATAAACGGTTGTGATAAGCTTTGTTGTGTTTGATTGTAGGACAGAATATTACAATGTTTTCTAAATGATGGATGTATCTTGTTTGTAATAGGTTAAGAACAAATTCAGTTTTACCACACCCTGTGGCACCACAAAACAATCCACAGTGTGGGTCAAGTGTCATCAAGCTCCGGTTCATTTTAATACACAATATAATTTAATACATGACACCCTTTAGTCTGCTCTCTTCTATGTTCAGTTGTGCGTCATATATCAGGTACAAATATATATTTATGGCTGCAGCAGTTTCAACCTTTTTTTGTATCTGAATTGTAATCCCGTCACTACCGTTTTCAACCTTTCGACCTGACCCATGAAGGTAGTCGTCATCTGTACTACAAAGGTCTAGCCAAAGAGCATACTTATTTGTAAGGTATTGACCAATCCTTACGTCATACAGATGTAGATCTTTACACACAATGTTTGCTGGTTGATCTCTAATCTTTCCACCCGCAAAATACTTTGTGATCTCATCGTAGTGTTGATAAGGTAACATTCCAGATGCGTACACTTGATTAGGACGGCCTTCGATTGTACAAGACAAATGTGTAATCTTTGGATTGTAGAATTTTTCTGAATCCCGTTTGTATGGACTCACCGGTTCAACAAACAACATAAAAATACCTTTCAGTGACCTGGCAGGTGTGTTCAAGTTTATATTCCACATTGGGTCGCTCTTGTCTTTGGGTATTAAACTATGTCTAATCACTCGGTCATAATAAATTGGAAGTCTTGACTGGTATTGATTTTGAATGAGTCTGGCTAGTTCAGTATGTGTGACAATTTCATATTCCAAAGAAATGTTAGAGATCTTATATGTTGCACTGAGATCAGATGATTTTATAACTTTGGAGTAGTCATTGAAAGTTAGTTCAAAGCTCAGACGGTCATTCAGTGCCCCTTGGTAATAAGGCAAATGAGCTGTTAGGATTTCAAACTCAAGTGGAATGTAAAATCTGGTTCCATATGTTTCTGCTATAATAACTTCCTTGGCTACCCCAGTAGTTACTTTATCTCCGGCATCGATTCGAAGTTTACCAACATTATCAGACTGTATGCCTTGGTAAATACGATCCTCTCGTTCTTCTCTTGTAAGCCAAAGATCTTTGTAACAGTAAAACACATCGGAATCATCAAGACTAAACACTTCCTGTCCTTCAAGTTTTACTTTAATAGTTCTAACAATTGCTCTGCCAAGATTGTTAACTAGTGTTCTGTTTGCATCTGCGTCTGATGATAGTTCAATATTAAATGCTAGGCATGCAGTGCCAGGAACAATAACGTCACTGGGACCTAGGTTTGGAAACTTGACTGTAAGTGTTTGGTTCTGGTCTATGGTACTTGGATTGTTTGTGATGACAATTGATTGTCTAATGCCCTTAACACCAAGAGGCTCACGTAGTTTTCTGTATGGGTCTAACTTTGATCCGTAAGACTGTGTCATTTTTATTATGCACAATAAAAAATATTAAATTAATAAAACAATGGCAGCAGGAGGATTTAATCATGAAGATTTTGAAATGGATGACATGGATGCCTCAGATACCAGTATCACAGATATGACTGGAATGGTAACTAGTAGTAGTATGTATCATGAACTGTTAAAAGACAAAGTAAACTCATTTTATGACAGTGTTGGAGCGCGCCCAGATGTAATAGATCCTAATCAGTTTGAATATGATAAAGGACACTTATTTGTAAATACAGACAGAGGGAAAATAAATCTAACACATAAAAACAATCCTTCTAAGTTTAGAGCTTTAAGTACAATTAAAGGTGAAGTCGGTGGTAACTCTGGGTTGGCAAGGTATCTTGGTATTGGAGGGTCTCCTGTCACGCCTAGACTGGTTAGTACCCTCCATGACACGCAAACAAAGTTGCCAACAGGGCAACAAATTGAAATGGCACCAGTAACAAGCCTACCAGAAATAGCAAACACAGTGATACAAGAAACCTCATTTACTGAAGGACAAATAAATGATGCTATGAAAACAATAGATGATCCGCCTTTGTCAATGAGGGAGATTATAGGGTTGGATAAATCACTGCAGACGATAAGAGGTGAGATGGTAAATAATGTAGCCAAACTAGGTGAGCTTGATAAACACATAGAACACGAAAAAGAGAAACTGGCTACCGCAGACAATGGAAATCTTGACACAGAAATGAAAGAAAGAATCCAACACAGATTAAATGATTTGCAGATAGAAAGATCAGGAAGGTTAGAAGTGATTAGTATTGGGAGACAAAAACTTAAAACCCAAGTTAACAGGATTAGAGAAACTATTCAGAAAATACTTCACGAAGACACTACTCTGGCTGAGAGATTGAAAACACTTTTCAGAGAACAAGGTATCACAATTGCTAGTTTAATTACTGCTCTTGGATTTATTATCAGTACTGTTGTGTTGGCTGTCTCTGGGGTTGGTGGGGGTACAACCCTGGCACCGCCAGGTCCGCCAGCACCATCAGGCCCCCCGGCTCCAACAGACCCAAAAGATTTACAGTCATGGGTAAAGAAACAGTTGTCTCACATATCAGACTTGCTTAAGAAATTGGCTCTGAAAGCGATGGATTCATTACCCTCTATTTTAGGCACAGTTTTCAGCTGGCTTATTAGTACAGCGGCGAAAGTAGTAGGATTTATGGCAGAACATGTGTGGGTCTTTTTGGTTACAGTAGGAGGGTTGATGGTGGGTTATTTAATGAAACAGATAAAGAAGTAATACCCCTAATCCAGTGAGGCCTATTACCAATGCTGTTCGTTCTGACTCATGTGTGTCAGTTAGTTAGTTAGTTATTTGGGTTTAACGCCGAGCAGGCGACTAAGGCCATCTCACGGCGGCATGTGTGTCAGGGGTTGACTGTACTGGTTGTATGGGTGCCGGTGTTGGGGCCGGGGCCGGGGGTGTTACCGTCTGTAATGGTTTTAATGACTGAACATGTGTGGTTGTTGCTCCTAAGTTTACATTGATTGACTGATTGTACATTGCTTAACGTCCCGACAGCAACAAGGCTTTCTCAGGACGTGCCTGCACTGCTTGTGAAAAAAAATAAATAAACAGAACATTGAATGTATGTCGCCATCCGGTCAAATACGTTAAATAAACCTAACACATGGGGCCTAAATAAAGCCAAGACCATTTAGCAACACACATCCAATATCAAGAGCTACAGGCAGTGCAGACAGTAGGGAGAGTTTTAAAAAGGCAAATACAGGTGAATGGACAAAGGGTAGACAGAAACACATGCCCTAGAATAGAGAGAAAAACTCACCCTGTGGGGCTGACCAGGGTGACCCTGGGAACTAAAAAGTACCTAACCCCACCCAGGTCCCCCAGGGCAGACCCGGGTGGGGGCTGCTAAGTTTACAGATTGATTGAGTCCTAATTTTTGATCACGACCAGCAACAATGATTTCATTATTATAATTTGTTATTGTCCCCATTTGGAGTTGAAGGTCAGATGGCAACATGTATAACCCGATGCCAACTACAAAGTCAACTTTTGATCTGGCATATCTGAGAACGTCTTGGTAGCGCTGTATGCTTGATGGGAGATCAACCACTGAATTAATTGAATCTTCAAGATTTGCAAGAAATTGTTTTTGTGCTTCAAATTTACCACTTCCATTCAAAATGTTTGATTTTGTTAGTGATTGTGCACCTAGTATACACCAGACATATGTTCTGATTGACTCATTGACGCGCTCGACTCCCGCTTGAGTAAACCCGTCACTCTTGTCTAAAATAAATGTTGTCCAGGCATTAGTCTGTTTCTGTTCAATTGATCCTAACCAGACTTGCGATTTTGATGAGAATGAAGTGTAACCAGGGTAGTAATCTTGTGGGTATTGTCTGTGACTCATAGCATAATACAATGTACCCATACCATTGTGATCATCAAGATTTTGTGTGAAGTCATACCGGGGACCGGGGTTGATGTTAAATTCATGACATATGCGTTCAAATGCTTTCATATCCATGGGGTTGTTATACCTGTTGAAACTGGATTCAGTGATTAGTGGTGTATGTAGTTCTGACAAAATACGTCTTAATTGGTAATACGTGTGGAAAAGGTAGACAGATCTAATAAGTCTGTTTGAGTGATTTAAGTGGTCTGTAAATGAAACACCACAGCCTGTAGTAGAACACAGTATAGCAAAGTTGAGTTGGTTTTGAAACATCTGTAGTGGACTTGAGGACCACTTTCTTGCAGTAGCATCGTCTGTTACTGGAGGGTTTAGGTAATGATCAAAAGGGTTGGGTACTTTGACTTGAAATAAATCTTGTTCGTTTACAGCTATATCAAGCTGGTTTAATTGAATTATTTTCTGTTCATAAGTAGGTGCGACATTGTATTTAGCATCCACATTAAATTGAAATGCGTTTGTAGTGGTAATGGTTGGTGATTTAAATTCCATCCTTCTTTTTTATGAGATAATAAAAATGTTTATCACATTAACAAATCTTGACACAAGCAAACCAGTGTGGTTAACTAATGGGATTGATAATCGGGATGGTAGCAAGGCTGTAGCTATCCATGAAATGTTTTATAGTGTAAAATGGTTTAATGTAGAAGATGATATATATAATAAAGTAAATTTTGGTGGTAAGACTGAAGCTTTACCGCCTAGGTATTATGACTTTTGTACTATAGCTGAATGGTTTCAAAGTAATTTTAAAATTAAAGCAACTTTAAATCCAGCTAACCTACTTGTTACATTAGAATTTCTGTCAGAAAATTGGTTAAAGATCTCAGATAGATTTGCATATTTACTTGGATTTTATATTGATGAAGATTGGTGGAGATCAGATGATTTAGATGAAGCTATGTTTGGTATTATAACAATGAAGACCAAAAAACTTAAAATAACTGGGAAACGCCCTGTCAATTTGTCAGTACACACAGTATTTAATGTGTATTTAAATGAACTAAACACGACTGAGAATGTACATAATGGAAACCCTTCGACTTTGTTGAAATGTGTGCCAACTGGAACTGCACCCTATTGCGAAAGTGTAGTTGTTAGATTTCCTAATTTGCAGTTTAAGAAATTAGGTTCTGGTTTCTTTGAATCACTATGTATATCTGTAACTAATCAAGATGACAAACCAGTTGTTATGCATGATTTTAGTGTTGTGTTGGAAATTAAATAATTTTATTTTTGTTTATAAAAATGAGTGGTGGTCCAAAGCTGAGAATCATACCAGTTGCATGTCCAGTAACAGAGTTGAAAGATTTGGCAGACGTACAGGATTTTGAGAAGGAAGGGGAAATTGGAGAAATATATGGTTTTGAACTTGATTCGACTGGTATGTACAAGCGAAAAGTAATTGTTGACATGAAAAATGGTGAAAAACTGATTCCTAAACTTGGTCAGCTTCGTGATGTTACTGTACCAGTTGCGCCTAATCTTGTAAATAATGTGCCCTACAATTTAATACATGTGGGTAATAAGTGGGTTGTTTCACCTGTGCCGGCACCAGCACCCGTAATTGACTGGGATATAAAGATTGAATTTATTAGTCCTTATGTATACACTGATGACGAAGATGCCTTAGTGTTTAGGAAGGTTGTTAATTCTGGGCCGCTGATTGTAAGCCTTGTTCCAAGCTTTGCCCCAGACAACAATAGCAGAGATAAACTGAAAGTTGAAAATTATGAGAAACGACGGTATCTTCTTACAACTAGAAAGGGAAGATCAGATACTTCTGTTGTGTTTATGCCACAAGCTTAGTCGTGGCTAGAGAAGCGACAATAGTATTTGAAATTATCTTGAGATCTATAGCTTCTGTGAAAGAGGCAAATATTGCACAGGGAATAAAACTTACATGGGATGAAACAGTATCAGAATCAACAAAGGTCTTTATTGCTATTACAAAAAATGTAGATGTTATTAATGTTTCGAGCAGTATTCCCGCTGTCAAAGTGGTGGTTGACAAAACAACTTTTGTTCGTCTAAGTTACATAAACCTTGAACACATTGATCTTGTTTCATTTTATTATGCCAGCAAATTGTATACTTTTGATGAGTTGCAAAATGTAATTGCTGATTAAATAAAAAATATTTGTGAATAAAAAAATGGTAAACTTCTATCCACAACTACCGACGACGCTTGCGCCTGAGACTGTGTCATCGTTTGCACTTGATTCGCATATGCCAATTGCATCAGAAAAAACATTACAGGCAGATGCATTCAGATTAAATAATATTACAGAAGCAATTAAGTATTTGGAAAGTGAAGAGGCGAGGTACTCCAGATGCAAAAGGAGGTATCAGACCGTTTTCAATTCTGTACAAAATACTTCAATGGCTATTGGTACAGTTTCAGCTGGTTGTTCTGTGGGGGTTATTGTTCTGTTTGCCACAGAAATTGGAAGTTTAATAGGAATTGCAGTTGAGGGTGTTAGCGTTGCTACATGCCTGACTTGTTTTGGTTTGGAAGCCTTAAACAAGAGGTTTCACACAAAATTACAGAAACATGAAGCGTTGAGTACTTTGGCGGGTGCAAAGCTGAGCAGTATGAAACTTATTATCAGTAAGGCATTGAATGATAATAATATTAGTGATGATGAATTTAAGCGGGTCCAAGATGATTTAAATAATTACAAAAAACAGAAGTCTGAAATACAAAATAAAATGCGTAGTCAATCTCCTGTGAATGTTGAAGAACTGAAGGCTTCTTTTTTAGAGATGGGGAAAAAGATTGGTGTTCAGGAAACCACAGAAAAGCTACACAATCTTTTAAACAAATAAAAATCAGATTTGGTAATCGTTTAATAATGTCATACACTTCGCAGAGAGATGTCATGCCACTTACACCACTTGTGCCTGATTGTTTAGCCCCATCTGCACCACCGCCAGAGTACTACTGAGAGAAAAAATTTTTTTTTTATTGTTCTTGTATCTTGACAAATCTGACCGAGTAAGTTGTGACTTAAGTCAAGTTGTTGTAAGAACTTATAAGAACTTACAGTAAGTAATTAATAAGTTCTTATGATAAGTAATTAATAAGTTCTTATGATAACTAACTTAAAGGTTACCTCTGCAGGTTCCTAAAAGTTAGTTGTAACTTATTAGTAACATATAAAGTTTCACTGAAATCACTTAGACAGGTAAATGATTAGGTGTTCACAGAGACAATAGTTACAGAGATAGATAATAAGAGATTTAAAAGATAATCAGATCAATAAGGTCGCATCGGTCATGCTCGTCACTTTTTTAAAATCAAAGGGTTGATTCGGTAATAACGGGTTTGATTGATTGATTGTACATTGCTTAACGTCCCGACAGCAACAAGGCTTTCTCAGGATGTGCCTGCACTGCTTGTGAAAAAAAACAACTAAACAGAACATTGAATATATGTCGCCAGCCGGTCAAATACATTAAATAAACCTAACACATGGGGCCTAAATAAAGCTAAGACCATTTAGCAACACACATCCAATATCAAGAGCTACAGGCAGTGCAGACAGTAGGGAGAGTTTTAAAAAGGCAAATACAGGTGAATGGACAAAGGGTAGACAGAAACACATGCCCCAGAATAGAGAGAAAAACCCACCCTGTGGGGCTGACCAGGGTGACCCTGGGAACTAAAAAATACCTAACCCCACCCAAGTCCCCCAGGGCAGACCCGGGTGGGGCCGGTAATAACGGGGGTGTAATGGGTGTCAAACATTTTAATATTAAAAATGTTGTAAATTAATGACCGATGCGGCCTTATTGAATTCATTGACTTTTAAATCTCTTATTATCTATCTCTCTCCATTCCCCAAGTATCACTTATCACCACCCAAACCAGCAGTGACAGTGTCCATCTAAACCAATTACCCCCAATCTATCACACCTGACATGGTTTATAAACATCTACACACTCTAACACTGGTACCGTGAGAAAGATACAGAAATAGTATGAGAAGGGGGCTGTGTGGTACTGGGCATGTTTTCCTGCGTGCGTGCACACATAAGAAGTCTTGAAAACTTGACTGCGTGCACTTGGAGGTTGGCTATCATGCGCAGAAGAGTTAAAATGTAAGCATGCACTTATTCTCCAGACGGCATTTTGCAATTGCCTGGATATTTAAAAAAACGGCTTACACTGCTTGAAAGCTCGTTCAATTGTTGTTACAGCATTGTCAGTTTCATTTTCTTCCATTGCATTTTCTTTATGCTGTAGACTACAAAAGGCGACAATACCAAATTAGCACAGTGAAAATTTGAGGGGTGGGACAACCCCCCCCCCACCCCCCAATCTCCGCTTTTTTTATATTTTGGCCGTTTTTAGGGAGAGTGCAATAGGTCATCGCACACACAGCAACAAAACAAATGGAATAAATGACTATAAAGGTGCACTCTAAAAGACAGGTGTCGAAACCCATTATCACAAGGCTGAAAGCAAACGATTGAACCAAGAAACAAGCAGACCAAACAAGAATCAGCAAATCAAAAGATCAAGCGAGAAAGCAGTTATCAGCGAACAACCAAAATCTCTCTCTCTCTCCCTCCATCACACCCCCCCCCCCCCCCATGCAACAAGATTCTTCCCACCTCCCACCTTAACAAAATGAAAAAAAAAAAAATGCAGCCTAAATGAGAACAGGGTTTTCTCTTCAGCCTTGAAGCATACAACAGATTATTCATAAACGCACGCACACACACACGCATTGTGCACACATACACTGTGCACACCTATACTGTGCACACACGTGCGCGTGCACACACACACACACACTGAACAGAAATGACAGGTTGAAAACATATTTTACACTGTCACAGAGGGAACATTTGAAAACACTGAAAACATGAGTGGATTTGCTATGTCAGTAAAGGCAAAGATGAGAAAGAAAAGTTACAACAAACAAAAGCAAGAAAGAAACAACAAAAGACCCTTTCCCACCTCCCCCCCCCCCCCACTTCCTTCCCCAAACACCCCTCCCATAAATACAATTTTAAAACAAATTGCAGCCCAAATGAAAGCAGGCTTTTCTCTTCAGCCTTAGAGCAGATGACAGATTATTCACGTATAAACGTCCGACATTTGTGACAAAATTTAGCACAACTGGTGTTTCAGGGGGTGCATGTGAATACTGGGCTGCAAAAACAAAACCATTTGACATAAAAGTCGCAGCTTTTGTAGAAAAATGAATGCTGTTTCCAACTATGAAATCTGATTGAGGCTGTTCCTCAGCAAACAAGAGATATGCGCTCAAACAGTGTGTCACAAAGTGAAAACAAAACCTTGCAATTTTTTATTTAGGGGGTGTCGCTTTTCGTGGTCTACAGCATAAAGAAAATGCAATGGAAGAAAATGAAACTGACAATGCCGTAATGACAACAGCAGTGGAAATATCCAGGTGATTGCGAAATGTGGTCCAGAGAATAAGTGAATACTTTTTTTTGGAACAGTATTGTCAAGGGTAGTGCTAGATTAGCTTGGCACCTGATGGCACCAAGTTAATCTGGCACTATCCATGAAGTATTATGGCGCCAAGGTAATCAGGCATTCCCCTTGAATTATCATGGTCGATCAATCTCCTGCGACTGGTATATAGTCGTGAGGTGACACCTCCAAAATGCGGCCATGGGTTGGAATGGGTTAAGGCATGCAGTTTCAGCTGTTAAGCTGCTCTTACCTGAGTTGTATAGAATCACCAGGCGGAACAGCAATCATGGTAACCCCAATCAGAACAAACAGAAGCACAAGAAAAGGGTAGAGGACGTCACATGACTCTCTGCAGCCTGTTCTCACCGTCTGATTGGATGCGGACACTGATACTGTGTCAAGACAGCTGCAGCTGCCGAACTGTCAACAGATCAACATTACACATCAGCTGCAATTTTAAGACACTACAGAATACAGCAGAAATCAGATGTTTGGCTCTCAAATATTTATATAACCTCTATGTGAAGATCCTCCTTTGGGAGAAAAAAACAGAAGACAAGAAGAAGATCGAACACAGGCAACACCAGTTTCTTGAAGTAATGGAAAACTGGATGAGAAATAATTCACTGGAGAATAGCAGCTGGAAAATTGTGCATGAAAATTTTTGTTATGTTTTGAGAATTGCTTCAAGTTCACTATTCCCCAAACAAAACCTGTATGATGAAAAAAACCATTCAAAACGACATTGGCAGAATGACAGCTTTACTAGCCCTTTTTTTAGCCATATAAACTTACTGTGAACAAATTTACTGGAATGCGCTTGGGCAATATATTTGATAAAACAGTAGCAATTCTACTGAAGCTTGCCATTTTTCCACTAAATAATCTTCTAATCTTCTCATAGGCACAAATGAACTAAAGACAGTATATGTATATCCATTTTTAGAAAAGGTGAGAATTTTACTGAAATAAAATAACATACTGTCTTTTGCTTTCACTGGGCAAAAACTTCCAAGAATTTATTCTAGGCCATGATAAAAAATAATTTCCATTACCTGCAGGTCGCCTATTCGTTCTGTGCAGCCTGCATAGCAAGGTGAGAAGTATAATGTGCCATTCTCATCACAGACAGGTGCAAAAATATCTGTGGTACAGTGGCACTGCCGATTGCATTTCGATACCAAACTAATGACACTGCTGTCTATACTGCAAAAAAAGAAAGAAATGAATGTTCATCAGTGCGTGATTTTTTATTTTATCATAAATAGCTGGAAATGGATAAATATCTGCTAGGTATGACCTTATAGATTGAAGCAAATGGCAATTAAAAACAATTTCATCAAAGAGAGAGAGAGAGAGAGAGAGAGAGAGGAGAGAGAGAGAGAGAGAGAGAGAAAGAGAGAGAGAGAGATAATGAGATTCCAAAACCAGCATTTTCATTGTCTTAAGTTGAACCCTAATTAATGGTCAATTGGGGCTATCACCCTTCATTGATTGATTGATGGATTTTACATTGCTTAACGTCCCGACAGCAACAAGACTTCTCAGGACGTGCCTGCACTGCTTGTGAAAAAAAAATAAACAGAATACTAATGTATGTCGCCAGCTGGTCTAATACGTTAAATAAACCTACGACATGGGGCCTAAATAAAGCTAAGACCATTTAGCAACTCACATCCAATATCAAGAGCTACAGACAGCGCAGACAGTAGGGAGAGTTTTAAAAAGGCAAATACAGATGAATGGACCAAGGGTAGACAGAAACACATGCCCCAGAATAGAAAGGAAACCCACCCTGTGGGGCTGACCAGGGTGACACTGGGAACTAAAAAGTAGTTGACCCCACCCAAGTCCCCCAGAGCAGACCCGGGTGGGGGTATCACCCTTCATCATCTCTTAAGAAGTCCCTGTCTTCCTCAGTGTACTCAGTACATTTTCAAATCGTTGAAGATAATGAGACTGATCCAATACCTATGTCACAATGACCGAGTGCACACCTAAAACAAAGCCTTTTTGAACATCGTCACACATAGTCAACACAAAACCCAATCAAATACCACCCCATGCGCTACATATCAGCAAGGCTGATTTCTGAGGAACGTTATTTTCTCACTCAGGCAGGATTTTTTGGGAACCAGCTAGCTATCAGCGGTTGACTGAGCTTGTCAGCTTAAAAATATATACCACATGCTAGACAGGCGGTCGGCCAGTTAAGTAATTTGGTAATCACTCTCTTCACCTCTTACAAAACACCTCGCCTCTTAGTGCATACAGTACACTTTCAAATCATTTGATCGCTGACAACCCAAGGCGACCCGTATACCTGAATCTCCTGCTCAAACCTATTTACATGTCACCCAGTATGGGCTTATAATTTTTCTGAAAAGCACCAAGGAGCTGAAAAGGCCGCCTTTTATGAATAAGAGCGGCTGCCTGAATATGCCGCTCCCTCATGACTAAAAGCAGCAAGCTGAATAGCCCGTCACGCATGACTAAGAGGTGGCACACCTAGCATTGAAAACCCAGTGGAGATTGGGGACATCTTTTATTCAAGTCAGGGCCCCTATAAAAATATTTTGCTGGGGTGATTTACAGTCACTTGATAATAATTACATAATTACCTACAAGCTACAAGTAACTTCAAACTTACCTCTTATATTGCAGTTCTTATAAGTGAGTTAAAATAAATACTTGTAATGACTTGACATTAGTTCTTATAAGAACTTGTTTCAAGTGATTAGGTTACGTGGACATATTTATTATGTTACTTGGATGGAAAAACAACTTTTCCCCCCTCAGTAATAGTCTGGAGGTGGCAATCAGATGCATGTGTTGATACTGGAATGTTCCATTCACAGCTGGGGGGGGGGGGGGGGGGTCGTTCTATTCAAACAGGTGAGTCTATTTCAATTTTAATAGTCCAGCTGGTAAACAAGATCTGCTGACTGCCTATCAAGTCCAGGGGACATGCCTTTCATTAAGACAGCAAAATAACTTTTTTCTCAGTAATAGTCTGGTGGTGCAGCCGATGAGGTTACATAGTTAGGTGTGACATCTCTCTGTGAATTGTATGACAGAAATAAAGAATGATTACCAATACTTATCTTTATTTGTTAGAAGACCTTGTACTTTTTCCACGGTCTCTTTCACTCCTATTTTTTTAATTTTTTATTTAAAAAGTAGTTTTCAGTTCTTCAACATTCACGGGTTGACTACACATTTTATTTTGAATTTCAGACTTCTGCCGTTTGTAAATGTCCAAATCATCCTGCACTCTCTTAAACTCATAGTCAATTTTATTGTCCTCTAAAGCTTTACTGATAATAAGTTTTATACTGCTCAGCTTTGCTCCAGCAAGAGTACTTAATACTTCATGTTTTTGCAGCTTCATATGAAATCTTTTGTTAATGGCTTCTAAACCAAAGCATGTCAGACATGTAAAAACATGATACCTTTAAGTGCAATCCCAATGACTCTCCCCACTCCCGTTGCAAACATAGCTACATCACCGACAGAGCAACCAGCGGAAACAGCACTGACAGCCATTGTTGCATTGTGTACAGAATTGAAAGCCGTGCAATACCGTCTTTTACACCTGGAGTATTTTGCCTAAGCAATGTACAACCAACCAACTCTTCACTTTCCGAATACTTCAATGCGTCTGTAATATTTATGAAAGGAAACGAGTCTGCACTTTCAACCTGTAATCTTTCATCAGCTATTTGCGTATACAAGGCCACCATTTTTTAAGGCAAATAAAATATTTAAAAATAAACTTAATCAGCTACTTAATCAGCTATTACAATTCGCAACTCTTCAGTGATGTATAATTTGCTAGCATAATAAAACAAAACAAGATCTATATGAGTCAGTTTTATGTAATTTAATGAAACAAGAGGTGATTTATCGCCTGCTACTTTAACAGCTGTGTTACTACTCAATACCTGTACATCTGCTCCATTCCTAATTGCAATAAAGACTTTTGCTAACTCCATTACTGAGTTATCCCATGCAAGTTTGATTCCTTGTGCAATTTCTGTTTTTTTAGCATCATCTAAGGGTCTTAGTATGATTAAAAAAACAACAAACTTTTGATGCTTCTCTAGTTACGGTAAAGATTTCTGGTGTAAACACAACAGTCGGATCAGGTCTGCCCTTTTTACCTGTAAGAAGATAACTTCGTTTTTCATACTTATGTATCTCTGCTATTGTTGTCTGTATAGCTCAGAACAAGACTCACAAGCAACAGACTAGAGTTAAGCACTTTCCTAAATGTTAAGTTTTCATCTTCATACATTACATAAGGACTAATGAATTCAAACTTTATGTCTATTGCGGGAGCAGGAAGAACGGCAGCTGCAGGAACAAGTACCCACTTATTTCCCACATGTTTTAAGAGGTAATATACATTATTTACAGAACTAGGTACAGTAACATCATGAAGCTGGTTAAGTTTAGGATACCTTCTTTCTGCGTCATCTTTTACATCATCAATTACTTTCTGCTTGTACATTCCAGTGGAATCAAGTTCAAGACCATACACTTCTCCCACTTCTCCTTCTTTATCAAAACCGTGCACATCACCCAAATCTTTCAACTCTACTACTGGACAAGCAATTGGTGTAGTTCTTGGTTTTGGACCAGTACTCATTTTATTCAACAAAAGTAAAATTTATTTAACTTCTAAGACAACATAAAAATCATGCATCAGAACTGGTTTACCATCCTGATTAGTTATAACCCCACCCGGGTCTGCCCTGGGGGACTTGGGTGGGGTTAACTACTTTTTAGTTCCCAGGGTCACCCTGGTCAGCCCCACAGGGTGGGTTTTCCCCTCTATTCTGGGGCATGTGTTTCTCTCTACCCTTGGTCCACTCACCTGTATTTTCCTTTAAAAAAAAAAAAAACCTCTCCCTACTGTCTGTAGCTCTTGATATTGGATGTGTGTTGCTAAATGGTCATAGGTTTTTTTAGTGTATTAGACCGGCTGGCGACATACATTCAATTTTCTGTTTTTTTTCTTCACAAGCAGTGCAGGCACATCCTGAGAAAGTTTTGTTGCTGTCAGGACGTTTAGCAATGTACAACCAACCAACCTATTTTTACAGATAAACACAGTGATTCAAATAAGCTGGCTCCTAATTTCTTAAACTGTAAATTAGAAAGTCTAACAACCACACTTTCACATTAAGCAGCATTTCCAGCTGGAAAGCATCTTAACAAAGTTGAAGGCACACCATTGTGTACATTTTCAGTCATGTTTAATTCTTTTAAATGAACATTTAGTACTGTATGTATTGACAAATTAACAGGATATTTTCCAGTTATCTTTATTTGGCTTCAATGTCACTGTCCAACCCCCTGTATTGACACCACTCAATGCCCATGTCCAATCCCCATCCGCACTAGTTACAAAATCGCCCATTTAACCAAGTAAAGATGCAAGTTTATTTGAAATTGTAGGCATAGGTTTCGGGAATTCTAATGTAACAATTTAGCTGGCTGGATTTAAAGTTGCTTTAATTTTAAATTCGCTTTGAAACCGGTTAGCTAAAGTACAAAAGTCAGCATGTATTAGAGATTGAACTACAGATGACTCTATAAGTTACATGATAACTTGTATCGTCTTTTACATTAAACCTCTTTACAGTGTAGAACATTTCATGGTTAGCTACAACCATGTTTGCATCACGATTATCAATTTGATTAGTTAACATCACTGGTTTGCTTATATCAAGGTATGTTAAGGTAATAAACATTTTCATTATCATAATATAAAAAAAGCACAATGGAATTTTAATCACAAAAAAGCGTTGGTGCAAAACCGTTTCAATTTAACGTGGATGCCAAGTACAATGACGCACCTACCTATGACCAGAAGTTAATTCAACTAAATCAGCTCGACATTGCTGTGTCAGAAGGAGATTCCTTTCAAGTAAAAGTACCAAATCTTTGTGATCATTACCTAAACCCGCCAATTACAGATGATTTAACTGCAAGCAACTGGTCCCTGTCTATTACAAATGCTTCAAAACCAGCTTAACTTTGCTATTCTATGCTCAACTACTAGCTGTGGTGTTTCTTTTACAGAGCACTTAAACCACACAAACTGATTAGTTCTGTGAATCGTTTCCACATTTATTACCAGCTTAGAAGAATGCTGTCAGAACTTCATGTTCCACTACCAACTGAATCTAGTTTCAACCAGTTTAATAACCCCATGGATATTAAAGTGTTTGAGCACATTTGTAATGAATTAAACATTAGTACCAAGTATGACTTCACACAAAAACGTGATTATCACCATGGCATGGGAACATTCTATTATACTGTCAGTCACATACCCCGGCTACATTTCATTCACACATAAAAATGATTGTTGATTGATTGTACATTGCTTAACGTCCCGACAGCAACAAGGCTTTCTCAGGACGTGCCTGCACTGCTTGTGAAAAAAAATAAATAAACAGAACATTGAATGTATGTCGCCATCCGGTCAAATACGTTAACTCATTCTACCCCAACTACGGATTTATCCGTAAATGCACGCCCAGCATTTTCCGACCAACTACGGATTTATCCGTAATGGGCAGTCCTGAAACTGCATCCCTTCTTATTCGGCTTGTAGTGGTTCCTAATTGGAACTGTTAGCTTTAGCCACTTCTTTGTTCTTCCTCATGTGCACGCGGCAAGTTTGGGCGGTTTTTCGAGCCTTTTTTTGCGGAATTTGTGTACTTTTCTTCGACAATGGCGAGGCGTTCCCGGACTTTGAATGCTAGTCAGGCTGCTGAGTTTATAATGAATTATGACAGCGAAGAAAATGATGAACTGATCGACTGTGAAGTGGACTTAGATGAGTCCACTGACTCAGAAAATGAATTGAATGTTTGGGGTGTATCTTAAAAGTCTGAAATATTTACTTTTAAAAATGTCTTTGTTTACAAGCAAATTGCAAAAATAAACATCTCTTAGTTCTTTCCGGTGTCAATAAACATAAAACACAGGACATGTACATTTTGTAAATTTATTTTTCTGTACTGTCCCAAAATTTGGTTGAGATAGGTTCAGTGGTTTCAAAGTTATAGCAGTTTTTGCGAGACACCCATATATTTAGCACTCAGCTCTCTGCATGGCTGGTCCAGAGGGCAAAGTTGCTGGCTGCACAGCTGGGGTAGAAAGAGTTAAATAAACCTAACATATGGGGCCTAAATAAAGCTAAGACCATTTAGCAACACACATCCAATATCAAGAGCTACAGGCAATGCAGACAGTAGGGAGAGTTTTAAAAAGGCAAATACAGGTGAATGGACAAAGGGTAGACAGAAACACATGCCCTAGAATAGAGAGAAAAACTCACCCTGTGGGGCTGACCAGGGTGACCCTGGGAACTAAAAAGTACCTAACCCCACCCAGGTCCCCCAGGGCAGACCCGGGTGGGGGCATAAAAATGAAATCTGGTTAGGCTCAATATAATGGAAACAGTCAAATGCATGGACCACATTATTTTGTCTTAGACAGAAGTGACGGGTTTACTCAAACAGGCGTAGAACACATTAATAAGTCTATCAGAACATATGTGTGGTGTATACTAGGAGGACAAGCTCAAACAAAATCAAATATCTTAAATGGAAGTGGCAAATTTGGAGCACATAAACAATTTCTTGCAAACCTGGAAGATGCTATAAACTCAGTAGTTGATCTCCCATAAAGCATACAACGCTATCAAAATGTTTTCAGGTATGCCAGATAAAAAGTTGACTTTGTAGTTGGCATTGGGTTATACATGCTGACATCTGACCTTCAACTCCAAATGGGAGCAATAAAACATTATAATAATGAAATAATTCTTGCAGGAGCTGATCAGAAATTAGGACTCAATCAGTCAGTAACTTGAGTCCAACAACCACACACTGGCAACCACCACAAGCGGTGCAACCAGTTACACCCATACAATCAGTTACACCAGCACCAGTAACACCAGCACCAGTTACACCAGAACAACCACCGGCAAACAAACATGAGTCAGAGAGAACTGCGCTGGTAACAGGTCTACTGGATTAGGGATATTACTTCTTTATCTGTTTCATTAGTTGTGTTTAATTCTTCTACTGTCACCAGAAAGACCCACACATGCTCCACCATAAACCCGACTACCATCCCTGCTGTACTTATCAACCAACTGACAAGACTTCCTATTATGCCAGGCAAAGCATCCATTGCTTTCACAGCCAATTTCTTAAGCAAGTCTGAAATATGTTAGTTGTTTTTTTTAACCCACGACTGTAGATCTTTTGGGTCAGATGATGGGGCAAGGGCGATGGGGGAGGACCACCACTGCCTCCGGTTACAGCCATTACTACAGTACTAATAATAAACCCAAGAGCAGTAATAATACTTGCAATAGTAATACTCTTTAAAAAGCGATTTAACTCTCTCAGCTAATGTAGTGTCTTCATGAAGTATTTTCTGTATAGTTTCTCTAATCTGTTGACTAGTGTTTTTAGCTTTTCTTTCTCAATACTAATTACTTCTAGTCGTGCTCATCTTTCTATCTGCAAATCCTTTAATCGTTGTTGTATTATTTCTTTTATTTATGTGTCATAATTCTCCTCATCTGCTTTACCTAGTTTTTCCTGTTCTCTTTCTATGTGATTATCAAGCCCACCTAGTTTGGCTACATTATTTACCAGTTCACCTCTAATTGTTTGCAGTGATTTATTCAACCCCATTATCTCGCGCATGGGAAAAGGAGAGTCATTTATTGTTTTCATAGCTTCATTTATTTGTCCTTCTGTAAATGAGATTTCTTGTATTGCTCTGTCTACTATTTCCAGCAGGCTTTTTACTTCTGTCATTTCAATTTCTTGTCCTGTTGGCAACCTTTTTTTGCACATCATGAAGAGTACTCAAGTTTGCTTGGGAACTTTTTACTACCCACACCAAGTTGTTGCAGGGCGTCAACACTGCCTTCAGTTCTTATCTCTAAACTTACTAGGGTCATTCTCATGAGTCAATTGTATTTTACCTTTGACAACAGTATTTTCAAATAAGTGACCCTTGTTATCAAGATCAAGCTGATTAGGATCTATTACTTCTGGGCGGTCACCAACACTATCATAAAACGAGTTTACTTTACTTTCTAAAGGTTCACGATGCACACTGGAAGAATTCATTGTACCAACCATATCCATTGTATTATTATCATAGTCATATATATTTTCCATTTCAATATGGCCTCCCTCTACATTGTTGTATTTTTATTTAATATATATTTTTTAATTTTGCATAAATAAAATGACATCATCCTACGGATCAAAGTTAGACCCGTACAGAAAACTATGTGAACCTCTAGGTGTTAAGGGTATTAGGCAATCAATTGTTATCACAAACAATCCTAGCCCCATAGATCAAAACCAAACTCTTACTGTCAAGTTTCTAAACCATCCCAGTGATGTTATTGTTCCTGGTACTGCACACCTTGCTTTTAATATTGAACTTTCATCAGAATCAGATGCAAACAGAAGATTAGTTGATAATGTTGGTAGAGCAATTATTAAGACTATTTAAGTTAAACTTGAAGGCCAAGAAGTGTTTAGTCTGGATGATGCTGATGTATTCTACTGCTACAAAGATCTGTGGCTCACTAAGGAAGAACGAGAAGACCGTGTTTACCAAGACATACAGTCTGATAACGTTGTCAAACTCAGAATCGATGCACGCGACAAATCTATCACCCCTACCAAAGACGTTATATTAGCAGAAACATATGGAAGTAGATTTTACATTCTACTTGAATTCAAAATCCTAACAGCACATTTGCCTGATTACCAAGGAGCACTGAATGACCATCTAAGCTTTGAACTAACTTTCAATGACTAATCCAAAATTATCAGATCATCTGTCACAGATGCAACATACAAGATATCAAACATTTTACTAGAGTATGCAATTGTTACACATACTGAACTAGCTAGACTTGTACAAAATCAGTACCAGTCAAGACTTCCAATTTATTATGACCGTGTGATAAGACGCAGTTTAATGCACACAGACAAAAGTGAACCAATGTAGAACATCAACTTGAACACACCTGCTAGGTCACTGAAAGGCATACTTATGTTATTTGTTGAACCGGGAAGCTCATTTAAAAGAGAGTCAGAAAAATGTTACAATCCAAAGATTACACACTTATCTTGCACTATTGAAGGGCATCCTAATCAAGTGTATGCTTCAGGCATGCTAACTTATCAACCCTATGACGAGATCATAAGATGGTCAGGTGGAAGACTTAGAGAAAAACCTGCAAACATGGCATGCAAAGATCTACATCTGTATGATGTAAGAATCAACCAATACCTGATGCACAAGTATGCACTTTGGCTAGACTTACGCAGTACAGATGACGACTACCTACAGTGGAGTCCAGTTAACACGAACTTACTTTACACAAATTTCCGGTTAACACGAACCGTTTTTGCATTCCCGGCCAACGGCCTTCTTATTCTGTAATAAAATTTCACTGATAACACGAAATGCTTAACACAAATTTCGCTTTACACGAAGTTGGTTTCGGTTCCCAACCAGGGCAATTTCACTATTATTCACCTGTTTAACATGAACACAGATTTCAATCACTGAAAATCAATTCACGTGTTGCTCTCGCGCTGTACAGTCTGTGTAGTACACATGACAGATCAGAGCAAACTCTAGTCTGTGATTGGCTGAATAGCTTTCGGCTGTTGTAATCCGTCTTCTCATTGGCTAGCGTTTCTGAACTGTATTCATGTTGCATCATTCGTGTACCAACACAACCCTTTTACCGATGCGGGATTGTACCTCAGCCTGTGTTGCTTTTACCTCATGAATTGTAACTTGCTATGGATTTTACCTGATGGATTTTAGATTAAATACAAGAGCTAAACATGTTTCATTGTGTTTTCCTAGCGAGCTGAAGGTATGCATATAAAGTATGATAATGTGCACTTTTAACCTCTTACTCATTCACGCACACATCTCTTATACACTTTCTCCTTGAGGGCCATGATCAATTTTGAGGCCATATTGGTTAACACGAAATACGTTTAACACAAAGTGATTTTCCGTGTCCCCAAAAATGCGTTTTAAGCGGACTCCACTGTACATGGGTCAGGTCGTACTGTCGAGAATGGTAGTGACGGGATTACAATTCATATACAAAAAAGGAGTGAAACAACGGGAGCAATAAATATTTACTTGAATCTGATTTATGATGCTCAACTGAACATTCAAGAAAGCAGATTAAGTGGTGTATTAAAATTATATTTAGTTATAAAATGAACTTGCAGACAAAAGACCCTCACTGTGGTTTGTTTTGTGGTGCCACAGGTTGTGGAAAAACTAAATTTGTTCTTGACCTCTTACAAACAAGATATATCCACCATTTTGAAAACATTGTGATTAATTGCCCAACAATCAAACACAACAAAGATTATCACAACCGTTTACTTATTTGGACTGAAAACTGTAATTTTACTTAGTTGACCCTGAGAAAAAACTAAATGACTATCTGCAGTACATTACTATTACAAGCAATTTGAAGGGCAACAACTTTGTTTATAATTGATGATTGCTCTGCAGAGAAGGACATTGTTAAGAAGAGAAACACTTTAGCAGAACTTGCCATCAGTGGCAGACACGCAAAGATTAGTGTCTGGATTCTCACTCAGAAATATAAAGCTGTACTAAAAGATTTTCGAGAGCAACTAAAGTTTATCTGTTTGTTTTACTGTAAGGATCATGATAACTTTTAAGACTGTCTCAGGGAGAACGATGTTATACCAAACAAGCATGAACGAGATGTTGTAAAAACAAACTTAAATCAACTAAGCACATGAAGGTCATCTTAAAGACAGATCAGCCAACTGTGTGTGGATTAGTAAATTAATTTATCCTTTTGTTTTGGTCATAAAAATGATGAACAGACAAGTTGATATGACAGAGTGCTTCAGAGACCTTCATCACTTTGAAGACATAAAAACACATTTTAAACAACAACTTGTCATAACAAAAATAGCAGTACCAATGGTGATATATACGTGACATATAATATGACTTTGAAATATATTGATGATCAACCATTTGTAGAGTACATTACTGTTGATATTAGGACATATAATTTATAGTTGATGATAAGTAGTTTAAGACAGTGTGTGAACATATACACCACCAACTGAAAAAACTAAATGTTCATTTTAAACGTGTTACAGTCAATAAAGTGTTATTACATACAAGGTAATATTTCCAATATATTATTTTGTTTGGTTATAAAAAATGCCGGACAGTCAAGTTGACATTACAGACTGTTTTAGATATATTAAGCACTTTGATCAGTTAATAACACAATTTAAACAGCCTGACATAACACCAATAGCAGTGCAAGCGGTGATATATGTGGCATATATGACTTGGAATTATTTGAGGAGCTACCATTTGTAGAGTATATGCCTGTTGATTTTAAGACACGTACCTTTGAAGTTGATGATAACTGGTTTGAGACAGTGTGTGAACAAATATTCAGACAATTATGTAAACTGAATCTGTTTGTTTATTGTAGGTGTTACAGTCAATAAAGTGGTATTACACATTAAAGTGGTATTACACATACAGTAATATTTTTCTATTTATTATCTTGTCAGTCTATAAAAAATGACTGACAGTTCGCAAAGCTTACAAAATGTATTTCACACAACAAACTTGCCCATATCTAATACTTACAATGTTTATGAATCAATAGAGAAATCTTTTACTGTAATACAAGATAATCTTCTTGATGGTAGTGAAAAGATTCAGGTTGCTGCTAAAATAAAATTTAACAAGGTAGACTGTTTATCACTGTTAATGCAAGAAGGGAACTGAAGAACGTGTTTTAAAACATAATGTTGTTCGACTTCTTATCAGCAATTGATAAAGCAAAAATAAAGGGGTCTGGTTTGCATGAAGGGTATGTACATAAACTGCAACTGACGGAGTCAAGATATCATCCTATTTTAGGCAAATCATGGCTGCCACTACCAACTGAGGTTGTGAACAAGAAAGCTGTAGTTAATATCCAGAACAATGACAATCACTGTTTTATGTGGTGTGTGCTCGTTAAACTTCACTTTGTAAAAACAAAACCTGAGCGTGTATCCAACTACATCAACTTTGTAAAAGAAACCAACTTCAATGGTATAGATTTTCCTGTTAAGGTAGAAGACATAGACTTGTTTGAAGAATGAAATCCTGATATATCTGTGAATGTATATGTATGGAATACTGAGTCTGATAACAAGCTACAACCAATTAGAGTATCACCACTTGCCCCAACCTACAGACAACCAGAAGATAAACATGTAGACCTTCTACTAATAAGCTCCAGTGGAAACTTTCACTACACAATTATCAATATATGTCACGACTAATTCATGAACATACATCAAAACATAAGGAGAAACAAAAAATTTGTAGAAGGTATTTACAAAGGTTTTCCTCCATGAAGTTGGCACACAAACATTTTCAACATTGTACGTCAGCTGATAACATTCAAACAATATTTAGGTATTCAGATCCTGGTAGTCAGGTATATTTCAAGAACTATGGGAATCAGTAAACGCTGCCGTTTGTAGTGTATGCCGAGTTTCAATCACTTGTTGTACCACACGAGAGACCTGTTCCAGAAGCACTACCAAAGACTGTAAAATTAGTGATTGATTGATTGATTGTACATTACTTAACGTCCCGACAGCAACAAGGCTTTCTCAGGACGTGCCTGCACTGCGTGTGAAAAAAATAAAATAAATAAACAGAATATTGAATGTATGTCGCCAGCCTGTCCAATACATAAAATAAACCTACGCCATGGGGCCTAAATAAAGCTAAGACCATTTAGCAACACACATCCAATATCAAGAGCTACAGGCAGTGCAGACAGTTGGGAGAGTTTTAAAAAGACAAATACAGGGGAATGGTTGATTGATCAATTGATTGTACATTGCTTAACGTCCCGACAGCAACAAGACTTTCTCAGGACGTGCCTGCACTGCTTGTGAAAAAAAAAATAAACAGAATATTGAATGTATGTCGCCAGCCGGTCCAATACGTTAAATAAACCTACGACATGGGGCCTAAATAAAGCTAAGACCATTTAGCAACACACATCCAATATCAAGAGCTACAGGCAGCACAGACAGTAGGAAGAGTTTTAAAAAAGGCAAATACAGGTGAATGGACCAAGGGTAGACAGAAAGACATGCCCCAGAGTAGAAGGGAAACCCACCCTGTGGGGCTGACCAGGGCGACCCTAGGAACTAAAAAGTAGTTAATCCCACCCAAGTCCCCCAGGTTAGTTAGTTAGTTATTTGGGTTTAACGCCGAGCAGGCAACTAAGGCCATCTCACGGCGGGAAGGGTAAAAATCTGGTCAGCCAGACTAAAAGAAAGGTCTTAAGACATGATGTAAATATACCTTAAAAATATGTCAGGCTAAAATGTCGCACAGGTCTTTAAAGAAAACGTCGAAAGACTCTCAAAAAGGTCAAAATAATAGAAACATCATAATCTATAAACACTCAAATCTTATTAAAAATATGGCACTCTCTCAGAAAACTGAAGATCTTGTCCGGGGGCACATCCCGGAACAAAACCTTCAAGGAGTCTGCCGTGAAATGTTTATACCTTGTGTCAATTAGATCAGCACAAGACAACAAAAAGTGTTGAACAGAGTACTGCTCGTTGCAGGCATAACACCATGGACGCTCCTCCTGTTTAAGTAAATAAGAGTGCGTAACATACATGTGGCCGATGTGGAGCCGAGCCAGGACAGTCTCCTCACGGCGGCTGCCGCAGCGATAAGGTAGACCGTCGGACAACTTAGGAAGGGCTTCATGCAGCTTGTTAGCTTCCTCTTTGTCCCACTCGGACTGCCACTCACGGGCTATGTACGCACTAGCCACATGTCTAAAATCACTATAAACAGTCTGTGTGTCAGGGACAGGGTCATTGCGGGCATCGTTGGCAGCAGAATCTGCGATCCTGTTGCCTTCGATGCCCACATGCCCTGGCACCCAAATAAAAATGATGTCATCATATTCCTTCATCAAGTCCGCTTGGAGCTCTCTGATCTGCACCAGCAGTGGGTGGTCATTTCCTGTGCCCTGAAGGGCCTGCAGGGCAGAAAGAGAGTCGGACAGAATCAGGAAGTTCCTTTCTCTAGATCGATAAGCATGCCTGAGTGCCAGCAGAACCGCCTGCAGTTCCGCACTAAATACAGATGAGTGGTCTGGGAGGCGGTGCTTAAATGGGCGTCTAGGATGGCTATAGGTTATAGGTTATTTTGGGTTTAACGCCGAGCAGGCGACTAAGGTCATCTCACGGCGGGATGGGTAAAAATCTGGTCAGCCAGACTAAAAGCAAGGTCTTAAGACAAAATGTAAATATAGATTAAAAATCTCAGGCTAAAATGTCGCACATGTCTGGAAAAGAAACGTCTACAGACTCTCAAAGAGGGCAAATAAAAAAGATTCACATAGTCTAGGAATGCTCAGATCTTGTTAAAAATATTGCATTCTCTCAAAAAATTGAAGATTTTGTCCGGGGGAACATCCCGGAACAAAACCTTCAAGGAGTCTGCTGTGAAGTGTTTATATCTGGTGTCAATTAGGTCAGCACAATACAGCAAAAAGTGTCGAACAGAAAACTGCTCATCACAGGCAAAACACCATGGACGCTCATCCTGTTTAAGTAAGTAAGAGTGCGTAACATATGCGTGCCCGATGTGGAGCCGAGCAAGGACAGTCTCCTCACGGCGGCTGCCGCAGCGGAAAGGTAGACTGTCACACAACTTAGGAAGAGCTTCATGAAGCTTGTTCCCTTCCTCTTTGTCCCACTCGGACTGCCACTCGCGGGCTATGTATGCACTAATAACAGGTTTAAAATCACTATAGACAGTCTGTGTGTCAGGGACAGGGTCACTGCGGGCACTGTTGGCAGCAAAATCTGCGATTCTGTTGCCTTCGATGCCCACATGGCCTGGGACCCAAATAAAAATGATGTCATAATATTCCTTCATCAAGTCCGCGTAGAGCTCTCTAATCTGCACCAGCAGTGGATGGTCTGTTCCCGCGCCCTGAAGGGCCTGCAGGGCAGAAAGAGAGTCAGACAGAATCAGGAAGTTCCTTTCCCGAGACTGATAGGCATGCTTGAGTGCTAGCAGAATGGCCTGCAGTTCTGCACTAAATACAGAGGAATGGTCAGGGAGACGGAGCTTAAATGGGCGTCTAGGATGGCGAGAGGACACTGCAGCCGCAGCCACTCTTCCATCCTCAGACTTGGACCCATCCGTATAAAGACGACAATAGCCAGGAAAAATTGAAAGGAGTTCATTGAGGCTCTGTTGGTATATGGCTGGTGGAGTACAATCCTTCTTGTGGGCAGTCAAGTCCAGCAAGATGTCAGGAACTGGTAGTAGCCAGGGTGGAGTGACGTGTTGCAGAGATTCCGAAACTTTATCCAGGTCCACTCCGGCCGCCTGCAGATGAGGTCGGACACGGAAGGAAAGTGGACGGACAGCTCCCAGATGGGCATCGTAAATTTCTGCAAACGACGGGTTAAAAACACATAGGCAGGATTTTCTGGATGGGCCTTCAGCTTCAGAACGTAGCTGAGCATGAGGCGGATGCGGCGGAGCCTGAGAGAAGGCTCTCCTGCCTCTGCATACAGACTAGGAACTGGAGATGTCCTGAAGGCTCCCAGACATATGCGCAGACCTTGATGGTGAATTGTGTTCAGACGCTGCAGAACAGACTTGGAAGCCGAGCCATATACCACAGAGCCGTAATCCAGTTTGGACCGAACAAGGGCCCGGTACAGTCGAAGTAAGACGATGCGGTCTGCACCCCAGTCAGTACGACCAACGACACGAAGAATGTCGAGGGCCTTCCGACAAGAGATTCTAAGGTAGTTAACATGGTTGCAGAAGGTCAATCTTTTGTCAAAGATGACCCCCAAAAACTTTGCCTCTTCGGCCACCTTAATTGGCACTCCAGCAATGCTCAGGCTAGGTTCTGGAAAAAATTTCGTCTGGTTAGTAAAATGCACACAGACTGTCTTGGAGGGCGAGAATCTGAATCCATTGAGAGACACCCACCCCTGGATTCGATCAACGCACAGCTGCAAGCGCCTCTCAAGGGACGCAAGTCCTCGACCTCGTGCACACAAAGCAAAGTCGTCCACAAACAAAGAGCATTCAGAATCATCCTTGACGGCCTTTACAATGTTATTTATTTTAATGCTAAATAAAACAGGAGATAGAATACTGCCCTGCGGGACACCCATCTCCTGTTCAAAGGAGTCGGAGAGGGTGGAGCCCACACGGACATGGAACGACCTGTTGGACAAAAAATTGTGAATAAAAACGGGCAGATGCCCTTTAAAACCCATGTCTGACAAATCAGACATTATACCATGCTTCCAGGTAGTGTCATATGCCTTTTCAAGATCAAAGAAAATTGCATAGACATGCTGCTTGTTGACAAAAGCATCTCGGATAAAAGACTCAAAGCGGACTAGATGGTCAGTTGTACTACGGAAGCGCCGGAAACCGCACTGGAGGTCTGTGATGAGACCCTGTGACTCAAGATGCCACACCAGTCAGGCGTTGACCAAGCGTTCCATAGTTTTACATAAACATGATGTCAAAGCTATTGGCCGGTAGTTGCCCGGGTCGGAAGGATCCTTACCCGGCTTGGGAATTGGCACAACCACAGCCTGGCGCCAAGATGGCGGAAAATGACCGGTTATCCAGATATGGTTAAAGGCCTTGAGAAGGACAAGGAGTGAATCCTCAGGCAGATGTGTTATGAGCTGATAATAGATGGTATCTAATCCAGCAGCAGAGTCAGTACATTTCTGCATGGCTTGCTGCAATTCTGAAAACGTAAAAGGGGCATTATAGTCTTCCAAGTTATCCGATATAAAATCACAAGCACAAGATTCTCGCTTCTCCTTCTCTCTCTGGAAGAAAGGTGAATAATGCTCTGTTGAAGAATTATGGGCAATGGTGGAGGCAAGCAAATTGGCCACAGCCTTTTTATCTGTGACCAAACTGGCACCATCTCTAAGATGGCCGACAGAAGCCGAGCCACCCCTGCCCCTAATTCTTCGAACAGCCTTCCAGACTTTTTGGGACGGAGTCCTAGAAGATAAAGATGAGACGAAGCGTCTCCAGGAAGCACGGCGTTCACGTTAAAAAATGTAACGGGCTTTCGCCCGCTGTCTTTTAAAGGTTAAAATATTTGCTTGCGACGGATTACGAAAACGTCGCTGAGCAGATTTGCGCATTGTTTGGGCCTTGCGGCACTCTTCAATGAACCATGGTACTCTCGGCTTCCGAGGGAGTGATGTGGAAGTTCTAGGGATGGTTTCACCTGCAACCTCCAACAAAATAGAAGTAAAACAAGAAACAGGTTCTTCAGCTGACATGACCACCTCCTCTGTAAGACGAGACTGACAGAGAGAGGCAAACAGAGACCAGTTAGCTTTCTTGAGATTCCAGCGCCCCACCGGCGAATCCTCCTCACAGCTGACCGATGACAGGACTACTGGGAAGTGGTCACTACCACACAGGTCGTCGTGAACCTTCCAGTCAAAGTCCAGCATGATTAATTAATTAATTAATTATTAATTGTACATTGCTTAACGTCCCGACAGCAACAAGGCTTTCTCAGGACGTCCCTGCACTGCTTGTGAAAAAAAAACTAAACAGAACATTGAATGTATGTCGCCAGCCAGTCAAATACGTTAAATAAACCTAACACATGGGCCTAAATAAAGCCAAGACCATTTAGCAACACACATCCAATATCAAGAGCTACAGGCAGTGCAGACAGTAGGGAGAGTTTTAAAAAGGCAAATACAGGTGAATGGACAAAGGGTAGACAGAAATACATGCCCCAGAATAGAGAGGAAAACCCACCCTGTGGGGCTGACCAGGGTGACCCTGGGAACTAAAAAGTAGTTAACCCCACCCAAGTCCCCCAGGGCAGACCCGGGTGGGGTTAAAGTCCAGCATGAGAGAAGGATCACACACAGTGAGGTCTAGAACAGAACTAGATCCGGAACCTGAGTTAGAGTATGTAGGTGAGCCATCGTTAAAGACACATAGGTTAAGTTGAGAAAAAACATCTTCTAACATCTGACCTCTGCCATCATAGTGGTCACTACCCCAAAGGTGAGCATGACCGTTAAAATCCCCCATGAGAATAAAGGGAGGGGGCAGTTGATCTAATAAGTTAAAAATATCATTGCTACAGACCCGCAGTGATGGTGGCAAGTAAATACTACATATGGTTATGGTCGTTTTTTAAGGTAACCCGAGCAGCGACAGCCTGAAGACAGGTGTCGATGCTAACGGGGCTACATAAAATTTGGCTACTAATGAGAAGAGCCGCTCCACCCGAGCGCCTCTCCGAATCAGAGCCTTTATGTATAACATTAAAACCATTAAAAGACACAGGGTCAGAAGTCTTCAGGTAAGTCTCCTGAAGAGATATTACTGAGGGGTTATAGAACTTGACTAAAAGACGTAATTCCTCAAAGTTAGCTCGAAAACCACGACAATTCCACTGAAGCAAAGAGTCCATGATTAAGTCTTATCTGGGGGTAAGGAGTTTTTCCCCCCTTTTTCCTTTACCTTGGAAGGAGTTGAAGAAACAGGGGGGGGCCGGCTCCCGGGCCTCCTCTGGTTCTTCGGAGAGGAAGGGGGTGGAGCTGCCGCAGCATCAGCAACAACAACTTCCACTCCCTCCATCCGCTCCTCCAGTGCAGCATATTTGTTTTGAAGGGGGACATCTGTGTTCCCCTTCTGGGCCCGTGCGCACAGCGGTCCCATAGATTTCTTAGACTTCTGGTCCTGGGCAGCGTTCCTGCCGCTAGAGGTAGCGGCCTTAGAAGGCTGACCAGAGCCAGAAGCCTTTGGAGTTGACTGACTAACAGGTTTGGGTGGGGGCTGAGGCTTAGGGGCAACAGAAGGCGGCACAACCGGACCGGCAGTGTCCGCCTTCTGCGTTCCCTGGCTCCTTGTCACCACCGGAGGAGAGTTACTCTCCAGGGGCGAGATGAGCCGAGGCTCCGCCCCCAACCAAGAAGTTGGGGTCTGACATGAAAAGTCTTTGGTGGGGCGCTTGCCTGCCACCGCTGCACTAAAAGTATACACTGAGGTGTTAGAGGTTGGGGCAGCCGCAGCTGCACCAGGGCCTTCAACCAGTTTTTTGGCATCCAGAAAGGACAGCCCCTTCTCCACACGCACCTGCTGAATCTTGCACTCGGATATCCAACGAGGGCATTTCTTATCCGAAGCCATATGCGCCCCCTGGCAATTCACACACAGGGGGGTGGCTGTGCAGGACTCAGCAGAGTGTCCGGGCCTAGTGCAACGGGCGCATGAAGCCTCTGCCTGACGGCATGTCTTCTGCCCATGGCCATACTTTTGGCACTTAAAGCACCGGAAGGGAAGAGGGACGTACTTTTTCACTCTCAGGGAGTAGTAACCTCCCCAGATGGTAGTAGGAGGGGTGGGGGTGCCAAACGTCAGGATGATGGTAGGGAGACGGATCTCCTCACCACCTCGCTTGGAAGCGAAGCGCCTGACGTAAGTCACCCCCTGAGACTTAAGGTTCCTTACAAGTTCATCTTCTGACAGTTCTGCCAAAGCTTGATCTTTGATTACGCCTCTTGACGAATTCATAGTTTTGTGGGGTGTGACTTCCACAGGAGTGTCTCCGATGGAAGAGAGCCCCAGTAGCCCGCTGGAATGTGCCCGAGTACGGCACTCCACCAGCAAGTCACCAGACCTGAGGCGCTGGGCGTCAGGCCTGCCAACACGGCTCCTGAGGGTCTCCCCCACCAGAAAAGGATGCAGCTTGGTAACTGGTTTCTCCTTCACCTTGCTATGGACAATGAGGAAGCGAGGCCATACGGCCGACGCCTGAGGCGTCGCTTCCTCACAGTCTGAATCACTGTCATGTTCAATGTCGGTGTCTATGTGCCGTTTCTGTGCTAGTTTTGGTTTTTTGGTTTTATCCATATTGTATTAGTAGAGATATTCATCCCCCGGGGGTCCCCGCCCGCCACCGAGCCCAACAAGGGAAAGTGCAACTGTCGGCGGGTCTCCAGCCGACGCACAATGGAGACTGCCCGAAAGATATACTCAAGGGGGTAAGCCCGATTGAACCGTTTGAGCCACCGCCTTCTATCACACCGTTGAATGCAGGGGAATACTGGCATAAAGCACCTAATCAGCAGCAGATAGAAGCTATAGCATGGTGCTCCGTATAGCAACCCGCATGTCAACAGTGGGATAGGGCTCAACGTGACAAGAGCCGATTGACTAGGCCGGTACGACTAGCCTCCCGTTTAGGTAGAAGTCAAGGCCGAAGTGGAGTGTTGGCACCAGTGAGCCGCAGCCCAAAGGGAACCTCAGCCACCAGGATCCTCTTCTCCCCCGACACGGGTCTCCAAGCACGGCAAACACTTGGGATCCAAAGGACCAAAAAGTCACGAGTATTTTTAAGGACCAATCCAACATGATACGACCTAGGTTAGCACAGCTCCTTAAAAACCGGACCAGTGAAAAGGCTGAACAACATATCTGCTGACATCAAGTCCTAATCCTGGACAAAGATGGCACCCGTCCGCTAGCCCACTCAGTCAGGGACTGAGTGGACTACCCACCTACGCCACGTGGAGGCCGGTGCCGGGTAGGCGTCTAGGATGGCGAGAGGACACTGCGGCCGCAGCCACTCTCCCATCCTCAGACTTTGACCCATCGGTATAGATGCGACAATAGCCAGGAAAAATTGAAAGCAGTTCATTGAGGCTCTGTTGGTATATGGCTGGTGGAGTAGAGTCTTTCTTGTGGGCAGTCAGGTCCAGCAAGATGTCAGGAACTGGTAAGAGCCAAGGTGGAGTGATGTGTTGCAGGGATTCCGAAACTCTGTCCAGGTCCAATCCGGCCGCCTGCAGATGAGGTCAGACACGGAAAGAAAGTGGACGGACAGCTCCCGGATGGGTATCGTAAATCTCTGCAAACGATGGTTTAAAAACACAATCATAGGCAGGATTGTCTGGATGGGCCTTCAGTTTCAGAACGTAGCTGAGCATGAGGCGGATGCGGCGGAGCTTGAGAGAAGGCTCCCCTGCCTCGGCATACAGACTAGAACTGGAGACGTCCTGAAGGCCCCAAGACATATCCGCAGACCCTGATGGTGAATTGTGTTCAGACGCTGTAGCACAGACTTGGAAGCTGAGCCATACACCACAGAGCCGTAATCCAGTTTGGACCGAACAAGGGCCCGGTACAGACGAAGTAAGACAGTACGGTCCGCACCCCAGTCAGTACGACCAACGACACGAAGAATGTCGAGAGCCTTCTGACAAGAGGTTCTAAGGTAATTAATATGGTTGTGGAAGGTAAGTCTTTTGTCAAAAATGACTCCCAGAAACTTTGCCTCCTCGGCCACCTTAATTGGCACTCCAGCAATGCTCAGGCTAGGTTCTGGAAAAAATTTCGTCTGGTTAGTAAAATGCACACAAACACTCTTGGAGGGCGAGAACTTGAATCCATTGAGAGACACCCACCGCTGGATGCGATCAACGCACAGCTGCAAGCGCCTCTCAAGGGACGCAAGTCCTCGACCACGTGCGGACAAAGCAAAGTCGTCAACAAACAAAGAGCATTCAGAATCATCCTTGATGGCCTTTACAATGTTATTAATTTTAATACTAAATAAAACAGGAGATAGAATGCTGCCCTGTGGGACACCCATCTCCTGTTCAAAGGAGTCGGAGAGGGTGGAGCCCACACGGACAAGGAACGACCGGTTAGTCAAAAAATTGTGAATAAAAACGGGCAGGTGCCCTTTAAAACCCATGTCCAACAAGTCAGACATTATGCCATACTTCCAGCTAAATGGTCAGTTGTACTACGGAAGCGCTGGAAACCGCACTGGAGGTCTGTGAGGAGACCCTGTGACTCAAGATGCCACACCAGGCGGGCGTTGACCAGGCGCTCCATAGTTTTACATTAACATGATGTCAAAGCGATAGGCCGGTAGTTGCCCGGGTCGGAAGGATCCTTACCCGGCTTGGGGATCGGTACAACCACAGCCTGGCACCAAGACGGCGGAAAATGACCAGTTCTCCAGATATGGTTAAAGGCCTTGAGAAGTACAAGGAGTGACCTCTCGGGCAGATGCGTGAAGTGGTCACTACCACACAGGTCATCGTGAACCTTCCAGTCAAAGTCCAGCATGAGAGAAGGATCACACACAGTGAGGTCTAGAACAGAACTAGATCCTGAACCTGGGTTAGAGTATGTAGGTGAACCATCGTTAAAGACACACAGGTTAAGTTGAGAAAAAACATCTTCTAACATCTGACCTCTGCCATCATAGTGGTCACTACCCCAAAAGTGAGCGTGACCGTTAAAATCCCCCATGAGAATAAAGGGATTGATTGATTGATTGTACATTGCTTAACGTCCCGACAGCAACAAGGCTTTCTCAGGACGTGCCTGCACTGCTTGTAAAAAAAAAAAATAATAAGAACATTGAATGTATGTCGCCAGCCGGTCAAATACGTTAAATAAACCTAACACATGGGGCCTAAATAAAGCCAAGACCATTTAGCAACACACATCCAATATCAAGAGCTACAGGCAGTGCAGACAGTAGGGAGAGTTTTAAAAAGGTAAATACAGGTGAATGGACAAAGGGTAGACAGAAACACATGCCCCAGAATAGAGAGAAAAACCCACCCTGTGGGTTTTGATTGATTGTATATTGCTTAACGCGGTCCCGACAGCAACAAGGCTTTCTCAGGACGTGCCTGCACTGCTAGTGAAAAAAAAAAAAACAACAGAACATTGAATGTATGTCGCCAGCCGGTCAAATACATCAAATAAACCGAACACATGGGGCCTAAATAAAGATAAGACCATTTAGCAACACACATCCAATATCAAGAGCTACAGGCAGTGCAGACAGTAGGGAGAGTTTTAAAAAGGCAAATACAGGTGAATGGACAAAGGGTAGACAGAAACACATGCCCCAGAATAGAGAGAAAAACCCACCCTGTGGGGCTGACCAGGGTGACCCTGGGAACTAAAAAATACCTAACCCCACCCAAGTCCCCCAGGGCAGACCCGGGTGGGGGGAGAATAAAGGGAGGGGGCAGTTGATCAACTAAATTAAAAAATCATTACTACAGACCCGCAGGGATGGTGGCAGGTAAATACTGCATATGGTTATGGTCTTCTTCAAGGTAACCCGAGCTGCGACAGCCTGAAGACAGGTGTCGATGCTAACGGGGCTACATAAAATTTGGCTACTAATGAGAAGAGCCACTCCATCCGAGCGCCTCTCTGAATCAGAGCCTTTATGTATAACGTTAAAACCATTAAAGGACACAGGGTCAGAAGTCTTCAGGTAAGTCTCCTGAAGAGATATTACTGAGGGGTTATAGCACTTGACTAAAAGACGTAATTCCTCAAAGTTAGCTTGAAAACCACGACAATTCAACTGAAGCAGAGAGTCCATGATTATGTCTTATCTGGGTTGCGGAGTTTTTCCCCCCTTTTTCCTTTGCCTTGGAAGGAGTCAGAGAAACAGAGGAGGGCCGGCTCCCGGGCCTCCTCTGGTTCTTAGGAGATGAAGGGGGTGGAGCTGCCGCAGCATCTTCAACTTCCACTCCCTCCATCTGCTCCTCCAATGCAGCATATTTGTTTTGAAGGGGGACATCAGTGTTCCCACGGCGGTCCCATAGATTTCTTAGACTTCTGGTCCTGGGCAGCGGTCCTGCCGCTAGAGTTAGCGGCCTTAGAAGGCTGACCAGAGCCAGAAACCTTTGGCGTTGACAAACTAGCAGGTTTGGGTGGGGGCTGAGGCTTAGGGGCAGCAGAAGGCGGTGCCACCGGACCAGTAGCGTCCGCCCTCTGCGTTCCCTGGCTCCTCGTCACCACCGGAGGAGGGTTACTCTCCAGGGGTGAGAGGATCCGAGGCTCCGCCCCCAACCAAGAAGTTGGGGTTTGACAAGAGAAGTCTTTGGTGGGGCGCTTGCCTAACACCGCAGCACTGAAAGTATACACAAAGTTGTTATTTGAGTTTGGTGCAGCCTCAGCTGCACCAGGACCGTCAACCAGTCTTTTTGCGTCCGCAAAGGACAGCCCCTTCTCCACACGCACCTGCTGAATCCTGCACTCGGAGATCCAACGAGGGCACTTCTTGTCCGAAGCCATATGCGCCCCCTGGCAATTCACACACAGGGGGATGGCTGTGCAGGACTCAGCAGAGTGTCCGGGCTTAGTGGAAAGAGATAGTAACTATGGGCGGAAATGGACAATTTATATCTATCCCAAATTTCCAGGATTTTTCGACCGCTTACTCCCACGCCTTGACGCCGCCCGTTTTTCTAGGTTTCTCCTTATTTTTTTCAGTAAAATAAAGGTTTCCAAATTCAATGTCATTAAAATTAATATTTTTTATTATAAAATGAATCAAGACGAATTACTTCTTCTAAATGATATCAATGCTGTAGAAAACAAAGACTTAGACTCGAAAAAACAGCGCCTTCTTTCTGTAGTTGTGTCAGGCAAATCAAAGACTTATCTCGGAAAACAATACATGACAGAGGATATTGAATCTCTCACCGCTGACGAGCTAATTAAGCTTCATTCTAAATATGAAAACCACATTGCTTCACTAATGACTCGTGATTTGAGTCGATCTCTAGTATGCCTATACACAAAAGCAGTGAGTCACTTTCTACCTGTGGATAGTGACAGCCTATCACACGACCTTGAAAGCAATCCTATTGTTTCAAGTTCAGTTGGCAAATTAGCATGTGTCATGTTTTACAAGTTCGGAAATTACCTTGCAAATGTTGTAACATTACTAGTTACTGGGAGCCATATTGATTTCTCAAAAATAAATTTTACTGCAGAAGAAAATGGACGAAACCCAGACGACTCCACAACCGAACCCCAGTCCAGTTTTGACACAGGTTCAAACTGTGACGAAGACTAAAAGTCCAGGCAGGGTTGAGGCTGGAAAAAGATTAGCCGAATGGAACAGGCAAAAAAAATTACAGCTTCAGGCACAAACAGAAAAGACTCATGTAACTGACCAGGTGTCAGGACCGTTATCACCGTCAGGACCTGTGTCAATACCGTCAGGGCCGTCACTCCCTCATCAAAGTGAGAGACAAACAACCCAGTCTACCCCTGACCCTGACCCCGAACCTCAATCAACAAAATATATAATTGCCGGATTTGTTGTCGGATTTGGTTACGTAGGGTATCAATTATACAAAAAATACAAACCACAGACTCGTACAGTGACCAAAAAATCAGACACTCCAAAAACAAAACCAGAAGTCGCCACATTACCAGTAACATCCAAAGCCGTTGACCCATTTTATATGCAGTAAATAAAAAATATTATTTTAATTTTTCTTGCCTAAGAAATGAACGACTCAAAAAATTTAATGAACCTTGTGTATCACTCTGCCGTTATCAGTGGATTAGCAGTAGCTTATTCTATGCTGGGAAAAAGTCTACTCAAAATGAAATCAGCAGACTTGAGTAGACTCGATTTCGAAGACAGCGCTAAGCTAATTGTAGTTGTTACAGCGTCGATTGCGACAAAAGATTTTCTTGTCAAGCAGGGAATTATTCCCGAAAATGTTTCTATGTAAATAAAAATAATATGGCGACGATAGCTATTATGATTGGTGGGGCAGTTGTTAACGCCCTCGCCTTCAGTGGCTCTAATTATCTCTTTTCTAAAATGGGTAGAGAGGAATCTGCAGAAGAAATGAAACGTCACAATGAGGCATCAGAAAAACTTGCTCAAGCCCAGCAGGAATATGAAAAGAATAGAATTGAGAAACTTGATTTCATCAATGAAAAACTCAGGCTTGAAGGTCATGCACAACATACGTTTTCAAATACAGACGAAGCAATCAGGGAATACTATCTTGTCACAGGTGAAGACATGTCTATCCCGAAACCAAAACTAAGTGACTATTACAAACCGAGTACAGAACAAAGAAACGGAGAGATAATCTTTGTTCTAGTGGGAATGACATTTGTTTATTTTACAGGAGTTTTCATTGCTAGAAAAAATGGCAGCCGAAAATAAACTATCGAAAATATATTACTCTCCATCAGGCTATTGGAAAGGGCAAACAGCTATTCAGAAATTACATGCCGCTGTGGGCGGAGATATATCACTCAATCAGGTCAAGCAATGGTTACAGAGACAGGCAATTTGGCAGATATATCTCCCTGCTCCAAGAAAAATAACAAGACCTCATTTTGAAAACACATCACCAAATGACACGCACCAAATGGACCTCCTGTTCCTACCACATGACACAATAAGAAAGAAACGATACAAGTATGCACTGACTGTTGTAGACATTGCTTCAAGGTACAAAGACGCTGAACCCATATCTGACAAAACTGCTAACACAGTTGCGAATGCTTTATCTAGTATCTATAAAAGAGGCTCTTAAAAATACCCCAGACTTGTGCAGGTCGATGACGGATCAGAATTCAAAGGCGCAGTTAATCAGTTATTTGCGAAGCACGGCGTAATAGTCAGACGAGGCATTCCAGGTGTACACAGATCACAGGCAATTGTAGAGAACTTTAACAAACAGTTATCAGAAAGACTTTTCAGTTACCAGTATTCTAAGGAACTCATGCATGACACCCGTAACACTGAATGGGTAAAGAGATTACCACATGTGATAAAAGCAATGAACAATGAAGGACACCCAAAACCTGCTGATGCTATTAAATTGAAAACAATTACAGAGCCAAAAACAGGACCAACCCCAGCACCCGACACAAGTTTATTTACTAAACAGGTGAGATATTTATATCAGCCAGGGGAGGCTGAGAACGACGACAGACGCAGGGCAACAGACCCCATCTGGTCAACGTCTGTACACAATATAAAAAAAATAATTCCCGGTCCAGACGCAACAATATATTATCTGTATGACCCTGCACCCCAGAGGGCATTTGTCAGAGAAGAATTACAGATTATTCCCCCAGACACCGTTACTCATTTCAGTAACTAAGTCGTCAATTAATTCATCAACCAGTTCATCACAAATATCTTCAGATAACTTGAGCCTGTAATGTCCAGGTGCATAAGCTTTTTCCTTACTGTGAAACACTCGTTTCGTGTCCCCAACTGCAAGTGACTTTTTGTGTGTTTGGATCATTTCAAGATTGTGTCTATTTGATCTCAGTGACTTGTTTGGATAATCAGGCATTAATGCACCATCTAACACTTGCTTGTAATGTTCATGACGTATGTCTTTATTTTTTATTGCTGTTTTTTTAATTCCTTTGGCTTTCGACTGACTTCCCTTCTGGTGCAGTATAGAATACATTTTGGATCTCAGTCCAACATACTCAACTATAGGCACACCATTCAGTTCATCTTTAAACTTACCAGGCACTTTCTTGTTTTGTGTGCTAAACAGCGGGTGATCTTTAGGGTAGTCAGACGTGTCATACATGTGTAGTTCTGTTTTCATGTCTTCGTAAAAGTCTTCAGTACACACATCAATGATCATAGAGTCAGTGTCAGTGTATAACAGACGACACTCAGGATACTTTGGTTTGAAGTAATCATAATAAAATTCAAGCATCAACAGTTTTGACAACTCCAGAATTGCCATACCAATGAATACTGGCTTGTCCAGTTTAACAATCTTTTTTTTGAGTGACACTGCATACAATGATGAATGAAATTCTTTATACCCTGTGTACTGTGGCTTACCTGTAAGTTTAATTGCACCCAATTCGGTTGTGACTAGTCTCACATCTTTTCTGTGATGAGGATTTTCCATTGTCTTGCCAAAACAGGCATTGTTCATAAGCTTAAAGAAGTCTTTGTCAAATGCAGTGTTGCCGTCTCTGGCACGAAGGGTTGTGTTCTTCATTATGTAATCTTTCATGAAAGCACTCTGATCAAATTGAATTCCTCTGTGAACTTTCTTTAATACTAACCCATGTCTGATGTAAAACTGCAGCAAGCGGTAGTGACAAACGTAATTGAATTTGTCATTTAAATTTGGTACAAGTTTGGTGTCTTCTTTTTTCCCTGTCATACTCATTTTCTCAACAGCTAATGGATAATCATTATGATAATCATGTAGATGGTGCGGGTACTCTAGGTCTACTTCAAAGATCCAACCCTTCGGATCGTTTCGGTCAAGATTCATAATATTGTTAGTTAACCCTGACTCTGTTACATCATACTGTGACAAATCATGCAGACAAAAGTTTTTCAAGGGCAATAACTCACACATTGCCCAGCCATACAGGTTATTAGCGTCCAAGTACGTAATGAATGACCTTGACCTTGAGGGGTCAAAACCCTGGCCAAGGTCACCATAACCGTCCAGATATTTATTGTTGGCTCTGGCGTAGTTATTTGCTGCAATACTAATGCCTCCTCTCAATCCACGTTCCACCATTTCACCCATCGTACGATCAGACAACAGGTCTATAGATATCTTACTGGATTTCAAAAATGCATCCCATGTCATGCCAGGACTAGTTATGTAACAGGCAGGGTCAAGTTTGTAGTGTAACAACCCCTTTTCACGGTAACTTTCAAATACGTCTGCTAGCAAGCAAACGTCAGCTTTCAAGTACTGGTCATGGTAGTCACCAATCGTCTGACACCCCAACTTCCCCCACGCAGACCTGCCTACCCTTTACATTTGAAATGTGTAGTGTTCCGGACCAAATGTGTAGTTTTTCAGGCAAATGAGTAGTTTCAACTGAAACTTGACAAGGTTAATTGTGTATAATTATATATATATATGATGTTTGGTGTCGGCAGACAAATTTTGACCAACTTCTACCGGGCAGTTATTGAAAGTATTTTGACCTTCTCCCTGACTGTTTGGTTTGGCAGCATCACACAGAAAGAGCGATCCAAATTAAAAAGAGTAGTAAAAACTGCATCGAAAATCATAGGTATTTGGAGTCCCTCTTCCACAAAAGAATGCTAAAAAAAAAAGACTAGATCCACCCTCTGAGATGATTCCCACCCAGCCCACGAGTTGTTTTAGATGCTGCAATCCGAGTGCCATTATAGAGCGATCGGAACACGCATGATTCGTTTTAAAAACAGTTTTTATCCAACCACTGTCCAGACTTTTACGCATCCGTCCCACCGTTTTACTGTATACATGTAATGTATATACAGTATTGTCCAGCTACATCAAGCGACGTGTTTCAATTACGATATGTTCTCTGTGATTTGTGTCACTGTGAAATCGTGTTTATTGCCTTTACGATTAGACCACAATAGTTCAAGGCAAGCAGGTGTATGCGAGTGAATGTGTGTGTGTGTGTGTGTGCACGTGAGCAGCTTAACTATATTTTGATGTAGTAAAACTGTTGCCGCTAGGGTTTCATATGAAAGAAAAACAGAAGATAGTGGTGGAAAACTCTTTAAAATAGAAACAAAGAACGTTTCGGATCAAAGATCCTTCTTCAGGTGACATGCAGTGTGGTTACTGACAAGGGTGTGTGCCAAGTGGTAAGGTGTTAGATGCGTGAAGTGAACTGTGAACAAGATGATCGCGTAGGTTAGTGCCACGTTTGTAAGCGACCAGCGGAGACTCAGGAAATATGTCTTTCATTACTGTCATTCTGAATGATATGTAAGTTTCTGAGGATAATGTTTTTGATGGGGATGTTGTGAGGATGATACGTGATACACAGGACCGGCCGGTCCTCTGCAGCACTGTGAGTTTTCTCCCGCAAAGCTTCACTTCTGCTTGTGGCCTCATCTTTAGAACGAGCGGTGTTGACGATGTCCCTGGTGTGAGAAGAAAGTGGCCATGGTTTCTCTCGTGTTCTTTTCTGTTCTACGTTTGTTTCCATGTCACCTGAAGAAGGATATTTGATCCGAAACGTCTTTCCTTGTTTCTATTTTAAAGGGTTTTCCACCACTATCTGTTTTTCTTTTATATTTTGATGTGTTTTACCTTTATGTTCTTTTTCAGTTGCACAGCACCGAAACATTTTCTAATGTATTATTACATATGGCAATAAAGTTCTATCTTAATCTTAATATAATTATGCAAAAATTCAAGGTGGTGGGTTGGCGAGTGTCAAGCTGTCAAAACTAATTTCTGGCCCAGCGCCTGATGACGGCATCGTGTTTGTTCTGGTCACTCCTTTTTCTCTCTTTAGCACCAGCCAGCAGTCAGCAGCACTGTCCGTCCCTGAGAGCCAGCTCAGTCTTTCTCTTTCGTTGTACTACTGAGCTGGCAAACCACAGGTACTGCGTTGAGATATCTAAACTAATCATTTTTTTTTTAAATTCAGGCTAAATGAACTGATAGATTCGTTGACGGAACACAATGTGACACCTAATTTTGAAACTGAATCTTGAAAAAATATTTCTAAACAATTAATTGCAGAGATCGTGGATTTAATATGTACACTACATACGTATCAGAAATCCACATTTATATGCCCACACAGTTTCATATAGTACGTGCAACGTACTCTACTTCTTCTAGTCTACTCTATGCTTTAAACAGTAATAACGTCCTCAACTTTAGGATGCAAACGGAGCCGATCCAAAATAATTACAATCAAACAGAGCCCTTTGATTCTCAGCATCCTCTACAACATGCATGAGCTTATGAAAATCTATGCCTCTTGTAGATGGAAGGCCGTGGATAAAAGCAAATAATTCCGCAGTGGCTTACTCATCCAGGGAAACAAAAGGTGTAAAATAGGCCTGCAAAATGCACAGATTCCCATCAGCCGATTCAATCTCTGGGGGTTCATGGTGATCTATGTCAATTGCAGTTGTAATGGTCTGACTAAGACACTGTTTCCAGGCAAAATGAGGGGACTGAAAAGAATGGGGAAGTGTTGTATGGGTAACGGTCGACTGCACAAGATAAACATTGGGCTATGGGCAGCAGCTTGATGAGTTTTCTGACCTCAGCCCGGGGTCAGGGGGTATCGGATTTCACTGAAATTTCAGAGATTCCAGTGGCCCGCTTACACACACACTCATGGAACACCGTCGGCAGAATTCAGGCTGAACGGATCGGTGCGATATAATTTTGTTGGTTCAGAACGCAAGTTGAAATCAAAATTTAAAAAAAGAAATAACTTTATTACGTAGAATTGTGAAACAGAATTACGTAGTTGGCCTCAGAATTGCGTAGTTACGTAGTTGGTTAAAAAAATGCGTAGTTTTCTATGGCCAAAACGTAGTGTAGGCAGGTCTGCCCACGCATCAAGTGCGTGCTGGTATTCAGAGTCAGAAATACCTTTTCCAGTTAGTGTAGAATAAAATTTCTCTTTTGGTGGCAGTCTTGTTTCTTCAAACACAACCCACTCACTGATGTACTCATACGGATAAACTCCTTTCTTAATCAAGTCTGGTTCAAAATATTTACTCGTTATTGGATACTCAGTCAGTCCTTCTGCCAGACTAGCAAGACCTAAAGACAAATGTTGCATAGAGTCATAAAATGCTAATTTGTCCAATCTAAAAGTCAAGTACTTCTCAGTTGTCTGGGCAATACAACTTATGTTTTTGTACGACTCATCTACAGCCTGCATGATAATGTGTGAATCATACCCTTTGAGATTGTGAAAAAAGATAGGCAGTTTGTATGTCTTAGGATCTGTTTTTAATAACAAGTTACAATTGTTATGTGCAGCACCTCTGTAACGCCCAGTTATGTGATCGTGGTCACGAACTTTATCACCTCCCAGAGGCTGTTCACAAATCCAACACGTCTCAGCTGTATCAAATTTCAGTTTGTCTTCTTCTGTCATCACCAAAGGCATCTGACATGTTGTGAGATACTGTACTACCTGACTATACAGATGTCTCATTTCTGTTAAAAACAAACATGCTGCATTTTCACCCCTGTAAATAACAGGTTCTGAATGAAGACCGTCTGACCTAACAAGAATGTATCCAAAAGAACACACCACTTGGTCACTCAGTTTTATAGTCTTTGGTAATGACTCTGGAACAGGACCCTCATATGGTACAACCAATGATTCGAAATCTGCGTACACTACAAACGGCAGCTTTTGCTGATTTCCATAGTTCTTAAAATAAACCTTGCTGCCAGGATCTGGATACTTAAGTACAGTTTGTATGTCATCAGCTGATCTGCAGTGTAGGACGTGTTTATGTGCCACTGCAATAGAGGAGAATCTTTGTAAACATCTCTTGCACACTTCCTGTTTACCATTGTGTTTTGTTGTATGTCCATGAATTAGACGTGACATATTTCTGATAATTGTGTAGTGAAAGTTATCACCAGAGCTTATTAATAACATATCAACATGTCTATCTTCTGACTGACCGTAGGTTGGGGCAATTGGGGATACTCTAATTGGTTGTAACTTGTTCTCAGATTCATTATCCCACACAAACACATTCACAGATATACCAGGATTTAGTTTTTCAAACAAGTCTATGTCCTCTATTTTAACAGGAAACTCAATGCCACTAAAATCGAGTTCATTTACAAATTTGGTGTAGTTAGATACACGTTCAGGTTTTGACTTTACAAAGTGTAGTTTAGCAAGCACACACCACATGAAACAATAGTTGTCATTGTTCTGAATATTAACAACAGCCTTTTTGTTTGCAACCTCTGTTGGCAGTGGCAACCACGATTTACCTAATATAGGATGATACCTAGACTGCTTTAGTTGTAGTTCATGTACATGTCCTTCGTGCCAGCCAGACCCCTTCATTTTTGCACTGTCAATTGCCTGGAGAAAGTCTGGTAATAGTCTGTCTCTAAACACGTTCTCCAATTCTCTTCTTGTGTTAACTGTGTGTTTTGTCTTGTTGATATATACGATAGAATCACCTCACCGTCCACTCTAGTAAATTCTATTTTTGCAACAATCTGAATCTTAACACTGCCTGTAAGAAGATTATCTTGTATTACAGAAAAAGAGTTTTCTATTGATTCATAAACATTATTAGTATTGGATATAGGTAAGTTTGTTGTGTGAAACACGTTACGTAAACCTGATGAGCCAGGGTTTGATGGGCCAGGGCTTTGTGAATTGTCCGTCATTTTTATTTGTCCGACAAAATAATAAATGAAAAAAAAATTACCGCTGACACACCATATGTAATACTGTATTATCTGTAGTTATGATAAACAAGTCAACTACTTCCCCGGTGTTTGTCTTGAAGTCTTGTCCTGCAGGTGTAATATCACTTTATTAAATGTAACACTTTCAATGTAACAATGTAGTTTTCTTAATTGAACAAATATGTCTTCACACAGTACCTCAAACCAATGCAAGTGGCCACTGTTAGCATTATAAACTTTAAAAGCATTTGTCTTAAGATCAACAGTCTCAAAATCATAATGTGGTAATCCATCTGAATATTCCAAAGAAACATTATATGTCGTGTATATTCTTATTGTCGGTGTTGAGAGTTTAAAGCTGGGTCCAAACACACGTGATTTTAAGTCAGTAAAGTGCATAACATCTTTGAAGCATTCTGTAACATCAAACACTTGGGTTTGTCCGTCTGTCATTTTTATTGGACAAACAAATGTATAAATTAATTTACATCAATTTACTAACCCATACCCTGTGGGCTGATCTGTCTTTAAAATGAGATTTAGATGCTTAGTTGATTTCAGTTTATTTTTTACATCATCACGTTCATGTTTATTTGGTATGACATCATTCTCTCTGAGACAGTCTTCAAAGCTGTCACGATCCTTACAGTAAAACAAACAGATAAACTTTAACTGTTCTCGAAAATCTTTCAGTACAGCATTATATTTTTGAGTGAGAATCCATACACTTACATTAGCATGTCTGCCACTGAAAGCAAGTTCTGCTAATGTGTTTCTCTTCTTGACAATGTCTTTCTCTGCAGAACAGTCATCAACAATAAACAATGTTGGCTGTCCTTCAAATTGCTTGTAAAAATATTGTAGGTAGTCATTCAGTTTTTTCTCAGGGTCAACTAAATATATGTTGTTGTCAGTCCAAATGAATAAACGGTTGTGATAAGCTTTGTTGTGTTTGATTGTAGGACAAAATATTACAATGTTTTCAAAGTGGTGTATGTATCTTGTTTGTAATAAGTCAAGTACAAATTCAGTTTTCCCACACCCTGTGGCACCACAAAATAATCCACAGTGTGGGTCGAGTGTCATTAAGCTCAGGTTCATTTTAATACACAATATAATTTTAATATATGTGTCCACTCAGTCTGCTTTCTGCAATATTGAGTTGTGCGTCATATATCAGGTACAAATATATGTTTATGGCTTCGGCTTTTTCAACCTTTTTTTGTATCTGAATTGTAATCCCATCACTACCGTTCTCGACAGTTCGTCCTGACCCATGAAGGTAGTCGTCATCTGTACTACGAAGGTCTAGCCACAGTGCATACTTGTTTGTAAGGTATTGTCCGATCCTAACGTCATACAGATGTAGATCTTTGCACGCAATGTTTGCTGGTTTATCTCTAATCCTTCCACCCGCAAAATATTTTGTGATCTCGTCGTAGTGCTGGTATGGTAACATTCCAGATGCATACACTTGATTAGGGCGGCCTTCAATTGTACAGGACAAATGTGTAATCTTAGGATTGTAGAATTTTTCTGAATCCCGTTTATATGGACTCACCGGTTCAACAAACAACATAAGAATACCTTTCAGTGACCTGGCAGGCGTGTTCAAGTTTATATTCCACATTGGGTCACTCTTGTCTTTGGGTATTAAACTATGTCTAATCACACGGTCATAATAAATTGGAAGTCTTGACTGGTATTGATTTTGAATGAGTCTGGCTAGTTCAATATGTGTGACAATTTCATATTCCAAGGAAATGTTAGAGATCTTGTATGTTGCATCTGTGGCAGATGATTTAATAACTTTGGAGTAGTCATTGAAAGTTAGTTCAAAGCTCAGACGGTCATTCAGTGCTCCTTGATAATAAGGCAAATGTGCTGTGAGGATTTCAAACTCAAGTGGAATGTAAAACCTGGTTCCATATGTTTCTGCTATAATAACGTCCTGGGCTGCTGACGTTGATTTATCTCCAGCATTGATTCGAAGTTTACCAACATTATCTGGCTGTATGCCTTGGTAAATACGGTCCTCTCGTTCTTCTCTTGTAAGCCAAAGGTCTTTGTAACAGTAGAATACATCTGAGTCATCAAGACTAAACACTTCCTGTCCTTCAAGTTTTACTTTAATAGTTCTAACAATTGCTCTGCCAAGATTGTCAACCAGTGTTCTGTTTACATGTGCGTCTGATGATAGTTCAATATTAAATGCAAGGCGTGCAGTGCCGGGAACAATAACGTCACTGGGACCTAGGTTTGGAAATTTGACTGTAAGTGTTTGGTTCTGGTCTATGGTACTTGGATTGTTCGTGATGACGATTGATTGTCTTATGCCCTTAACACCCAGAGGCTCACGTAGTTTTCTGTATGGGTCTAACTTTGATCCGTAAGACTGTGTCATTTTTATTATGCACAATAAAAAATAATAAATTAATAAAACAATGGCAGCGGGAGGATTTAATCATGAAGATTTTGAAATGGATGACACGTATGATTTTGGTAATACAACAGATATGGCAGATATGGCAGATATGACTGGTACAAGAAATATTTACAGTTTACGTCATGAACTTTTAGAAACCAAAGTGAACTCATTTTATGATCATGTTGGTGGCCGCCCAGACAACGTAGACCCTAATCAGTTTGAACTTGATGGCAAGGGTCATTTATATTTAAACACTGTTGACAAAGGAAAAGTACTATTGACTAACAAAAAAGACCCTAGTAGGTTTAGGGCTTTAAGTACAATAAAAAATGAAGGTGGTGTTGGTGCCTTGCGTCAACTTGGTATTGGTGGGTCTCCTGTCACGCCAAGACTGGCTAGTGTGCTTCATGACACGCAAACAAAGTTGCCAACAGGGCAAGAGATTGAAATGGCACCAGTAACAAGCCTACCAGAAATAGCAAACACAGTGATACAAGAAACCTCATTTACTGAAGGACAAATAAATGATGCTATGAAAACAATAGATGACCCACCTTTGTCAATGAGAGAGATTATGGGCTTGGATAAATCACTGCAGACGATAAGAGGTGAGATGGTTAATAATGTTGCCAAACTAGGTGAGCTTGATAAACACATAGAACGTGAAAAAGAGAAACTGGCTACCGCAGACAATGGAAATCTTGACACAGAAATGAAAGAAAGAATTCAACACAGATTAAATGATTTGCAGATAGAAAGATCAGGACGGTTAGAAACAATTAGTATTGGAAGACAAAAACTAAAATCACAGGTCAACAGAATTAGAGAAACTATTCAGAAAATACTTCACGAAGACACAACTTTGGCTGAGAGACTTAAAACACTTTTCAGAGAGCAGGGTATCACAATTGCCAGTTTAATTACAGCTCTTGGGTTTATTATTAGTACTGCTGTGTTGGCTGTCTCCGGTGCTGGTGGACCCGGTGGTTCAACACTGCCAGCCCCGGGCCCGCCAGCCCCAACTGACCCAAAAGATTTACAGTCATGGGTAAAGAAACAACTGACTCACATATCAGACTTGCTTAAAAAAATTGGCTCTGAAAGCAGTGGATGCTTTGCCTGGCATAATTGGCACAGTTGTCAGTTGGCTGATTACTACTACAGCAAAGGTAGTTGGGTTTATGGCAGAGCATGTCTGGGTATTTCTGGTTACAGTAGGAGGGTTGATGGTGGGTTATTTAATGAAACAGATAAAGAAGTAAAACCCCTAACCCTGTTAGACCTATTACCAATGCAGTTCTTTCTGACTCATGTGTGTCAGGGGTTGACTGTACTGGTTGTATGAGTGCCAGTGTGGGGGCTGGGGCCGGGGCCGGGGGTGTTACCGTCTGTAATGATTTTAACGGCTGTACATATGTGGTTGTGGCCCCCAAGTTTACAGATTGATTGAGTCCTAATTTTTGACCAACACCTGCAACAATGATTTCATTATTATAATTTGTTATTGTACCCATTTGGAGTTGAAGGTCAGATGGTAACATGTATAACCCGATTCCAACTACAAAGTCAACTTTTGATCTGGCATATCTGAGTACGTCTTGGTAGCGTTGTATGCTAGATGGGAGATCAACTGTTGAGATGATTGAATCTTCCAGGTTTGCAAGAAACTGTTTTTGTGCTTCAAATTTACCACTTCCATTTAAAATGTTTGATTTTGTTAGTGATTGTGCACCTAGTATACACCAGACATATGTTCTGATAGACTCATTGACGCGCTCCACTCCTGCTTGAGTAAACCCGTCACTTTTGTCTAAAATAAATGTGGTCCAGGCGTTAGACTGTTTCTGCTCTATTGATCCTAACCAGACTTGTGATTTTGATGAGAATGAAGTGTACCCAGGGTAGTAATCTTGAGGGTATTGTCTGTGACTCAAAGCGTAATACAATGTACCAATGCCGTGGTGATCATCAAGTTTTTGTGTAAAGTCATACCGAGGGCTTATGCTAAATTCATTACAAATGCGTTCAAACGCTTTCATATCCATGGGGTTGTTATACCTGTTGAAACTGGATTCAGTTGGTAGTGGTGTATGAAGTTCTGACAGAATACGTCTAAGCTGGTAATAAACATGGAAATGATACACAGATCTAATCAGTTTGTTTGAGTGATTCAAATGGTCTGTAAATGAAACACCACAGCCTGTAGTTGAGCATAGTATAGCAAAGTTGAGTTGGTTTTGAAACATCTGTAGTGGACTTGAAGACCACTTTCTTGCAGTTGAGTCATCTGTTATTGGAGGGTTTAGATATTGATCAAATGGATTTGGTACTTTGACTTGAAATAGATCTTGTTCAGACACAGCTATGTCAAGCTGGTTTAGCTGAATTATTTTCTGTTCATAAGTTGGTGCAACATTATATTTGGCATCCACATTAAATTGAAATGCGTTTGTAGTGGTGATGGTTGGTGATTTAAATTCCATCCTTTTTTATATGAGATAATAAAAATGTTTATTACTTTAACAAACCTTGACACAAGCAAACCAGTGTGGTTAACTAATGGGATTGATAATCGTGATGGTAGCAAGGCTGCAGCTATCCATGAAATGTTCTATACAGTAAAATGGTTTAATGTAACAGATGATATATATAATAAAGTAATTTTTGATGGTAAGACTGAAGCTATACCACCTGGGTATTATGACTTTTGTACTATAGCTGAATGGTTTCAAAGTAATTTTAAAATTAAAGCAACTTTAAATCCAGCTAACCTACTTGTTACATTAGAATCTCCGACACAAGATTGGTTAAAGATCTCAGATAGATTTGCATATTTACTTGGATTTTATATTGACGAAGATTGGTATAGATCAGATGATTTAGATGAAGCTATGTCTGGTATTATAACAATGAAGACCAAAAAACTTAAAATAACTGGAAAACGTCCTGTCAATTTGTCAGTACACAGAGTGCTAAATGTTTATTTGAAAGAACTAAACACATCTGAGAATGTTCACAATGGAAAGCCTTCAACTTTGTTGAGATGCTTACCTACTGGAACTGCTCCGTATTGTGAAAGTGTAGTTGTTAGATTTCCTAATTTGCAGTTTAAGAAATTAGGTTCTAGTTTCTTTGAGTCACTGAGTATATCTGTAACTAATCAGGATGACAAACCAGTTCTTATGCATGATTTTAGTGTTGTGTTAGAAGTTAAATAATTTTATTTTTGTTTATAAAAATGAGTGGTCTTGGTCCGAAGCGAACAATCATACCAGTTGCGTGTCCAGTAACAGAGTTGAAAGATTTGGCTGATGTACAGGATTTTGAGAAAGAGGGGGATGTTGGAGAAATATATGGTTTTGAACTTGATTCAAATGGCATGTACAAGAGGAAAGTAATTGTCGACATGAAAGACGGTGAAAAACAGATTCCTAAACTTGGTCAGCTTCGTGATGTTACTGTACCTACTCCACCTGTAAATAATGCGCCTTACAACTTAATACATGTGGGTAGTAAGTGGGTGGTTTCACCTGTACCTGTTCCACCACCCACAATTGACTGGGACATAAAGATTGAATTTATTAGTCCTTATGTATACACTGATGACGAAGGTGCCTTAGTGTTTAGGAAGGTTGTTAACTCGGGGCCGCTTATTGTAAGTCTTGTTCCAAGCTTTGCTTTAGATGACAATAGCAGAGAAAAACTGAAAGTTGAAAATTATGAGAGACGGAGATATCTTCTTACACACAGGAAGGGTAGGTCTGATGCAAAGGTTGTGTTTATGCCAGCAAACTTTACCATCACAAGAGAAGCGACAATAGTATTTGAAATTATCATGAGATCAGTAACTACTGCTAAAGAGGCTCAAATTGCACAAGGAATTAAACTTACATGGAATGAAACAGTGACAGAGTCATCAAAGGTCTTTATTGCCATTACAAAAAATAATGATGTTATTAATGTTTCAAGCAGTATTCCCACTGTCAAGGTGGTGGTTGACAAAACAACTTTTGTTCGTCTAACTTACATAAACCTTGAACACATTGATCTTGTTGCATTTTATTATGCTAACAAATTGTATACTTTTGAAGAGTTGCAAAATGTAATTGCTGATTAAATAAAAAAAAATATTTGTCAATAAAAAAAATGGTAAACTTTTATCCGCAACTACCAACGCTTGATCCGACTGAAACAAATGTGATAACTAAAACAACACTTGCGCCTGATCCACATATGCCAATTGCTTCAGATAAAACATTACAGGCAGATGCATTCAGATTAAATAATATTACAGAAGCTTTGAAATATTTGGAGAGTGAGGAGGCTAAGTACTCACGGTGCAAAAGGAGGTATAAGTCAGTATTTAATTCTGTTCAAAACACTTCTATGGCTATTGGTGCAGTTTCAGCTTCATGTTCTGTAGGGGGTATTGTTCTGTTCGCCACAGGAATTGGGAGTTTGGCTGGAATAGCAGTTGAGGCTGTTAGCGTTGCTACATGCCTGGCTTGCTTTGGTTTGGAAGCCTTAAACAAGAGGTTTCACACAAAATTACAGAAACATGAAGCATTGAGTACACTTGCTGGTGCAAAGCTGAGCAGTATGAAACTTATTATCAGTAAGGCATTAAACGATAATTGTATTGATGACGAGGAATTTAAGAGAGTCCAGGATGATTTAAATAATTACAAGAAACAGAAATCTGAAATACAGAATAAAATGCGTAGTCAATCTCCCGTAAATGTTGAAGAACTAAAGGCTTCTTTTTTAGAGATGGGGAAACAGATCGGTGTTCAGGAAACCACAGAAAAACTACACAATCTTTTAAACAAATAAAAATCAGATTTGGTAATCATTTATTTTTTCATTACACTTCGCAAAAAGATGACATGTCGCTTGCGCCTAACTATTTAACCCCATCAGCTCCACCACCACCACCTGACTATTACTAAAAAAAAGTTTTTTCATTGTCCTTGTATCTTGACAAATCTGTCCGAGTAAGTTGTGACTTAAGTTGTGACTTGAGTCAAGAACTTACATTTTGTTATGTTTAAGTTCTTATAAGTTCTTGACTTAAGTCACTTAATAACTAATTATAGGTTCTTAAAAGGTTACCTGTAAAGTTATTTGTCAGTTATAATTGACTTTGGAAATTTGTTATCAAGTATCTGCAGGTAACTTAAATAATTTGTTATCAAGTGCATATAGCAATGTTAACTGGTTGTTGTTTTTTTTTTGTGTGTGTGTGTATGTGGTTATTATTTAAATAACTATGTTTTGGGGGGTATTGGCACAGAGGCAATGAAAAAAAAATGTTCATGGAATGTCATTTCTTATATCTCTAACACACATATATACACGCACGCACGCACGCACATACACATATAAACACATGCATACACGCACTCACACGCATACACACACGCATACAAACATACATACATACGCACGCATTCACACAGACGAACACACGCATACACACACACAAACACTCACACGCATACACACAGACAGACATACACGCACACTTACACACGCACTCACTCACAGACAGACACAAAATCTTTATTCAGAATGCACGAATATTGTAGACTCCGGCCCGCAGAAAACTTCACCGCATTTCAGTTGTATGCACCGCGACTGTATATCGGCACTGCGCACTTCGCCCCGTTACTAAGACCCTGTGACGTAGTACGATAGATACCGGTTCGACACTGTCGAACTCGTTTCTATCGTACTACGTCACTTGTTTACGCCGTTACTAAGACCCTGTGACGTAGTACGATAGATACCGGTTCGACACTGTCGAACTCGTTTCTATCGTACTACGTCACTTGTTTACGCCGTTACTAAGACCCTGTGACGTAGTACGATAGATACCGGTTCGACACTGTCGAACTCGTTTCTATCGTACTACGTCACTTGTTTACGCTGGTTACCACGATCGCATGAGATTACACAGTTTCTCTAAGGTCTTTGTAAACAGAGTCATTTAACTCTGTGTTCCATCTATCATTTCTTAGTTGTCTACGACATGAAAATGATAACAAATGACTCTGTTTTAAGAGGCTCAATATTCTGTTAACACCTTCAATATAACCCGTCACTAATGCTACGTGAGATCATTATACCTATTTTCACGGGCGCGGCACAGCATATGGCTTAGTCAGGCTTAAATCCGCACAACTACCACGGTTTGAAGGCTTGTCCAGGGTGCTTAGTTATCAATCAATCAATTATTCAGATACAAAGCCAAAATCATCTTTCTTTGCCAGGGTGCTACAGGTATACCCCACCGTCAGTCCTGTTGCTAAAACCTATGTAAAATCCGTTTCAATTCACTTGCAAAAAGCAAGCTACTTGCATGAGCGCGGCGAAACACCTCACACTTGGTCCATAACATTTATAATGAGACAAATACAAAACAAACATATAAACATTAGCTTCTCGTGCGACTTGGTCATTATAATGTTTGTCACACATCAGACAAAATCTCACTCCGTCCATTTTATGACCTGACCGATGATTTTCTCACTCTCAGTCTTAAAGCCACTTTTACGTGTAACCTGTCCGATGATTTTCTCACTCTCAGACTTACAGCCTTTTTGTGGTATGTTCTGTGATTTCACACTCTCAGACGTACAGCCTTTTTGTGGTATGTTCTGTGATTTCTCACTTAAAGACTTACAGTTACACATTTTCATTTGTCTTGTTTGTGATCTGCTAGGTAATAGATCACATATGAAATTACAGTCACACATTTTCATGTGTAATGTTTGTGATCTGCTCAGTGATTTTTTACTTAGACTTACAGTTACATTTACACGTTTCATTTTTCTTGTTTGCGGCCTGCTCGGTGATTAATCACTCACACGGACTAATAGTTACACGTTTTCATTTTTCCTTGTTAGTGCGGCCTGCTCGGTGATGATCACACGGGCTTAGTCAGTTAACAAAACGAAAGTGATAAAAATGTCTCAGATGTGATTCAAACAGAATTGTTAAGACGCACTAGAGCCTTTGTACAAACAAACAAAACAAACAAACAATCATAGATATGGACCAGCGTTAGAGGTTTTTCCAAAAATCGGGTATTTCCTGTACTTTTAACATTTGTTCAATTTGCTTCCGCAAACTGTACACCTTTCGGAAAGACAGTGGTGTACCCTCGTAGCAGCCTGGCTAGAACACACAGTTTCTTTTCGTATTTTCTGTATATATAAGTTATGGATTTCGGCACCCTAGATTAGCCACTCTCCATAGCAGATTAAACTTAGCGCAATGCAAACTAACCGCGAGGCCTGTCTTGTTTCTAAATGTGACAAATTAAACACGCAAACTACCGACAAACTATTCGTCAGTGTCCTGTATACAGTCACTATGTATTTTTGTAACGTACGCTAGTCAGCGTTGACTCGGGCAAATCTACACTAGAAAATGTCAGAAACGGCGACACTTACCGATATCAAAGTAGTATATTTTTACAAGATTTAGTGCTATCACCGGTTAAGAATTTTGCCACGTTTTGAAACACGTCTGCCTCGCTCAACACACAAGGTAGAAAGACCGGCCGGTTAAATGTTTGGCCTTGTTGCCCTAAGTGACAGGCGTCACTAGTGAGCGGTGTGCGCGCACAGTCAGTGGCGGGGCGTGAACAAACCGTGTCGCGCGTTTAGTACTAAGGGAAGTAATTGCTGCTGTGTGTGTGTAAGTGTGTGCTGTTAGCTCCCTGTAAGTGAGCGCGTATGTGACAGCGCCCCCCGATCGTCTATCTGAAATACCCGTAATTGGCTAAGTAATCAATAAAATACGCGTTGCAAAATGAACACACTTGCATAACCGATGGATTAATTAGCTCAGGTGTTAATTTTGCTTTAGTCATGAATGTCATTGATTTTGGAAACCTTTATTTTACCAAAAAAAAGGAGAAAACCAAGAAAATTGGGCGGCGGAAAGGCGTGCAAATTTGTGGTCTCAAAATCCCGGAAATTTGGGATAGATATAAATTGTCGATTTCCGCCCATAGTTACTATCTCTGTGCAACGGGCGCATAGAGCCTCTGCCTGGCGGCATGTATTCTGCCCATGGCCATACTTTTGGCACTTAAAGCACCGGAGGAGGAGAGGGACATACTTTTTCACTTTTAGGGGGTAGTAACCTCCCCAGATGGTAGTAGGAGCTGTGGGGGTGCCAAACGTCAGGATGATGGTAGGGAGACGGATCTCCCTACCACCTCGTTTGGAAATGAAGCGCCTGACGTAGGTCACCCCCTGTGACTTAAGGTTCCGTACAAGTTCATCTTCAGACAGTTCGGCCAATGCTTGATCTTTAATCACTCCTCTAGAGGAATTCATTGTTTTGTGGGGAGTGACCTCCACTGGAGTGTCTCCGATGGAGGAGAGCCTCAGTAGCCCATTGGAGTGTGCCCGGGTACGGCACTCTACCAACAAGTCACCAGACCTGAGGCGCTGGGCCTCAGGCCTGCCAACACGGCTCCTGAGGGTCTCCCCTACCAGGAAAGGGTGCAGCTTGGAAACAGGCTTCTCTTTAACTTTGCTGTGGATAATGAGAAAGTGAGGCCAGACGGCCGAAACCTGAGGCGTTGCTTCCTCACAATCGGAGTCGCTATCATTTTCAAGGTCAATGTCAGTGGCTATGTGCCGCTTTGGTGCCAGTTTTGTTTTTTTGATATTTTCCATATTATAGTATGATAGATATTCATCCCCTGGGGGTCCCCGCCCGCCACCGAGCCCAACAAGGGAAAGTGCAATTGTCGGCGGGTCTCCAGCCGACGCACAATGGAGACTGCCCGAAAGATATACTCAAGGGGGTAAGCCCGATTGAACCGTTTGAGCCACCGCCTTCTATCATACTGTTGAATGCAGGGGAATACTGACGTAGAGCACCTAATCAGCATCAGAGGCTATAGCATGGTGCTCCGTATAACAACCCGCATGTCAACAGGGGGATAGGGCTCGACGTGACAAGAGCCGACTGACTAGGCCGGTACGACTAGCCTCCCGTTTAGGCAGAAGTCAAGGCCAAAGTGGAGTGTTTCAGCCACCAGGATCCTCTTCTCCCCCAACACGGGTCTCCAAGCACGGCAAACACTTGGGATCCAAAGGACCAAAAGCTCATGAGTATTTTTAAGGACCAATCCAACATGGTAAGACCTGGGTTAGCACAGCTCCTTAAAAACTGGACCAGTGAAAAAGACTGAACAACATATCTGCTGACATCAAGTCCTAATCCTGGACAAAGATGGCACCCGTCTGCTAGCCCACTCAGTCAGGGACTGAGGGGACTACCCACCCACGCCACGTGGAGGCCGGTGCCGGGTAGGCCCAAGTCCCCCAGGGCAGACCCGGGTGGGGGGAAATACAGGGGAATGGACCATGGGTAGACAGAAACACATGCCCCAGAATAGAGGGAAAAACCCACCCTGTGGGCTGACCAGGGTGACCCTGGGAACTAAAAAGTAGTTAACCCCACCCAAAACCCCCAGGGCAGACCCGGGTGGGGGTAAAATTAGTGACCAAGTGATGTGTTCCTTCAGATACACTCTTGTTAGGTCAGACGGTGAGAATACAGAACCTGTCATCTACAGAGGCAAAAATGCAGCAGGTGAGTTTTTAACAGAAATAAGACAACTACACAGTAAGGTAATATATTATCTGAAAAACTGTCAGATGCCCATGGCGATGTCAGAAGAAGAAAACTGGATTTTAATACAGCAGAGGTATGTTGGATTTGTGAACAACTCCTGGGGGTCGATAACATTCGTGACCATGACCACATAACTGGGTGTTACAGAGGTGCTGCACATAACAATTGTAACTCGTTATTAAAAATAGAACTGAAAAAATATAAGTTACCTATCTTTTTCCACAATCTCAAAGGGTATGATTCACACATTATCATGTGTGCTGTAGATGAGTCTTACAAGAACATTAGTTGTATTGACAACTGAAAAGTACTTGACTTTTAGGTTAGGCAACAAATTCATCTTTTATGACTCTATGCAGCATTTGTCCTGAGGACTTGCTAGTCTGGCAGAAGGTTGGTTGGTTGTACATTGCTTAACATCCTGTCACACGGCTGTGGCCGATTTCTTACTCTTTAGTTTGGCCCGCAGCCTGCTGCTGTGGTATGTGGCAGCCACTCCCCACTGTGAGCAGGCTATCTAGGTCCCTGTCTTGGCAGCTACTATTCCTTCTCTAATCTCTGTAACGGACTACTGATGTGTGGTGTGTTATGCCTTTGTTCAATGTTCTCCATCTCCTCTTCAAAAGTTTTCTACATAAAACCGTTTAGCACACTTGTGCACCATCACCTGCTGGTTCCTGTGTTGGTGGTATTATTCAGGGGATGATTTTTTAAGGGTGCAATCCGAGGATAAAGACAGGTACCATGTTTGTGTGTGACTGAACAATACATTATCTGTGCCTCACAGTCACAGTACTGAGCAGGTCTGAACATTCATTCTCTATGGAGTACTGTTGTGTAAAGTGTAATCCCTGTGCTTTATTCTCTGCTTATTGCCTCCAGTATTCTCTGCGATACTGTTTAATAGTATCAGGTACTAACTGTTGTCTGCTCATTCATATTATCCTGGTTCCTTTATTCCAAATGGTGTAGTCTAAGGGAAAGTCAGTACAGTTATGGCGGGAATAAAACATACACAAAAAACATTTACACACACAGAATCCTTTCACTTTAAAAGGTTAAATTCTCTATGTAGAGTATGTGGAGGAAGGTCAAAACGAACACTTGATGAAAAACCAATAAAACTGTGTGAAATGTATGTAGTCACCCCTTTTCGTAGGAACAAACAAAAGTGAAACATAATTAACGAACCATCAGAAAAAGGAGATGTAATTCAATTTGATTACAAAAACTGTATTCATCCCTAAAAGGGAAATTCTAAAAACTGTTAATATTATGGAACCACCAGTGTGATATGCTTAGGACCCATTACTTGTGTTCATGTTGATAAAAAGGCCCAGTGTGATGTGCTTCAGACCTGTTATTTGTGTTAGTGTTAATGTAAAGGAACCATTGTGGTGTGCTTAAGACCTGTTATTTGTGTTAGTGGTTATGACTTTTTGTGTAAACCCCAAGTGTACAGCATAAACACAGTGCACAAATGCTGGTATCAACATGTTTGTGCTGATCATCTTGATGTACCTAACAGATTACCAGCTTACCGGCTTCTCAGCAGTGGAGTGCTTTCTGATGCTAGTGTTGCTCTAGCAGGAATGGCACCGGAATTTTAGTAAGTTATAACAGTAGAGGCTAGAATGTTGCATAGATACATCAACTTTTCATCCCACAGAAAACCTACATGCACAACAGATTGAGCTTCAAAGTTAACGCTTTATTTTGTCAGTGCATGTTTATTGTATTGCAAATATGAAATGTAACTGCTCATGAAGGTGTGCTGGTAGTACACAGCATGGGTATGAAAAGAAAGCAAATTTTATCAGCTACCAATTTACACTCATGTTATAATGACATTCGTGAGAAAAAAGGAATTTTGTGAATGTTCAGTTATTAACACTTTCAGTTAGTTATTTGGGTTTAACGCCGAGCAGGCGACGAAGGCCATCTAACGGCGGGATGGGTAAAAATCTGGTCAGCCAGACTAAAAGCAAGGTCTTAAGACAAGATGTAAATATAGCTTAAAAATGTCAGGCTAAAATGTCGCACGTTTTTAAAAGAAACATCTACAGACTCTCAAAAAGGGCAAAAAAAAAAAAAAAAAAAAAAAAAAAAAAAAAATTCACATAGTCTATGAATGCTGAAATCTTGTTAAAAATATTGCATTCTCTCAAGAAATTGCAGATTTTGTCTGGGGGAACATCCCAGAACAAAACCTTCAAGGAGTCTGCTGTGAAGTGTTTATACCTCGTGTCAATTAGATCAGCACAGTACAGCAAAAAGTGTTGAACAGAAAACTGCTCATCACAGGCAAAACACCATGGACACTCATCCTGTTTAAGTAAGTAAGAGTGCGTAACATACGTGTGCCCGATGTGGAGCCGAGTAAGGACAGTCTCCTCACGGCGGCTGCTGCAGCCGAAACGTAGACTGTCGGATACCATAGGAAGAGCTTCATGCAGCTTGTTCCCTTCCTCTCTGTCCCACTTGGACTGAAACTCGTGGGCTATATACGCACTAATCACAGGTTTAAAATCACTATAAACAGTCTGTGTGTCAGGAACAGGGTCACTGCGGGCACTGTTGGCAGCAGAATCTGTGATTCTGTTGCCTTCAATGCCCACATGGCCCGGGACCCAAATAAAAATGATGTCATCATATTCCTTCATCAAGTCTGCATAGAGCTCTCTAATCTGCACCAGCAGTGGGTGGTCTGTGCCCGCGCCCTGGAGGGCCTGCAGTGCAGAAAGCGAGTCAGATAGAATCAGGAAGTTCCTTTCCTGACACTGTTAGGCATGCTTGAGTGCCAGCAGAATTGCCTGCAGTTCTGCACTAAATACAGAGGAATGGTCAGGGAGGTGGAGCTTAAATAGGCGTCTAGGATGGCGAGAGGACACTGCAGCCGCAGCCACTCTCCCATCCTCAGACTTGGACCCATCTGTATAAAGACGACAATAGCCAGGAAAAATTGAAAGGAGTTCATTGAGGCTCTGTTGGTATATGGCTGGTGGAGTACAATCTTTCTTGTGGTCGGTCAAGTCCAGCAAGATGTCAGGAACGGGTAGTAGCCAGGGTGGAGTGATGTGTTGCAGAGATTCCGAAACTTTGTCCAGGTCCACTCCGGCCACCGCAGATGAGGTCGGACATGGAAGTGTTACGATTGTGGTTGTGTTATCCTGTGAGAGCGTGTGTGTGTTGATCGTAGGTAACGATCCGATGTTTATTTGAGCTATCACGGTTACGATTCACGTGCCTTTTAGTAAGATTTTCTTTTGTTCGTGAGTAGAGCCGATTTCGTTTTGTTGCGTTTAGACCGGAACATTCTAGAAAGGTCGCACTGTCTAGTGACATTGTAAGTGTCACGTCGGTTAGTTGGCAACACTTCGCTACATTTTTCGCTACTTTTTGTTTTCCTGTGCGCATGGATTGAGCAGCCTTTGTTTTGTTTTGGGAATGTTCTCGTACTTTCTAGAGCTACCAGGTGATAGGGCTACCATACTTTTATGTGACTTAATTATACGCTAGAATTTAGAGCTGAAGTGAGCAGCCGAGTTTTTGTAGCCTGTTTTAGTTTTTCTGGAGAGTTTATTTTAATGAGCTTCGGCTGCGTGTTTCATTCTGATTGGTTGAATTGTATGTTTTCCGTAGACGATTCTAGATTTTTGTAGTATATATAAGGAGGGCGCTGGGAAAGCCCGTTGGTACATTGTCTTGCTTTGTCAGTTGTAGAGACACGCAGTTTATTGCGAGAGACGCTGTGTATGAGAAACTTTGTGTCGCAGTGTGGACATTGCGGAAGAGACTTTGTATCAGTAATTTGTGCATTTGGAATTGCACTGTGTGGATATCGCATCGCTGAATTAAATATTGTTGGAACTGTTACTCCAGTATTTGTCTACATCCTTAAGCCACGTGTGACGGATTGCAGCTGAACGAGGTTTATTTAAAAAGAACTCTACGTGTGTGCGTCTGGTGTGTTTATCATACTACAACTCCACCACGTAACATTTTGGCGACCCCGATGAGATCTCTTCAGTTGGTTCAGTAGAAAGGGTAGCAGGAGAAAACAGCCAGCAGTGAAAAGCAGAGATGGTGACATCGGAAATGGAGACATTCCTGAAAATTGGAAAGGAATGTGGACTCGAAGGAGCTCAACTCCTTGAGTTTGTAAAAGAGAGAGAAAAGGAGAAACTAGAGAGAGAGAAGAAAGAAGAAAAGAGACGAGAGAGAGAAGAAAAGGAGAGACTGGAGAGAGAGGAGAAAGAAGAAAAGAGACGAGAGAAAGAAGAAAAGGAGAGATTGGAGAGAGAAGAAAGAGCTAGAGAACGTGAAATCAGGAAACTTGAAATCCAAGCAGAAGAAGCAGAAAAACGAGAAGAGGCGGAGAGGCAGCGACAACACGAAATTCATCTGAAGCAGATGGAGATAGAGGCACAGAGCCAGAGAACTAATGAAGCAACAGCATTAGCGAGCAGAGAACAAACAGCCCGTGCGCCAAAACTTCCACCTTTCATTGAAAATTCAGATAAGATGGACGCTTATCTGGAGCGATTCGAGCGCTTCACTAATAGCAACAATTGGAAACAAGAGACTTGGGCTATTAAACTGAGCGCACTTCTAACTGGCAAAGCGCTTGAATTTTACACTCGCTTACCAAGAGAAGACACCGAAGATTATACGTAGTTGAAAGCCACCCTGCTGAGACAGTACGACTTCACTGAAGAAGGTTACAGGCGACGATTTCGGAACTGCAAGCATGAAGAAGGAGAAACACCCGGCCTATTCATTGAAAGAATTAGAAGCTACCTGGAGAAATGGATAGAGCTGGCTGGCCTAAACAGAGAGTACCAAGACCTGTGCGACCTCATCATCAAAGAACAAGTTTTCAGCGCATGTTCTAAGGACCTGGCCGCCCACCTCAGAGAGCAAAAAGACCAGTCACTAAAGACCCTGGCCGACTTCGCTCAAAGATACCTTGACGCTCACAACATGAAGTTTGGGTCCAGTAAGCCACAGCGTGTGTCTGCACCAGCAGAGGAAATCCACAATGTCAGAGACACCCCAAGATACAAGCCGGTGGAGAACCTGACATGTTTTCTCTGTGGAAAGAAAGGTCACAAAGCGATACGGTGTCCTTCTAAAGATGTTCCCCGAGGCGACAACATCAGAAGATCCAACCAAGTTCGTGGGATAGCAGGCAGAAGCAGTACCACGTCTCAACACAGAGCTGCCGCTGTATTAGCCAATGATGTGATGTCATCCAATGACTTTGAATCCAGAGAAAAGCGAGTTACACCAGAGCTGATCGAATCTTTCAAAACGAATGGACGCATCCCAGTAGGAGATGGGGCTACATTTTTACCAGTCTCAAACATCGTGCTGCCTATAATGAAGTGCCGAACATGCCGGTGGTGTCAGGATTCGTCGGCGACACACCAGTGAGAGTGTTGAGAGACACTGGTTGTAGCTGCATCATCGTGAGAGAGGACCTAGTAGTTGAAGACCAAAAGCTACAGGAGTGGACCACCCTCATTTTGGCTAACGGAACTGTAAGGATTATCCCCCTTGCCAAAGTCAGTGTCGACACCCCATACTTGACAGGAGAGGTGAAGGCGTTGTGCGTGAAGACGCCAGTTTACGACCTCATCATCGGAAACATTGATGGTGCCAGAAACACAGACGATCCAGATCCAGAGTGGAGACCTGAAATATGTTCTGTTACCATGAGAAGTCAAGCAAAGAAGAGTCATCAGACCATCCCTCTTAAAGTGGCGGACAACACGGAAGCAGCTGTCGTGAATAGGGACAGGCTGGTGGAGCTACAGAGAGGTGAAAACAAACCAAAATTGGCGGAATCAGTGCGTCTTACTGATGACGAAAGACTAGATGACGAGAACCTGTTTGACCTTAATGAACTCCGACACAAAGAGGATGTAGAAGATATCCAGTTCGGTCAGAATCTGACCCAGACTCAACGTGAAGAACTGCGCGTCCTGACTCAAGAGTTCGAGCATCGGTTTACACCTGACCCAGGGACAACAGACACCATCCTGCACGAGGTAAACCTGACGTCAAACGAGCCAGTTCACAGCAAACCTTATCGTCTTCCTTATAACACGAGGGAAAAATTGAAGAAGGATATCAAGGAAATGCTGAGTATGAATGTCATCAGAGAGTCCAAGTCACCATATGCGTCCCCAGTTGTCATCGTGAAGAAACCAGATGGATCCAACCGAGTGTGTGTGGACTATCGCAGACTCAATAAACTAACAATCTTTGATCCAGAGCGTATGCCCACAGTGGAAGAACTGTTCCAGAAGGTCAGTGGAGACCGATTTTTCTCCAAAATTGACCTAAGCAAATCAAGGTTGCAGAAGAAGATATCCCCAAGACAGCGTTCGTCACACCCGACGGTCATTGGGAGTTCCTGAAAATGCCTTTTGGTATGGTGAACAGTGGTGCCACATTGAAGAGAGGACTGAAAAGGATCCTAGAAGAATGCAAAATGTGGTCTTTTACTGGGATGACATTTTGATCCATACCAAAACTTGGGGGGACCACCTCAAGGCCCTCCGAGAACTGTTCCAAAGACTGTCAGATGCGAATTTCACCATCCATCCAAGCAAGTGTATTCTTGGGGCTGACAACATAGACTTCATTGGACATAAATTGAGCGAAGGTTTAAAGGGGCTACACGACACCAACGTGCAGAAGATCAGGGATGCCCTGCGACCTACGACCAAGACGCAAGTCCGCTCATTTATGGGCTTGGCGAACTACTACTGGCAGTTCATACCAAACTTTGCGGCAGTCACAGCACCCTTGACTGATTTGCTGAGGAAAGGACAACCTAACATAGTGAAGTGGGAGGATGCCCAAGAGCGAGCATTCCAGGCGGTTCGAGACATCCTAACCGAGAAGCCTGTTCTACACCTTCCTGACCCATTGAAAACGTTCTTCCTGAGAACAGACGCCTCCAACGAAGGAGTAGGTGCAGTCTTGATGCAAGAAGATAACGGAAAACTCCACCCAGTGAGTTACGCCAGCAAAAAGTTGACCAGAGCTGAGAGAAACTACTCGACTATCGAGAAGGAGTGCCTAGCCATCATATGGGGAGTAAGGCGATTCGAACTGTACCTTCTGGGAGTGCCATTTGTTCTCCAAACAGACCATCAGCCCTTGAACTATCTAAACTCTGCAAAGTTTACAAATTCTCGTATTATGAGATGGGTGATGTTCTTGCAGAATTTTGACATTAAACTACAGTTCATCAAGGGTTCGCAGAATTTTGGAGCAGATTACCTGAGCAGAGCAGTTTAAATGAACATTTTTGTGTCCAGAACTTTTGTTTGAAACATTTTGATGCTCAGGACTGTTTACAGGAACTGTGAGAGGTTTATTTTAATTTGATTTTTGATGTGAAATTATATTTGTTTAGGGTTTTGTGTAGGTTTACACAGCCACAACCGTATTTTTGAAATTTGAGAAGAAATTTTTGTGAAATTTCATTCGTAAGAGGGGGGTAATGTTACGATTGTGATTGTGTTATCCTGTGAGAGCGTGTGTGTGTTGATCGTAGGTAACGATCCGATGTTTATTTGAGCTATCACGGTTACGATTCACGTGCCTTTTTAGTAAGATTTTCTTTTGTTCGTGAGTAGAGCTGATTTTGTTTTGTTGTGTTTAGTCCGGAACATTCTAGAAAGGTCGCACTGTCTAGTGACATCGTAAGTGTCACGTCGGTTAGTTGGAAACACTTAGCTACATTTTTCGCTACTTTTTGTTTTCCTGTCCGCGTGGATTGAGCAGCCTTTGTTTTGTTTTGGGAATGTTCTCATACTTTCTAGAGCTACCAGGTGATAGGGCTACCATACTTTTATGTGACTTAATTATACGCTAGAATTTAGAGCTGAAGTGAGCAGCCGAGTTTTTGTAGCTTTAGTTTTTCTGGAGAGTTTATTTTAATGAGCTTCGGTTGCGTGTTTCGTTCTGATTGGTTGAGTTGTATGTTTTCAGTAGACGATTCTAGATTTTTGTAGTATATATAAGGAGGGCGCTGGGAAAGCCCGTTGGTACATTGTCTTGCTTTGTCAGTTGTAGAGACACGCAGTTTATTGCGAGAGACGCTGTGTATGAGAAACTTTGTGTCGCAGTGTGGACATTGCGGAAGAGACTTTGTATCAGTAATTTGTGCATTTGGAATTGCACTGTGTGGATATCGCATCGCTGAATTAAATATTGTTGGAACTGTTACTCCAGTATTTGTCTACATCCTTAAGCCACGTGTGACGGATTACAGCTGAACGAGGTTTATTTAAAAAGAACTCTACGTGTGTGCGTCTGGTGTGTTTATCATACTACGACTACAACTCCACCATGTAACAGGAAGGAAAGTGGACGGACATCTCCCGGATGAGCATCGTAAATCTCTGCAAACGACGGGTTAAAAACACAATCATAGGCAGGATTGTCTGGATGGGCCTTCAGCTTCAGAACGTAGCTGAGCATGAGGTGGATGCAGCAGAGCCTGAGAGATGGCTTCCCTGCCTCGGCATACAGACTAGGAACTGGAGATGTCCTGAAGGCTCCCAGACATATGTGCAGACCTTCATGGTGGATTGTGTTCAGACGCTGTAGAACAGACTTGGAAGTGGAGCCATATACCACAGAGCCGTAATCCAGTTTGGACCGAACAAGGGCCCGGTACAGTCGAAGTAAGACAATGCAGTCTGCACCCCAGTCAGTACGACCAATGACACGAAGAATGTCGAGGGCCTTCTGACAAGAGGTTCTAAGGTAGTTAACATGGTTGCAGAAGGTCAATCTTTTGTCAAAGATGACCCCAAAAAACTTTGCCTCTTCGGCCACCTTAATTGGCACTCAAGCAATGCTCAGGCTAGGTTCTGGAAAAAATTTCGTCTGGTTAGTAAAATGCACACAGACTGTCTTGGAGGGTGAGAACCTGAATCCGTTGAGAGACACCCACCCCTGGAAGCTGATTGTACTGATTGTACATTGCTTAACGTCCCGACAGCAACAAGGCTTTCTCAGGACGTGCCTGCACTGCTTGTGAAAAAAAAAATAAACAGAAAATTGAATGCATGTCGCCAGCCAGTCAAATACATTAAATAAACCTACAACATGGGGCCTAAATAAAGACCATTTAGCAACACACATCCAACATCAAGAGCTACAGGCAGTGCAGACAGTTGGGAGAGTTTTAAAAAGACAAATACAGGTGAATGGACCAAGGGTAGACAGAAACACATGCCCCAGAATAGAAAGGAAACCCACCCTGTGGGGCTGACCAGGGTGACCCTGGGAACTAAAAAGTACCTAACCCCACCCAAGTCCCCCAGGGCAGACCCGGGTGGGGACCCCTGGAAGCGATCAACGCACAGCTGCAAGCACCTCTCAAGGGACGCAAGTCCTCGACCTCGTGCACACAAAGCAAAGTCGTCCACAAACAAAGAGCATTCAGAATCATCTTTGACGGCCTTTACAATGTTATTTATTTTAATGCTAAATAAAACAGGAGATAGAATGCTGCCCTGCGGGACATCCATCTCCTGTTCAAAGGAGTCGAAGAGGGTAGAGCCCACACAGACATATACATGGAACGACCGGTTAGACAAAAAATTGTGAATAAAAATGGGCAGGTGCCCTTTAAAACCCATGTCGACAAATCAGACATTATATCATACTTCCAGGTAATGTCATATGCCTTTTCAAGATCAAAGAAAATTGCATAGACATGCTGCTTGTTGACAAAAGCATCTCTGATAAAAGACTCAAAGCGGACTAGGTGGTCAGTTGTACTACGGAAGCGCCGGAAACCGCACTGGAGGTCTGTGATGAGACCCCGTGACTCAAAATGCCACACCAGTTGGGTGTTGACCAAGCGTTCCATAGTTTTACATAAACATGATGTCAAAGCTATTGGCCGGTAGTTGCCCAGGTCGGAAGGATCCTTACCCGGCTTGGGGATTGGCGCAACCACAGCCTGGTGCCAAGATGGCGGAAAATGACCGGTTATCCAGATATGGTTAAAGGCCTTGAGAAGTACAAGAAGTGAATCCTCAGGCAGATGTGTTAGGAGCTGATAATGGATGGTATCTAATCCAGCAGAAGAGTCAGTACATTTCTGCATGGCTTGCTGCAATTCTGAAAACGTAAAATTGATTGATTGTACATTGCTTAACGTCCCGATAGCAACAAGGCTTTCTCAGGACGTGCCTGCACTGCTTGTGAAAAAAAAAAAAAAAAAAAAAAGAACATTGAATGTATGTCGCCAGCCGGTCAAATACGTTAAATAAACCTAACACATGGGGCCTAAATAAAGCTAAGACCATTTAGCAACACACATCCAATATCAAGAGCTACAGGCAGTGCAGACAGTTGGGAGAGTTTTAAAAAGGCAAATACAGGTGAAAGGACAAAGGGTAGACAGAAACACATGCCCCAGAATAGAGAGAAAAACCCACCCTGTGGGGCTGACCAGGGTGACCCTGGGAACTAAAAAAATACAACCCCACCCAAGTCCCCCAGGGCAGACACGGGTGGGGTATGAAAACGTAAAAGGGGCATTATAGTCTTCCGAGTTATCCGATATAAAATCACAAGTACAAGACTCTCGCTTCTCCTTCTCTCTCTGGGAAAAAAGGTTTAATAATGCTCTGTTGAAGAATTATGGGCAATGGTGGAGGCAAGCCAATTGGCCACAGCCTTTTTATCCGTGACCAAACTGGCACCATCTCTAAGATGGCCGACAGAAGCCAAGCCACCCCTGCCCCTAATTCTTCGAACAGCCTTCCAGACTTTTTGTGATGGAGTCCTAGAATATAAAGATGAGACGAAACGTCTCCAGAAAGCACAGCGTTCACGTTTAAAAATGTAACGGGCTTTCACCCGCTGTCTTTTAAATGTTAAAATATTCACTTGCGACGGATTGTGAAAAGCACGTCGCTGAGCAGATTTGCGCGTTTTTTTGGCCTTTGCGGCACTCTTCATTGAACCATGGTACTCTCAGCTTCCGAGGGAGTGATGTGGAAGTTCTAGGGATGGTTTCACCTGCTACGTCCAACAAAATAGAAGTAAAACAAGAAACAGGTTCTTCAGCTGACATAACCACCTCCTCTGTAAGTCAAGACTGACAGAGGGAGGCGAACAGAGGCCAGTTAGCCTTCTTGAGATTCCAGCGCCCCACTGGCGAATCCTCCTCACAGCTGACCGATGACAGACTACTGGGAAGTGGTCACTACCACACAGGTCATCGTGAACCTTCCAGTCAAAGTCCAGCATGAGAGAAGGATCACAAACAGTGAGGTCTAGAACAGAACTAGATCCTGAACCTGGGTGAGAGTATGTAGGTGAGCCATCGTTAAAGACACATAGGTTAAGGTGAGAAAAAACATCTTCTAACATCTGACCTCTGCCATCATAGTGGTCACTACCCCAAAGGTGAGCGTGACCGTTAAAATCCCCCATGAGAATAAAGGGAGGGGGCAGCTGATCTACTAAGTTAAAAATATCATTACTACAGACCCGCAGGGATGGTGGCAGGTAAACACTGCATATGGCTATGGTCTTCTTCAAGGTAACCCGAGCTGCGACAGCCTGAAGACAGGTGTCGATGCTAACGGGGCTACATAAAATTTGGCTACTAATGAGAAGAGCCGCTCCACCCGAGCGCCTCTCCGAATCAGAGCCTTTATGTATAACGTTAAAACCATTAAAGGACACAGGGTCAGAAGTCTTCAGGTAAGTCTCCTGAAGAGATATTACTGAGGGGTTATAAAACTTGACTAAAAGACGTAATTCCTCAAAGTTAGCTTGAAAACCACGACAATTCCACTGAAGCAGAGAGTACATGATTATGTCTTATCTGGGGATAAGGAGTTTTTTTCCCCCCTTTTTCAAATGCCTTGGAAGGAGTTGAAGAAACAGAGGGGGGCCGGCTCCCAGGCCTCCTCTGGTTCTTCGGAGATGAAGGGGGTGAAGCTGCCGCAGCATCAGCAACAACAACTTCCACCCCCTCCATTCGCTCCTCCAATGCAGCATATTTGTTTTGAAGGGGGGACATCAGTGTTCCCCTTCTGGGCCCGTGAGCACAGCGGTCCCATAGATTTCTTAGACTTCTGGTCCTGGGCTAGAATTAGCGGCCTTAGAAGGCTGACCAGAGCCAGAAACCATTGGCGTTGACAAACTAGCAGGTTTGGGGGGGGGGGGGGCTGAGGCTTTGAGCAACAGAAGGTAGCACTACCGGACCGGCAGTGTCCGCCTTCTGCGTTCCCTGGCTCCTTGTCACCACCGGAGGAGGGTTACTCTCCAGGGGCGAGAGGAGCTGAGGCTCCACCCCCAACCAAGAAGTTGGGGTTTGACATGAAAAGTCTTTGGTGGGGCGCTTGCCTGCCACCGCTGCACTGAAAGTATACACAGAGGTGTTAGAGGTTGGGGCAGTCACAGCTGCACCAGGGCCTTCAACCAGTTTTTTGGCGTCCAGAAAGGACAACCCCTTCTCCACACGCACTTGCTGAATCTTGCACTCGGATATCCAACGAGGGCATTTCTTGTCCAAAGCCATATGCGCCCCCTGGCAATTCACACAGAGGGGGTTGGCTGTGCAGGACTCAGCAGAGTGTCCGGGCTTAGTGCAACAGGCGCATGAAGCCTCTGCCTGTCTTCTGCCCATGGCCATACTTTTGGCACTTAATGCACCGGAGGGGGAGAGGGACATACTTTTTCACTCTCAAGGAGTAGTAACCTCCCCAGATGGTAGTAGGAGGGGGTGGGGGTGCCAAGCGTCAGGATGATGGTAGGGAGACGGATCTCCCCACCACCTAGCTTGGAAGCGAAGTGCCTGACGTAAGTCACCCCCTGAGACTTAAGGTTCCGTACAAGTTCATCTTCTGACAGTTCTGCCAAAGTTGATCTTTGATTACGCCTCTTGACGAATTCATAGTTTTGTGGGATGTGACCTCCACTGAAGTGTCTCTGATGGAGGAGAGCCTCAGTAGCCCATTGGAGATGCAGCTTGGTAACAGGTTTCTCCTTCACCTTGCTATGGACAATGAGGAAGCGAGGCCATACGGCCGACGCCTGAGGCGTCGCTTCCTCACAGTCCAAGTCACTGTCATGTTCAATGTTGGTGGCTATGTGCCGCTTCTGTGCAAGTTTTTGTTTCTTTTTTTTTCCATATTATAATAGTAGAGATATTCATCCCCTGAGGGTCCCCGCCCACCACCAAACCCAACAAGGGAAGTGCAAATGTTGGCGGGTCTTCAGCCGACGCATAATGGAGACTGCCCGAAAGATATACTCAAGGGGGTAAGCCCGATTGAACAGTTTGAGCCACTGCCTTCTATCACACCGTTGAATGCAGGGGAATACTGGCGTAAAGCACCTAATCAGCAGCAAAGGCTATAGCATGGTGCTCCGTATAGCAACCCACATGTCAACAGTGGGATAGGGCTCAACGTGACAAGAGCCGATTGACTAGGCCGGTACGACTAGCCTCCCGTTTAGGTAGAAGTCAAGGCCAAAGTGGAGTGTTGGCACCAGTGAGCCACAACCCAAAGGGAACCTCAGCCACCAGGATCCTCTTCTCCCCCGACACAGGTCTCCAAGCACGGCAAACACTTGGGATCCAAAGGACCAAAAGCTCACGAGTATTTTTAAGGACCAATCCAACATGGTAGGACGTGGGTTAGCACAGCCCCTTAAAAACCGGACCAGTGAAAAAGACTGAACAACATATCTGCTGACATCAAGTCCTAATCCTGGACAAAGATGGCACCCCTCTGCTAGCCCACTCAGTCAGTGACTGAGGAGGCTACCCACCCACACCACGTGGAGGCCGGTGCCTAGTGGGCATTAACACTTTCAGCGTTTCCGCTGCAGTGTGCCGGCACTGACAGCATTGAGCCTGTCAGCAGGTACACATAATACTAGGGTAATGGCAGAGCACTATATTCTAGCACCATGAATAGCTCTTCCAGTCTAGATGACCTGGTGCGCGCTAATGATTAATTGCCCCCACGCCGGGCTACAGCCACAGATGGCTTATCTCACACTTAGCGGCACCCGCCCACTCCTAACTAAAAGTGTGGTTCTGCACATCCGTGGACAGCAATAAGACTTTCTCAGGATGTGCCTGCACTGCTTGTGAACAAACAACAACTAAACAGAATATTAAATGTATGTCACCAGCAGCCGGTCTAATACGCTAAATAAACCTAAGACCATTTAGCAACACACATCCAATATCAACAGCTACTGGCAGCGCAGACAGTAGAGAGTTTAAAAAAGGAAAATACATTTGAATGGACAGAAACACATGCCCCAGAATAGAGGGCAAAACCCACCCTGTGGGGCTGACCAGGGTGACCCTAGGAACTAAAAAGTATTTAACCTCACCCAAGTCCCCCAAGGCAGATTAATTGATTGATTGTACATTGCTTAACGTCCTGACAGCAACAAGGCTTTCTCAGGACGTGCCTGCACTGCTTGTGAATAAAAACCACAACAGAATATTGAATTATGTTGCCAGCCGGTCCAATACGTTAAATAAACCTATGCCATGGGGCCTAAATAAAGCTAAGACCATTTAGCAACACACATCCAATATCAAGAGCTACAGGCGGTGCAGACAGTTGGGAGAGTTTTAAAAAGACAAATACAGGTGAATGGACCAAGGGTAGGCAGAAACACATGCCCCAGAATAGAGGGGAAAACACACCCTGGGGGCTGACCAGGGTGACCCTGGGAACTAAAAAGTAGTTAACCCCACCCAAGTCCCCCAGGGCAGACCCAAGTGGGGGCCCCCAGGGCAGACCCGGGTGGGGACTGGCAGAAGGACTGATATCATTTCCAATAACAAGTAAATATGTTAAACCAGAGATAATCAAGAAAGGCGTCTACCCTTATCACTATCAGTAACTGAGTTTTGTTTGAGGAAACGTCTCTACCTCCAAAAGATAAAATTTTTATTCTACACTAAATGGTAAAGGAATTTCTGACTCTGAATACCAGCATGCTCTTGATGCTTGGGGTAAATTAGAATGTAAAAAGATTGGTGACTACCATGACCAGTACTTAAAAGCTGACGTTTGTTTGCTAGCAGACGTATTTGAAAGTTACCATGAAAAGGGTCTGTTACACTACAGTCTTGACCCGGCTTGCTACATAACTAGTCCTGGCATGACATGGGATGCATTTTTAAAATCCAGTAAGATACAAATAGACTTGCTGTTTGATACGGCAATGGTTGACATAGTGGAACGTGGTTTGAGAGGTAGAATTAGTATAGCAGCAAATAATTATGCCAAAGCTAACAACAAATATCTTGATGACCATGACCCCTCAAGGTCATCTAATTATATCCTGTACCTGGACGCATGTAATTTGTATGGCTGGGCGACGACCAAATTATTGCCCTTGAAAAACTTTCAACTGCATAATTTGTCACAGTGTGAAATAACATTCTTAACAAACTGCATTATGACTCATGAACGGAATCACGAGAAAGGTTGGATCTTTGAAGTTGACCTGGAGTACCCACACCATCTACATGATTACCACAATGATTATCTATTAGCAGTTAAAAAAATGTCTTTGACAGGAAAAAAAAAAAGAAGACACAAAACTTGTGCCAAATTTAAATGATAAATTCAATTACATTTGTCACTATCGCTTACTGCAGTTTTACATCAGGCATGAGTTAATACTTAAGAAAGTCCACAGAGGCATAAGCTTTGATCAGTGTGCTTTCATGAGGAAATACATAATGAAAAACACAACCCTCCATGCAAGGGAAGGTAACATTGCATTTGACAAAGATTTCTTTAAGCTTATGAACAATGTCTGTTTCGGCAAGACAATGGAAAATCCACGTCACCATAAAGATGTGAAATTAGTCACAACTAAATCAGGTGCAATTAAACTTACAGGCAAGCCACAATACTCAGGGTATACAAAGTTTCATCAGTCATTGTATGTGGTGACACTCAAAAAAATGTTTGTTGATCTCAACAAGCCAGTATTTATTGGTATGGCAATACTTGAACTGTCAAAGCTGCTGATGCTTGATTTCTACTATGATTATTTTAAACCAAAGTATTCTGTCGACTGTTATACACTCATACAGACTCTATTACCATAGACCTACCTACTCAAGAATTTTATGACGATGTGAAAACAGAGCTAGAGCACTTTGACACGTCTGATTATCCTAAGGATCACTCACTATACAGCACACAATACAAGAAAGTGCCTGGGAAGTTTAAAGACGATTGATGGATGGATTGTACATTGCTTAATGTCCCGACAGCAACAAGGCTTTCTCAGGACGTGCCAGCACTGCTTGTGAAAAAAAAAAAACAAAAAACAAACAAACTAAACGGAACATTGAATGTATGTTGCCAGCCGGTCCAATACGTTAAATAAACCGACGACATGGGGCCTAAATAAAGCTAAGACCATTTAGCAACACACATCCAATATCAAGAGCTACAGACAGCGCAGACAGTACGGAGAGTTTAAAAAAGGCAAATACAGGTGAATGGACCAAGGGTAGACAGAAACACATGCCCCAGAATAGAGGGGAAAACCCACCCTGTGGGGCTGACCAGGGTGACCCTGAGAACTAAAAAGTAGTTAACCCCACCCAAGTCCCCCAGGGCAGACCAGGGTGGGGGTTTTAAAGATGAACTAAATGGGGTGCCAATAGTTGAGTACGTTGAACTGAGGTTAAAAATGTATTCCATACTGCATCAGAAAGACAGTCAGTCTAAAGCAAAAGGTATATTAACAACAAAAACAAAAAAAACACAAAAAACCCCAAAACAAAACAAAAAAACAGCGATAAAAAATAAAGATATCCGTCATGAACACTATAAGCAAGTTTTAGATGGAGAACTAATGCCTGATTATCCAAACAAGACACTGAGGTCAAACAAACATAATCTTGAAATGATCACTAAACATAAGAAGTCACAGTATGGATATGCTTATGCACCTGGGCATTACAAGCTTAAGATATCTGAAGACATTTGTGATGAACTGGCTGATGAACTGATTGATGAAATGATTAAAAATGTCTAACAGTGTCTGGTGGAATAATCTGTAATTCTTCTCTGACAAATGCCCTCTGTGGGGTAGGTTCATACAGATAATAATAATATGACAAGTTGCCAGGAACCATTTTCTTTTTTTACATTGTGAACAGATGTAGACCATATTGGAACAGTTGCTCTACGCTATGTATCATTTTCTGCCTCGCTGGATTGGTACAGATATCTTACCCGTTTCATAAACAAACTTCTGTCGGGCGCCAGCGGGTTTTTTAGCCACGGTGCTGGCGGCATTGTTTTTAATTCAATAGCATCAACAGGTTTCAGGTGACCCTTGTTATTCATTGCTTTTACCACAGATGGTAATCTCTTAGTCATGGATGCTATACAGAAAGCACCTCAAGCAGCTTTTACGTTTCCACATGAGATCCCTGCGCTCACTCATGGGCATCAAATGGCAAGACAAGGTGACAAACCTCAAGTCCTGGACAATGCTGGCTTAGAGAGTGTTGAAGTCTTGATCTTAAAGACACAACTTTGCTGGACAGGTCATGTCTTACGCATGGATGATTCTCGCATGCCACGCCAACTCCTGTATGGTGCACTCAGACCTGTTTACCCCCTATTTTAGATTTGTGTACTCATGGGGGAAAAAAATGTGTACTTCTCCAAATAATTGTGTACTAGTGAACACGCTTCCAAAACTTACCAAAATTTTAGGACATGCCATCTTCTATGTTCCAAGCTCTCCGTGTGACCAGATTTACAATTCAGAATCAGAAGATAAGGCGAAGCTCAGTACATTTTAGTCACAGTATGTTTCACACCAATTGTAACATTTGCACTAAAACTCAGAGGGCAGAGATAGGCTCGTTATACCAGTCACAGTTTGCTGAACATTGAAAAATCAGCTCAGCAGTCAGTTCTGAATCAACTTTACGTTCAGAATGATCTGCCATGCACTGTACAATCGTTGTTGCTTTATTCCGACAACAAGAATAGTTTTCCACTATCTTAAAGTCTGAGAAGGCTGACTTCACACTGTTCGAGAGATGGTATCAGTAACTCCAAACTTCAGTGAGGCTAAACATACTACTACTACTACTTTTCATAGATGACTGATCTTGCCTTTAAATTGTTTTACTTTTGAGAATATACCCGTCACCCAGATTTCACTAGTATTTGTAAAGCAGTCAGATCTGCCAGCTATGTTGCATTGAGACGTAGAAGAATTTTAGAGAAATGAGCAGTACTTTTGGTGTCAATTTGACTGTCCCACCAGCGCTCTGTTAGGATATCAAAATGTTTTTTTAATAAACCAAAATTTTACATATTCTGACCACCACCACTACCACAAATAAATACCAATAATAAAATAAAAAAGGAAGAAAAAGAGAAAAAATACAAGCAGTCTAATCCACTGTCTTTATGTATTAACATGAACTAATGATTCCTTTTTTTTATTAATTGAAAAAATAAGTATCAGAAACGTTTATATTTGAGCTCAGAAATGGTCCAGTTATGTTCTCTTTGAATGTCAACAGATTATCATGGTCCATTCATGACGTAATGTCTTCCATTATTAAATAGCATCAGGGATGAAACGTCATGGGACGAAATGTGTTTGGGACGAACAGTCTGGGCGAATGCGCTTAGATAGACATAGATCAAGAGGCTCAAAGAACAAGCCCTTCGAAGCTTTCTAACGCTAAATAAACAACTTTTACGGCACCTACAACTTCAAATATAGGAATATGATGACTTTAAGTACTTAATAATATGTGTTTATGTGGTTATTTTGGTTTAGGAGAGGTTATTCCGACTGTTTTCGGACAGCGCGATCGTATAGCAAGGGAAGTAATTGATGCGAAAACGGCAGTGGAAAACGGCTAACTAGTACAATTAAATCAACTTTAATGTAAACCAAACTTCTAACAGATGATTATTTTATGTTTAGGTACGCAATAATAGTTACAGATATGGTTATTTTAGCTTAGGACAGGTTATTCCGGGTTTTAGTATGACACGTGGAAAGAGGCAGATTTTTTTGAACACCAAGTCTGTGAGCCGCATTACAGTCTGCTCTGATCACAGACTCTTCCTCAGTCTTGATACTCTGTGATGGTATGAATTTTATAATAGATGAGCACTGAGCAGCAGTCTTCGCAGTTGCCTCATTGAGTTTGTGGGTTTTTTCTCTCGCAATGGTGCTCGATGTTGTACACACTGACCTGAGGCGGTGTGCAATGCCAGGAAAAATCAGCCTTGCCAGTACTTTCAGTAGGCACATCTTGCATACGTGTTTTCTGCAGCAAAAGTTTCTATCCCTGGAATCTTCTTGTATCTGTTCAGAAATATCTGCTCCCTCTTCTTTTTCTTCGAAAAAGGCTTTGTACAGGCATCACAATTGCTCGTTTGACGCTTCGACATCTTGCCACGTGCCGACCAAATGGTGGTAAAATGAACAAAGAGTTATCGTTCTTGGCAATGAAGATTGAAATTGTGGATCGACTTTTTTTCTGGATATGTTTTTTTTGGTCGTATTTATTTTTGTTTTTGCGTACTGACGTACTGTTCCTAAAAACTGCGTAGAAAATACGCAAAAAAAAACGTATGGGTAAACAGGTCTGTGCACTCTTAAAAGGCCACAGGAAGCAAGGACGACCAAAGAAACGCTTCAAAGACTGCACAAAAGACAGCCTCAGGTACTGCATCTTCCCGGTAAAGGAACTTGAAGCCCAAGCACAAGACAGATCTGGCTGGTCTGCCTCCACCAGGAAAGCCTGCACGCTCTTTGAACACAATCGGCGCAAAGAGATCACCAGTGCCAGAGCTCGCAGAAAGACAGCATTGACTCTCCCCAGAGCTACATTCCAGTGCCCCCATTGCCCTCGCAGGTGAGGCTCCAGGATTGGCTTGGCCAGCCACACCTGTACCCACAAATAGAAGTCATGCACAGTGACGACATCATCGGTTTTTCGAAGGTCTACCCATCATTATTATAATCTCTTAACCCACTCAGTGTTACATGTGTCATGCATGAGTTCCTTAGAATACTGACAACTGAAAAGTCTCTCCGATAATTGTTTGTTAAAGTTTTCAACAATAGCCTGTGCACGCCCGGTATTTCGTGTCGTGCTAGCATGCCATGCTTTGCAAATAATTGATTAACTGCACCTTTAAATTCATTTCCATCATTGACTTGCACAAGTCTGGGGTATCTCAGATGGCCCTGACTATATAGCAATGATAATGCTGCCGCCTACAGTACTAGCATTTTTGTCAGTTAAAGGTTCAGATTTCTTAAATCTCGAAACAATGTCAACAACAGTCAGTGCATACTTGTATCGTTTTTTTCTGATAGTATCATGAGGAAGGAACAAAAGATCTATCTGGTGTGTGTCATTAGGGGTGGTGTTTTCAAAGTATGGTCTTATTATTTTTCTTGGAGCAGGCAAATATATCTGTCATATAGCTTGCCTTTGCAGCCAGTGTTTTATTAGATCGAGCGTAACATCACTGCCTGAAGTGGCAGACAATTTTTCTATTGCAGTTTTTCCTTTCCAGTAGCCAATTGGGGAGTAATATATTTTTGATAGTTTAGCTTCAGTGCTTGTCATTTCTTCTAGCAAGAAAAACTCCTGTAAAATAAACAAATGTCATGACTACTGTCAGTGTTAATTTTTTTCTTAAATGTAGGGGGTCAGATCTAGCGCGGCAGATTCAGTTTACAGTTGCCAGAGGGTCAGCAGGATTTCCCAGGGGGTCACAGAAATGATGAAGTCTTAGATGATGATAATAATAATAATACTGTTACATAGCATTTATATGGGCGCATTTCTCATATTTATAATATAACTCAATGCGCAGGACATAGCCATGAACTGAACCCAACAACACATTCTCTCACACACTGTACATAAACACAGAACATTCACGTGGTGCTAAGGGCAAGCTCAAGTGAGCAACTGAAATTTTGGAAATTTAAATCACGTTTTTTATATTTTTGAAATTTGATTAAGTGGACTGAAATTAATACCGAATTTTAGTATTTATATGGCGCATTTCTCATATTTATTTATAATTAAACTCAATGCGCAGGACAATGCCGCGAACTGAACCCAACAAGCACACTCATGTGAATCACAAGCATTCCCTCACAAACTGTACGTAAAAACAGAACATTCCGGTGGTGCTAAGGGCAAGCCCAAGCGAGCAACTGAAATTTTGGAAATTTAAATCGCGTTTTTTTATATTTTTGAACTTTGATTAAGTAGACTGAAATTAATACCGAATTCGTGGAGGAGAAACTAAGAGCCGGAGTACCCGGAGAAAGAACGCCCGATTTAATGGCGACACTTACTAGAGGAGAAAAGTCCGAAGCCGCATCCGGGTATCGAACCTCGCATTGCATCTTGCATTGGTGGCAGGCGCTTTTACCGCTGCGCCACGGACCGCCCAACATACTTTGAGCGCTGAAAATTTATTGATCCCTTTACGAAAACGTTTTTCGACTGTGCAGCTTGGTGGCACACAGCGTAGAACATCTGCTCATCTAAATGGCCTAGCCATTTAAATTGTGTGAGCCAATCGTGCTGGAAAGAATGCGTGTTCTTTTTTTCACAATCCGATTTGCTTGTAGGAACTTCAGACTGTGTAGGAGAAGCCACTGATTTTGAGCTCGAGAACTCGAATTTCATGAGTCCGGCCATGCTTTTGTGACAGGAAGTGCCGATAGCCACTTGACCGGCTCCGCCGCGGAAGAGTTATATCTGTTAAATTTCTGTTGCTGTGCGTGCGGTACTGTTGCTGCGTTGGTGTTCAGCGCTCTCACAAAAGCTTTGGCGGTTCTGCTTGGCACGCGCGGCTGTGAAACATGTTCACGATGCCGCACTGGTGAATTTTTCAGTGCGTAAAGATCAAGCTTACTGCATTGGAGCAAAATATTTTACGTCAGTCTGACGCAGAGCTCGGAACACTAGTGCGTCAGACGTGGCTTTAGAGGGTCAGATACGCACATTTCTGCGTAATAATTATCACTGACTACTAAAATGAACATTATTTCTCTATTTCTTTGTTGTTGACTGGGTTGGTAGTAATCGCTAAGTTTTGGTTGTGGTATGGTCATGTCTTCGCCAGTAGCAAGGTAGTATTCTTTAATAGCATCATCAACATTTAAATAAATGTATGCTGTGCATGACCTTTCAGTCTGAGCTTTTCATTGATAGAATCAAGTCTTTCTATTCTTCATTTTTCATAATTATGTTCCGCGTGTGCTAGTTTCTCTGCTGCTTCGTTTGATGTCTCATGTCTTCTGCACTCTCTTCTCTACTAACTTTTGAAAAGAGGTAATTTGATCCACTGAAAGCAAGTGTGTTGACCAAAGCACCCCCAATGATAACAGCCAATGTTGCCATATTTTTATTTACAGAGATACATTTTCTGGAATAATTCCTTGCTTGACAAGAAAGTCTTTTGTCGCAATCGATGCTGTGACAACCGCAACTAGCTTAGCACTGTCCTCAAAATCTAGTTTGCCCAGGTCTGCAGAACACATTATTTTTTAGAAGACTCCATCCTAGCATAGTGTAAGTGACCGCAAGTCCACTTAGAACAGGAAAGTGATAGACAAGGTTCATTATATTCTTTGTGTTGCTCTTTTTTTTATGCAACAAAAATTAAAATAATAAATTTATTCACTGCATGATAAATGGATCAAAAGCTTTTGGTGCTGCTGATAATGTGGAGACTCCTTGCTTTGCTTTTTTTTTTAGTTTCTTTTTTTTTGACATTGTATGAGTCTGTTGCTTGTATTTTTTCCATAACTTGTAACCTATGTAACCAAATCCTACAACAAATCCACCAATAACATATTTTGTTATTTCAGGATTTTTAGTCTGTTGGGTGACAGGCTCAGTTGTTAGTCTCTCACTTTGTTGTGGTGGTGGTGGTGATGGCAATGGGGGTGATGACGCTGTTGATGATGGTGGTGGTAGGTCAGTTAAATCAGCCTTTTGTTGTAGCTGTCTTTTTTTTTTGCCTGTCATACTCACGGCGGTTTCTCTCTGTGGGATCTGGCCCACTTAGTTTCCACGACTACGTGTGTGTGCCAACTAACCTGTCACTTGCCTGCGCGTGCAGAGAAATATTTACACATGCGCAGAGGATAATTTACCTTTGACACCAGCAACAAGATGGCTGGCTCAGACTGGCGATGAAAGACTAATTTTTCCTCTAATGAGAAGCTATGAGGTTCATTATGGGTGAAAAAAGCAGTTTAGCCTCTATCAACCTTTTCTTCATAGTTATGCCTTGGTGTAAGACTGAAAAAGTACCGTAAGTTGGATTTTGGGATGGAAAAGGGGAGGTCTGGTTTACATCTGTCGTCACTCTCTAGGGTACCACACTAGCATTCTCCCCCACCAGAGCTCTGGTATACAAGTTTTGTCAACACTTCTAATGGGCAAATCTTATAGTAAAATGGTTCCCACAAATAAGGCAGCTCAGTATTTATCCTGCACATTGTTAATTAAGTCTCTCTCTCTCTCTCTCTCTAACACAGAGAGAGAGAGAGAGAGAGAGAGAGAGAGAGAGAGAGAGAGAGAGAGAGAGAGAGAGAGAGAGAGAGAGAGAGAGAGAGACAATGACACAATGACAATGACAATGATTCTTTACTTTACAATGGTGAAAGTTTTGGCTGTTTGGCTGGCACAACCATTTTTCGAACTTGCCATTGCTAATCTAATCTACAAATAATGCACAAAGTCAAGGAGTACTAAAGGCGATGAAAGACTAATTTTTCCTCTAATGAGAAGCTATGAGGTTCATTATGGGTGAAAAAAGCAGTTTAGCCTCTATCAACCTTTTCTTCATAGTTATGCCTTGGTGTAAGACTGAAAAAGTACCGTAAGTTGGATTTTGGGATGGAAAAGGGGAGGTCTGGTTTACATCTGTCGTCACTCTCTAGGGTACCACACTAGCATTCTCCCCCACCAGAGCTCTGGTATACAAGTTTTGTCAACACTTCTAATGGGCAAATCTTATAGTAAAATGGTTCCCACAAATAAGGCAGCTCAGTATTTATCCTGCACATTGTTAATTAAGTCTCTCTCTCTCTCTCTCTCTAACACAGAGAGAGAGAGAGAGAGAGAGAGAGAGAGAGAGAGAGAGAGAGAGAGAGAGAGAGAGAGAGAGAGACAATGACACAATGACAATGACAATGATTCTTTACTTTACAATGGTGAAAGTTTTGGCTGTTTGGCTGGCACAACCATTTTTCGAACTTGCCATTGCTAATCTAATCTACAAATAATGCACAAAGTCAAGGAGTACTAAAGTACTCCTTGCACAAAGTGTAAAAATATTATATTGACAAAAAAAAAAAAAAAAAAAAAAAAAAAAAAAAAAAAAATTAGTGATAAATGATAATTATAAAAACAAAACAAAACAACAACAAAAACATACACACACACACACACGCACACACACACACACACACACACACACACACACAAACACACAAACACACGCAAACACTGAGTAATATAGGGTCGCAGTGAAAGTATTAAGATAATGACGAGAGGTAATTGAAAATACTGGCTCTAAAATACGAAAGGGTTGTTGATGTTGTAACTTTCCTAGGCAAAGTGTTCCACAGGCTATGGCCTGAGAACGCTAAACTTGTCTTGTAGAGATCGATTCCAGGTCGTGGTACAATAATGAATTGCCTTGATCTTGAGTACGTTGGTGATGGATTGATTGATTGATTGTACATTGCTTAACGTCCTGACAGCAACAAGACTTTCTCAGGACGTGCCTGCACTGCTTGTGAAAAAAAAAACTAAACAGAATATTGAATGTATGTCACCAGCCGGTCCAATACGTTAAATAAACCTACAACATGGGGCCTAAATAAAGCTAAGACCATTTAGCAACACACATCCAATATCAAGGAAAATAGTTTTTTTAATATAATCAGGCATTTTGCTATTCAATGTTTTGAACATAATTATTCCCTTATTGTACATTAAATTCGGGAGCATCATAGACAAAAAAGGCGGCACTGATGCAGATGTCAGAGCACGAATTGGTAAAGCCAGAGCAGCCTTTTTCCAGTTGAAAAAAGTGTGGAGTTCCAGAGAGCTGTCACAACACACCAAAGTCCGGATTTTCAACTCCAGCGTAAAAGCAGTTCTCCTATATGGAGCAGAGACTTGGAGATTGACAAAAACCACAGTCAACAGAGTACAGATCTTCATAAACAGTTGCCTTAGAAGAATTTTGAAAATCCACTGGCCAGAGAAGATCAGCAACGTCAGACTCTGGAAGAGAACAGAGCAGATAACAGCAGAGAATGAAATTGGGCGAAGAAGATGGGGATGGATTGGTCACAGTCTGAGAAAGCCAGCTTCCAGTATCACTAGGCAGGCATTTTCATGGAACCCCCAGGGAAAGAGGAAAAGAGGTAGGCCGAGAAACTCCTGGCGTCGAGTCCTCCAAGCAGACATCAAGAGACTGGGAACATACATTC